>LPNX010945312.1:141771-163856 GCA_001517045.1 Pseudotsuga menziesii
TTTTTATTCTCGGGTACGACTTAGCTTAACTTTTTTCTAAACAACTAAAAAGGTAAAAAAAATAATTTGATTGATCTTGTCTTTAAAAAACATAAAAATTAAAACTTGATCCATCTGGCGACTCCATTGTCTAACATTCCTCCAAGAATTTCTACTCGAAGAAACCGCCATCAACTATTCAATCCTCTCCCTGATCCCGAAAGGTTTATTAGTGAAAGATTGAATAGGCAGACTTCTCGTAGAAACTTTGAAGATTTAGGAGACTAATCCCTCTCAGATATCCATCACATATTTGTAGAGTCATGTTCACCAATCTCAAGAAATGACGGAATTATTCAAACCCCTTGACTTTTCTCAGATAGCAGGTGCTCCCCATGNTGCCAAGATCCCAAGGAAAGCTTGCTTTCCTTGGTTCCTTTTTTGCAAAACTAGATTATCCCAACTTAACAAATTTTTACTTATTTTTTTTTTGGTAACTAGTGTGGTGACCCAAAACACTTTTAAGGTGTGTTTGGGCACATTTGATTTTAATTGTTCGTTGTTTTTTAGCAGGTCTAACAAAAAAGAGACGGAGACTCTGCCCAATTTTCGACTCTTGGACGAACCAGAGCTTCTCGGAAGCTTCCCCCACTGCTGTGCTTTAATTCTAGCTTGTTACAAGCTTGTTGTAAGCCTTTGGATCCCAGATAACAAGGACCAAAGTGCATCAATTTCAATTTGCTGATATTGTAAATCGCTGCTAATAAAAAGAAAAGGTCCTTTCGAATAGGCTCTTTCACCATCCCCCCTGGGGAGATTTGCGTTCGTGTCTTTTTTTGCTTTTCGTTCCTATTTTTTGCAATCTAGCGTAGTTCTAATTTGCAGAGTAGTATACTTTGATTTATTATCAATTCCATATTCCATATCTAAGGTTTCAAAGTAATTTAATACTTACCCCACGACTTCTCGATTGACCCGAAAGGGGAAAGAGATGCATGGTAGGACTAATTAGAGAACCAACATTATGTATCTTGGTTTTCTTTTTCATCAACTGTTTCTTCAGTTTTAATAAAATTAACCCCTCCTTGATTCCTCGATTGAGATCCACTTGGATCGAAACAGGTTCCTGGAGGGTTTTCTTTTTTAACAAGAACACCCATCTCAAAATTTACTAAAATTGACAAGACTCGGGTGTGTATGCTCTGCACTTGGCTGCGGTTCGTCCGATCAGTCAAGCTGTATCAAAAGCATTTGAGTGACTAGAATAATTAGGATTCACTCTCCCAAATTGNGGACCTAGATGATGATTCATATAAAACTCTTAGTGAATTCCTAGAGGGTTTTAAGAAGAATTGGGGAGAAAAGAAAGAACCAAGACATCTGCTTGCCGCCCTTCATAACATTAAGAAGATGGAGAATGAAACCATGGATGAATTTAACACTAAATTCATGCGTGTGGTTGCGGACCTCCGTAACGAAGTCAAGCCAAAGGATGCCTCCATCCTCATATCTTACATAGAAGCTTTCACTGGTGATTAGAGGTACCAGTTAAGAGACAAAGAGCCGGCCAATCTAAAAACTGCTCAGGAATTGGCCGAGAAAATAGAAAAGAATATGCAGTCTTCAGGCAAGTCCAACATTCCAGGTCACACTAGGGGAAACAATTCATGCAACAAAGAGACCAAGGGTAAAGCTGTTGAATCAGAAGAAAAGGGAACTTCTAAAGATCCCATGGAAAAGGTGACGGACATGATAAAAAACTTGGTTACTAGTCAAAACCAACTAATGGCCAATCATTCTGCACACTTGAATCACATTCATAATAGATTGATCACAATGGAAAAGAATAATGGACCTAGGAACTTTCAGCCCAAGCAATATCAAATGTATCAAAATAAATTTCCTCAGCAGGAGCCTAGGATTCCAAACCAGTTAGACTCAGCTAACATGGTAGAAGAAGTAATTCCATGGTGTAGACCTTGTGAACAATTCCACCAAGAAAGCACTTGTTATGTTGCAAATCAAGTCATGGAACATGGACTTCCCGAGTTCAGTAGTCAGGAAACAACTTCAAGCGAGCCTGATCATGTATACATGGTAGGCCAGGCCTACCCTTTGTCACCAGCTAAACAGTGCAAGCCTAAGAATGAAACCATTGCAGAATCTTATAGTGAAACTTATGATGAAAACTGTAATGTACATGATGGGACTCCTATGTGTTCTCCATATAATGATGACAGTTTGGAAGGTTTACTGCCTTGTGACCTTTTCTCCGAAGAAGATGAGTATGAAAATGAGGGCAAGTATAACTTGGAGCATGATACAAGTGACGAAGACTCCCTTATCTCCAACAAAGATGTTGATGAGGAGTCCTGGACATTCGTGGAAAATCCAGTCTATGACATGAATAAAGAGGAAAATAATGAACCAGAAACTTTTGATGGTTTTGTTGATTTTTCTATCTATGGCATATCTGAAGGAGAGAGCATGGATCTGGAGACCTGGGAAAATCCTAGAATGGAAGAGGAGCATTCAAAACTCTTATATGATCATTCAGAGTCATATCATGCAGAGCCGCACAAAGGTATCGATAATGAAGACATGGAGAAGCAGTGTTGTGAAAAGACAGATGTGATGCAGTTAGTAGAATATCAGTCTCAACTATCATCTTCACATATAGAGTCTCCTCATGATTTGGAGCCACTTGGGGCTTATACAGGGAATTATCATCCGGTAAGCCTCGATGATCAATATGATGGTGTAGTCAATCTGCCTCATCACTCTGATTTGTATATCAACCCTGTCCAGTCATGGATAGAAGCAGCCTGCGCAAGTAATTACCAGTTTGGGAAGAAGTTTGATGACATTATGCATGCCTATGATTTCCCATCCATCCCGCCCCTTTCGAATCATCACACAGGTTTGCATTTTCTAAATAAAGTATCCTTACTTTGGCTGGTAACCAAAGACAAGGAAATTTTTTTTATGTTAATAAAATGCTTAGGTGGTTACATTGGATTTCTGATTACACTTAACACTGTTTATATCATGCTTAGAGTAGGAAAATAAGCTCCTTGAAAAAGAGCATTAACTTTCCGCATTTTTGTTTTAGCTATAATAAAACATTTCTTTTCATTAGTTAGTTACATTTATTTTGTTTAAATAAATCATCTTAATGGTTCATTTGGTTTTTATGTAAAGCTTGTGCTACTGAGGTTTTCTTGTCAAGTTCAGATGTTTTTACAGGGTGTATAAACCAGAGATTCTGGTGTTCTCGTATCCTCTCCTTGCCCTATGACCAGATCGAGCACATGTCCCGCAGTTGGAGCCAAAATGTTACCACCTAAGTTGTACTTAGTGGTGTTTTATCAAGTGATCCTGGTGAACTGGACAAGGATAACTTGTTCGGACTTCAGAAGACCTTCAGTCTTACTTCTGGGAAGCTTTGTTGTACTATATCACATGTTCATACCCCATGGGGGAATTGTGATAAATGTTCTAGCATGATAGTGTCTGTAAAAGATTCGGTTTCTTAGACTTTATTTGTCAATCCGATCAGCCCAGGGTGTTTTTTTTCCTTGGTTATTATTGGTTGTTGAATAAACGACTGATAATTTCTGAGTTTTTCACTCCATACCTCCATAGTTGGGGTGGTCGGCTTGGCATTTAGGCCTATTGAGGTTATTAGAGTCTATGTGTCAATGTATAAACATGCTAGGCATCATGGTCGAGTCATATGAACATGTCTAAGTCCCCCTAGGTTTTTTCAACTTTTTTAAAATTTTAATTTTTTCAGTGTTTTTTATTAAAATTTAATTTTTCCAAAACTTAGGCTATTTTTTAATAGTTTAATTGGAAAAGTTGGTTTTGTAATAAAAGTGGGCCAAATAATCAGTTTCAGTCATGTAGGTGCTCATTTTCAAGCTAAGAGCACCATGTATACCCATGGACCCACTTTGTCCTAGTTTTGAGTGGTTTTCCATCACTCAGGTCAGAAAGCCCCAAAAAATCAATTATTGATTATTTTAATTAATAAATTGATGAATAATGGAGCAAATCCAAAATCATAGATCAGTGGATTCTCAACCGATTTGATAGAAATCAGTCAGATCTGAACCAGATTGACTGGATTTGACAAATCCTTGAATGAAGGAGGTGATCTGGACAGATCCAGAGTTGAACTTCAGCATCCTTTATGGGGAATTTCGCCCTCCCTCTCTCCTCCACACGTTTGGGCTCATCTGGATGAGTTTTGGTGGATGCTTTAGTCAACAGGTTGAGGTGTCAGTCAGATCAGCTCTCCGATTGACAGTTGCACTCAGTGAGACTTAGATCTGGCTCAGTTAGACACAGATTAGGCATTGATGGACTCTCCTTTAGCTACAGTGGTCTATCTCCTTGGGATTTTCGCCTCCCTGGGCTTGATCTCCTATTTTTTGTATAAGTAAAGCTCAGGCTGCCTCTTCCAAGCTAGTTAGAACTGGGATTGAGGTGCTGTTGCTCTTGTATTGTATTGTTTATTATTCTAGAATAAAGAAGCTTTGGAGGCAATATCTATGGTGTAATGCTCTTCACGTGTGGATGGTGATTGTCAAATGCTTATGAGGTATAATCTGTGTTATTTATCACTGCTTTTGCTGGTTAATTGTTGGCCTTGAAGGAGAGAGCTCCCTCCTATTAGGGTAAGAGTTTATTCTAGTTTGATTTATGCTCTTACTACTGCTTGTTTCAGATCTATTGGAGTTGTATGTATTTTAAGTTTAATTGCATGCTTTCTAGTTATCTCTTCTAGCAGCACCTATGTTTTAACCATCTGTTTGTGCACGGATTTCTAAGTTGCAGGTGATATCGCTTGTAGAAGAGGTTGAGCTGGTTTGCATCTTCCTCATCTTCAAGATCTTCTGAATGACATAGTCCCTCGGTTTTCCACCAAAGCAGACTCCAAAGCCCAACATTCCTAGGCTTCCAACACTCTTTCCCTCTCTTCCTCCTTCAAAATCTTAATTTCTTTTCAAATTGGTTACTTTTAAAGAATCTTATTTGCTTAGATTTGTCTCGCAAAGAAAATTACATATAGATCCCGTTAGTAAGATCCTTTCTGAAGTTTAGATCTCAGTTCCGTTTTGCATATAAAGTCATATTTTAGGAGATCTAGCTGAAATTATCCTCTTTTTTGCAAGCATTTTAAAGAAAATTTGTAGCTTGCTTTTAGGTAGTTTCCTTTGCTGTACTTTAAAGTTTCATATTCTGCAATAAAAGTGCACATCTCATTGGCTGCCCAAACAGCAAGCCAAGATCTCAAGGTAAGCTTGGCTGCCCAAACAACAAGCCAAGATCCCAAGGAAAGCTTGCTTTCCTTGGTTTCTTTTTTTGCAAAATTAGATTACCCCAACTTAACAAATTTTTACTTAGTTTTTTTTCGGTAACTAGTGTGGTGACCCAAAACACTTTTAAAGTGTGTTTGGACACATTTGATTTTAATTGCTTGCTGTTTTTTAGCAGGTCTAACACAAAAGAGAAGGAGACTCTGCCCAATTTTCGACTCTTGGACGAACTAGAGCTTTCCGGAAGCTTTCCCCACCACTGTGCTTTAATTCTAGCTTGTTACAAGCTTGTTGTAAGCCTTTGGATCCCAAATAACAAGGACCAAAGTGCATCAATTTCAATTTGTTGATATTGTAAATTGCTGCTAATAAAAAGAAAAGGTCCTTTTGAATAGTCTCTTTCGAGCCTATTCACCATCCCCCCTGGGGGGATTTGCGTCTGTGTCTTTTTTTGCTCTTCATTCCTTTTTTTTTTGCAATCTAGCGTAGTTCTAATCTGCATGGTAGTATACTTTGATTTATTATCAATTCCATATTCCATATCTAAGGTTTCAAAGTAATTTAATACTTACCCCACGACTTCCCGATTGACCCCAAAGGGGAAAGAGATGCGTGGTATGACTAATTAGAGAACCGACATTGTGTATCTTGGTTTTCTTTTTCATCAACTATTTCTTTAGTTTTAATAAAATTAACCCCTCCTTGATTCCCCGATTGAGATCCACTTGAGATCCACTTAGATCGAAAGAGGTTCCTGGAGGGTTTTCTTTTTTAACAAGAACACCCATCTCAAAATTTACTAAAATTGACAAGACTCCGTTTTGTATGCTCTGCACTTGGATGTGGTTCGTCCGATCAGTCAAGTTGTATCAAAAGCATTTGAGTGACTAGAATAATTAGGATTCACTCTCCCAAATTGACAAACCATTAGGTGAAAATCCAACACCTAGATCAAACAATTACGGTGGCAAAATACCCAAAGGAAGCGGGAACTCCTGAAAAGTGACCTCGGGGCGCCGATCTCTGTTACACCTGCGGGTGCATTATGAACAATAGCCTCAGAGTCTCCATTCAGCCCACATATTGCTTGCGGGTAGCCGTGATGGTTTAGTTTTGGACATACTCCAAGTACTCTCGGGTATATCTAGTGTCCCCACCCCCCCTTTTTGCCTAATTTTAATCAACTCATATTTCACATTAACTTAAAACGTACCAAGAGGCAATCGCAAAACATTCACTCCAAGCACATGCAAGTACATTGATTATCTTTTGACTTCATTTTAAGGCACTGGTTATTTTCTTGCTATATATATATATTGTGTCTCAGCATTGTGCTTTTATGCGCTCTTTTTGTATCTTGTCATCTATGGTTGTTTATGGTTAAATTTCAAACTCCTAAGTAACTCATTCAGTTTAACATCACCATACTAAATAATTTTGCCTTAGTAACTTAATAGAGTCTACCCCCCTTGGCTTCGTTAGGAGTTGAGCCTAAACGGAGGAGTCAAGAACAAGGTGACAGCCTTGACTCGAGACTTGCCCCCAAGGACACACTGTGTGGCTTGAAGATTTCTGCCACGTGACCCAGGTGTGTGAAAGGCGACAACAATGCATAGGGGTCAAAGTGGGGAGAGTCTCTTCAATCTCATAGGTCTCAGTCATAAGTCAAGGGGTAAGATAATACAGATGAGACTGCATGTATGGAGGAAGGTGATAAGGTGGAACCAACATAGCAAGATAGGCTAATTTTGTGCAAAGCATGGCATAAACAATGGCCTTACATATTAGATTCTCCAACCATTCACAACACAAGTTAGGCATCAAGAAATAGATTCATTAAGCATAGGTCACCGTGATCATAATAGTATACTAAGTCAGAGGTGTTAATATACATCAGAGAGCAAACTAAAACCAAGCAGCAATATACCTGATCTCACCATATGCATGTCTCTACATGAAGTGCCAATTTGTCTAATGTATACCATCTCTACTGCTCTGCTTGAATGGACTATGTCATTACCAAGGTCATCTCAATAGACTAGGAAATCTCAATCATGGCAAGGGATGCTCTGCATCTGCTGCTGAAATAAGGCTCGAAGTATGGCTCATGCTAAAAATGGATCCATGTTGTATCCCCATATAATGGAACTGGCTCTGAAAAGTGAGGAAATATCCATATGCTGCATCATGGTATCCCAACTACAATGTATGTGATAACATATCCATTTGGCATTTCATAAACATTTAACTTTCAAACATTTAACATTTCAGAAGATACTAGCCTGCCTCCAAGGGCAGGTGCCCTGGGTATCCTTTTGGGCTTTAGATAATGACTCAGCCTAGCCTTGCTGCCAGTAAGCGTCCATAGCCCCAACGATTTTGCCACCCTGTTGCCTCGTAGGGGAAAATGGCCTTACATCAAACAAAGGATGAGTGCTCATCCCTTGGTCACTGTTGGTTGCATCATGAGAACAACTGAGTGCAAAAATGGATCCGGAGACATAGGAAAATGGTAATGGTGACTACCCATACTTGCTAGTCCCTAACAATGCCATAGGAGAACCATGGACATCATCTCATCACAATGTAATATGACCAAAATAATGAAAGTGATAATAATCACTGTAACTCAAAAAATGTGGCCATCTGCTTTAAACTAAAACTGCAGTATGTATGCAGGTCATGTCTGGAACATATATAGCTAAACTCTAGTCACTGCCTCGGGAAACATGTTTGACTTGGTCAATTAGGTTGACCTGGTCAAAATACTCCATTTGAAGGTAAGATAATGATCTGAATAATGTTGAATTCTCTATAGAAATTGTCTAGATAATATCTTTAAAACAATTAGCCACTAGAAGATCACTGAAAGAACAACATGCACAAAAACATAAGAACACAAGAACACAAGAACACAGAGATTTTCCTCGGGGAAGCCACAAGGGAGAAAACCCCGCAAAACTTCCTCAATATAGAACTCAACCAGTGCAGTGTAAAACTCAGAAAACAACTTTCTCCTTTCTGGTGCGCTATCACTTCTCTCTCTTGCTAAGAACATCTTAAGTGAGTGAGTACAATTAAAGGGAGGCACCTCCTATTTATATTCTTTTGTTGACTTGACCTCTAACTTAGTGGAGTCGACTTCACTAGCTGTCAGGGCCGACTTGTCCAACTGGACATTACAAATAGCATTTATTATAATGACGCTTGAGTACTAATGACCCGACTTACATACGGAGATTTACATTGCTTCTTTTAATGACTTTGACAAGACCAAACTCATCTCCCTAAGGAGGAATACAATACTACTTGGAATATCTTCCAAAGTTACATTAAATTAACACTCCCTCTTAATTAGGAAGGTATTCAACATCTGCTACTACAACTGTACAACTGTCTGGTGAGACTCTATATGTCATAGGAAGTTTTGTGACATTTGTCTAACATCTTCATCATCGATCTCTGTTGGAACATCTTTTGTAATCTTCATCTTTTGTATCTTCTTCTTGTGATCTTTGTCTTTCGTACATTTTCGAACATCTTCTATTTGTCTTTGCCATCTTCTGGATCTTCTTGTAATCTTCGCCTTTTGTACATTTTTGAACATCTTCTATTTGTCTTTGCCATCTTCTGGATCTTCTTCTTGTAGTCTTTGTCTTTTGTACAACTTCGATCATCTTTTATTCTGTCTTCTACTTGAATCAACTTCTAGACCTTCTTTTGTAACATTAGTATGTGAATACTAAATCTTCTTCTTGCCACATAGGTATGTGAGTACTGAATTATCTTCTGTCACATCAGTATGTGAATACTGAATCTTCTTTGTTTCTATTATCTGCAATATCTGTGTGACAACATCAACAATCATCATCAGCTTGTTAGTGCTAAAGACTCAACCATAACTCATGCTAGAGCATTATCTGCATAGTCAGCATAGAGATGCTGGAACATCGACATCATCATCATGTTGATGCTTGGAAAATCCCAGGTACCGACAGTAGGGATTCTCCCCAATAACCGTTCCCAATTAGATCGTTTATCGTTTGGTGTGGGGAATCCGTCCGGTTAGCGGCCCGGCTACTATAGAGTTAAATGAAGTTTTAAATCTATTTTACCAGTTGCGTCCCGGTCCACTGCTTACGTGTTTTTTTTATATTTTATAAATGTTATGCAAGTGCCTAAATTAAATGCAGATGATTAGGAAGCAAAGATTTCACAATGTGATGCGTAGGTTCTTACCTCCCGTCTTATCCCCTTTGTTCCTGAATCACGGAAAGCAAATAACAACTAATGCTAAACTAAACTATCTTATCTAACCTATCCCCAGGAAGCAAGATTACTATTTAGATGAGTAATGTACTGCATTTTCTGCACAAAGAATTTTACAGGTAGCTGATAAATTTGGAACACAAACACAGTAGGAAAATTAACATAGAGATAGCTCAGTGTTTGTTAAAACATTCATTACTCATTTGCTGCATAAGATTCATCATAAGGAAAGGAAATCATTCACAACATAGAAGTAGTTCAGAAGGTAGAACGATCTCACAGATTTGCAGAGTAAGTTAAAACAAAAATAGTTCTATATTAAGCCATCTACACAACATGCATTTGAAACTCCAACAACTCCTTCTCTAGCAAAACTTTTATCTTTTTTATTATAACAAGAAATAGTTCTTCTTACAATAAGTATTTCACATATTAGAGCTAGAAAAAGTCCCTCTCATTCGATTCTACCTATATTTATACATTGCAAAATGACCTTTGGTCTCCCTGCCCTTTGGGCTTCCTTAACTTTCAGTTACATAAAGTTTGTCTTTAGTGTGTTCAAAAAATAAATATAGAATATTACAAATATATCCATCTGTGAATAGGACAAAACCACCTAATATACCCAGTCAAATTATTTATGAATTTCTACCAAGCTGAAACATCTGAAGCATTTGTCTTGAACTTTGTGGGCTCTAAAAATCTGACCGTGACCTCATGCTTGGACAACTGGCCTTTTATGTCTGCTACTCTTGTAGGGGTCACTCTCAGCAAATCTTCTAGTAGACAATTACTAACTGCTGCTTGGCCCACTAAACTCTCTATCACCTTTGCATTTAAACCTTTAACTAGCTGAATATTTAACTCATCTTCTTGTAGCTTATCCTTCAGCCGTTTTAAGTGTTCTTCATGTGCTGGAAATTCCTGTAGCCTTTGTGCTGAAGGGGTCAAACATTTGTTGAGTTATAAGCATCTTCCTGAAAAATTCTGCACATTTGTCCGTTGTCTTTTCCATTGCTTCCATCAATCTCTCAGCAGCTCTACTGCTGAAATTTACAATATCATATTCGATCTGCAACTTTTTCGGACTTTTTACAGGTGTGTTTTTTGGGCGTTCTGTATTTGTTTCTAACCATGTCAGTTGGCCTTGTAGG
Organism: Pseudotsuga menziesii; assembly: GCA_001517045.1. NCBI lineage: Eukaryota > Viridiplantae > Streptophyta > Pinopsida > Pinales > Pinaceae > Pseudotsuga > Pseudotsuga menziesii. Next base: position 152,498 of record LPNX010945312.1, read on the forward strand.
GTCTCCGCAATTTCCTAGGTTTTGTCCTTGAATATAGTAGCCACTGTTGAGATCTCCTGCAGTCTATCTTCGGATTGCTTGATCCGAAAAATTTCTTCCGCCAGCTTGACTTGTACTTGATAGATTTTTCTTCTAAGTAAGAGAGCATGCTCTCTTAGAGGTGCTATGTCTATTTTCCTTTCGTTGGTTGCCTTCCAAGGAACTGTTCTATGTTTCAAGCTTTGTGATTTGAACTCTGTGCTATTCTGCTTGCTGATTTCTGAACTTCCATTTCTGCTATCTTTCTTTCTAACTTTTGCTTTTCCCTATCAAGGGTCATGTTTGATTGTTTCAAATTATTCCTTTCCTCCCCCAGGATTTGGTAATCCTGCTAAAACTTTTCATAGTCTGAAAGAGTAGCTTCATATTTTCTTTTAGACTCTCGGCCTACTCTTTCCTCCTTTCTTAAAACCTCTTTCATTTCTGCCATTTTACCCTTATATTGATCAAGGGTTTCAGTGAGCCTGCTAATATTATGAGCATTTGCAGTTGCAGTTGCAACACCCATGGAGGCCATTTGCTTGGGATCTTCTTTTACATTTTTTACGACTGTCTTCTCGGTCACTGTGGTGATTCCGGGTTGAGTTCCCATCTTTAAAGTCTTCTCAGTTTTCCACACAATGGATTTCCTTTTGGGATCAAAATATATGTCCTCCAAGCATGCAACTTCATGCTATTTAGACGGGGTAAATGGCACCAATCCCAGTTCAACCATAGGGAGATGCCCTCCGGTGAGTATATTGCTAGAAGTGGAAGGGAGGTTCTCTGGATTGTCCCGAGTAGGACTCTGTCCCTGATTTTCACCATCCAGGTCCTCTTGATCTTTCTTTCTTTGTTCTTCTGTGGCTGTTTCTTGATCTTGCATCTCCTATTCTGGACTTTGAGTTTCCTGAGCTATTGATTTTTTTTAACTCTGCAATCTTCTCCAGGATAGTCTCTTCTTTCTTTCTCTGTTCCTCTTTCTCTTTTCTGGCAGCTTCTTCTTCTTCTGTCTCTCTTTGGGCTTCTTCAGCTAGAAGCTTTCTTGCACCCTATGCTAGTCTTTGTGCAGTCTCTTCTTTTGCTTTTCTTGCAGCTTCTTCTTCTTGACCCTTTGATTCTGGGAAGCTGTTGCTACTGCCTTTACCACCAGCTATTGTGGTCTTCTTTTTTAGCCGCTTGTTTAAAGTGGTCATGTTGCAGATATTCCTGTATATTTTTTCCTCCTTGTCCACATGGTCCGTGTATTCGAAATTTACCTTAAGGAGTGCTCGATGGGCTGCAACTTTACCCTATGAGTCATTCCTGTGAAAGCTCTTTTCTCCGAAGTGAAAGCTTTCCAATTCCTTAACGAACTTTGGAGCACTCTTGACTGTGGCAAACTTATAACTCCCCACATAAAATGACAGTGGTGGAAACACAACTTTTTTTAGATCAAATAAGTAGCTTCCATAGACATCCAAGAAAAACCGTCTTACGGCTTCCTTATGAACTATGTAATCCGTAGCATATCTTGGCAACAATGAGGGTGCTTTAGTCCCCCCATACATCCTGAGGTATGTGCCTTCTTTGGAGAAGAAGTAATCCCCAAAATCTTTGATAGACTCCAAAGCTCCCTCAGATAGGCACTTGCACTCTTCTAAGAAAATTAGTTGGTACAGAGGCATCGGGAACTCTTCACAGATTAGTTTGTAGTAATTGTGGTACTAGTGTCCCCACAGTATCTAATAAGCTGCATAACTAGGGGTTTTCTCTCCCTTCCATGTGTAGTTGAGCCTTTCGAACGGGTGAAAGCAAAGTACTCAATCAATAAAAAAAGATCCCATGTAGAATTTAGATTTCCTTTGGTGTAAACTTTCTTGGGTTGCAGTGATGGAAGTAGATAGGCTATTAGCTACTATATCAGCCCAGTTGAAAATTGTTCCTTTTATGGCAACATGATAAATCAGTGGGATCCATCCAAACTTGTAAGTTCTACCATTAGCCCTGTCGAAAATTCTATTTAGCATGAGCACTACCAGTCTGCAAGAGGTACGTAAATGAGCAGTTTCGTATTCCCCATATTGCTTGTGCTTGAAAGTCTTCCCTTCAGCTACCATCATCGTTGCTATAGCTATGCAATCAAATTTTAAATTTTTTACCCATTCAGTTGTCATGCTAATTTCGGACGGCGGTAGGCTGTATGCTTTTGCAATAAATCCAGGTGTGAAGGATGCAAATCCTTTGTCCTCCATGTTGTTCATTATCTTCCCTGCTGAATCCACTTTGGGCAGAATCCATCCGATGACCTCTGCGCAAGGAAACATCTCTGGCCTAGTAGATGCCTTGGTGAGTCCAGATCTCAGTATATTGTCATATAGGGCGTCTTCCAACCCTGCCTCTGGAACCCTCTTCTCTACAAGCATATGGTAGATTTGACCCCATTTGAATTCGGGTTCTGCTCCGGTGACTGACTTTGTGTCTTCATAGATTAATTCCACCCTTGGCGTGGGTGAGCCTTTTGTATCTGAGTCATAATCTACGATCTTTGCCTTCTTTTTTCCTTTCTTCGTCATGTTGTCTATTCTAAGCTGTGATTGCAATAACACAACAAAAATGTTTCAACATCTACATTATTTAACAAACTGATGCATTTGAACAAGAATAGATCAATGACTGTAATATGCCAGGGAAATAGTTTTAAGTAGCAACACTGTTATTCTTCCTTACCCCGCTATCTTCGCCCATCGGGACAAGAAAAACATCCCTCGGTTTAGCGAGGCCAATATTTTGGTAATGAAACCCCTAGACACAGGCGAGCTTCGACCTCTGGACTCTAGAATGGAAACAATAACTTAACCGCCTGTGATACCCTCTTCCCACAGACACGAAAACCCCAAGCGGTTATAGCCCGCAGGCAGTGCTCCGAGGCTCGATGGCGGTGATTCCCTAGGTTCAAATCACAAGGCTCAACATCCCGCGGCTAGACGATACTACACTATACCCAAAACCTAAAAGGTTTGCTAGAAACGGGGAAACCACAACCTCTATTGTCGCCCAACGACAAGAAAAAGGTAAGCTCCATGCCGACGAAAAGCTCGGGCCTCTGGAGATTCATTATGATCTAACAGGTTTGCGGGCGAAAACGCCTCCGAACAGACTGGTGAGGTTTTATGAGCAGGTAAGGTGTCCACAACAAGCTTAAACCTTTAAAGGAGAACGACTAACCTACAATGCGGGCAGGACACCCTTTTAAACCTAAAACAAAATACCTACCTACCCCTGCTCGGCTAATCAACAACTGACAGCTTGAAACTCGAATCAACCACCAATAAAAAAGAAGGTGAACCGGAACCTACCTGACAGGCGACAGACTTGACAAACAGTCGTAGATGCTTGGGTTGATGCACCACGTGAGCTCCAACGACGGTTTCCACCAATCAAGCGAAAGTATCGAACGGGATAAAAATCGCGACTAGCAGTTTTCAAACTTACGGTCAATCACACAGTGGTGAACAAAACCCTTCAATCGATGTATTAATAGATATCCACGGGTAAAAACCAATAAAGACGGTAGGTAAAGCATTTAAACCCCGCACGCGCGAGCTCCAAACGCCGCTGGCGCCAAAACATAGCACATTGGGTGACTGCAGATAAGTCAACATGAAAACAACCCTGACAACAGCGGCTCTAACACCCCCACGCAACTGCAACTACCGGCTCAAGAATCGACAATATGCTCGCTTTCTTTTACGCAACCGCAACTACCGGCTCAAGAACCGACAATACGCTCGCTTTCTTTTACGTAGCCGCAACTACCGACTCAAGAACCGACAATACACCCGCTTTCTTTTGCGGCTTCGGCGGCCGAAACAACGTCGGAAAGAAAATTGAACAACAGCCACTGTAGCGGCTCAAGATTGAAGAACTCTCTCGCTGAAGCAAGCTCGGAGAGGATCGGTCTATCGAGAGGAAACACCACTGCCGTTGCGGCGAAGAGAAAAACATTCACCCGACGAAGCGGGTCGTAAGGCTCGGGCTCGGAAGGCAAAAATATCCGCCGTTGCGGGTAGACTCTCAACTAACCAAGCGAAACGCAAAATAAAAGGTCAGCCGCTGTAGCGGCTCCAAAATCGAAAACCATCCGCCGTAGCAAGACAAAAAGAATCGAAAGCATCCCCGACATTCAAATCACGATCCCACCCGTCGTTGCGGCTTCGATCTCCGAAGGCTTCCGATGTAGTGGATAAAAACTGCTCGGACGACGCATAAGAAAACAAAGAAACATCTGTCGTAGCGGCTCGAACTTGAACAATCGTCCGCCATAGCGGATCAAAACTCAAAATGTATCCGCCGCTTCCAATCAAAAGTTGACAATCACCCGCTATTGCGGCTAAATTTTTTTTCCCGCCTTAGGATAAAACCATTTCTTGAACTTCCCCAATGGTGAAGCAAACCATGAATGTTGTATTTCAAAATTCAAAATGCTTAAGAAGCAAAACTAAATTTCAAAGGGGGGCCCTAAAAAAAACTAAATTTTTTTTGGGGTAATAGTTGCAGCAACAACAATTGGCGACTGGCTGGTGAACATAGATCTATGGAAAAACTAACTTTTAAGACCAAAACTGCTTTATAATATTCTGTTAAATCAACTCATCCTAATATTTTTTAAGATTTCTTTAAGATGTCCAGACCTTTCTAGGAATGTAAGATTTAGAACTTTAACATTGATTATGGTCCACTAGGGTCGGGTAACCAGGTTTTCAAAGTCTCGTTAAGTCTTCCAAGGCCAAAATATGAGGTTCATTTACTTCTACATTCGGTTGCTTATAGCTTAGACGCCACAAGATCGTAACAAAGTGTGGACAGACATTCGTTTGTTCCTCACTCCCATGCCTTTTGCATTCTTCTGATGCTCTTAGACTTTTGTCCTTTTGAGTCTTCTTGGATTGCTCCCTTCATTTGAAACTTGGTTTAGGTTCTTCCATCCATAGTGTCATTTTGTGTGAGAGATAATTTGTTTTCAGCTCACGGACGAAGAACCTTTGAGCAATCTTATTCATTTGCTGATTTTATTTAGTATGTCCTTTGATATCTGATTCTTTCTGGGAAATTTGACTCTTTTAAGCCTTTTGGCTTTTATTTGTGGCATGGGATCATTTTAAATACCATACACCTATCCATCCTGCTTCATTTCCGTGGGTCCATTGCTGTTAGCTTCCTAGGATAGATTTTAATGTGAAGTGGATGGAGCTCCAAAATAGTATTCTAGACTCTTCTTACCTCAGTTATTTGATAGGAATTAAACAGGACTTCAATTTGTTCATGACCTCCCTTCAAATAGTCTATCAACTTAAAGAATCTTAATCATGATACATGTACATTTAATAAGTAGCTTTCCAGTCAAAATATTTGCAGTTTTCCCAAAATTCCAATGTCTCCCAAATGCCAAAAGTTGTGCTGGCTTATTTGAAAATTGAAATAAAGCAAATAAAACAAACCTAAATAAATTAGACTCGAAGAAAGCAAAAAATAAATAAAGTAGACTAACTACGAAAAACTTGAAACAAAAAACCAAAAGGTTTATTTATGTACAAAAAATTTCAAAAGCATAAAGTAAAATAAGGTTTGAGAACCAAACCATTGGCTGACAGATTCTCTTCCCACCCCTGCAAATCCTATAACTTGTAGGTCGAGGGGCCTAGCGTTTCTGCAATCTGAAACGGGCCTATCCATAGATGTTGAAACTTAGTGTGCTTGCCCTTTTCATCATGCAGGTGATCTCACTTCAGAATCAAATCTCCTACCTCAAACTCTTTATTCCCGGACTTGTGCTTGTCAAACCATCTTTTCACAATCTCTTGTTGGTGCTTAAACCTTTCTTTAGACTTGGATCTAGACTCTTCTAATTCCAGCAAAGTATTGATTCGGGCTTGTAAAACCTCACTATTAGACCCTCTAGATGTTTGGGTTAATTGAGAAGAAGGTAACATAATATTAGGGGGCAGGATAGCTTCCTTCCCTTAAACTAAGGTATAGGGTGACACACCTAAGGAGTTCTTGGGTGTATCTCGATCAGCCCAAAGTGCATTAGGAAGAGCTATAATCCAGCTTCTTTGATTCTCTATGACAGTCTTCTTTAAAATTCTAATGAGATTCTTTTTAGTAGATTCAACTAACCCATTACCTTGCGGATAATAGTTAGCAGAATAATGTAATTTAATTCCTTTTTCACTAGCAAATGCAGTAAGCTTGATTGACGAAAAATAAGATGCGTTATAAAAAACGAGGGAAATTGGAACCCCAAACCTGGTCATAATATGGTCTTGTAAGAAATCCATAACCGCATCTTCGTTTACTTTTCGTAACGGGATTGCTTCCACCCATCTGGTAAAATAATCTGTGGCCGTGAGGATGTACTTGTGTTGCAATGAAGAATTGGGATTGATCTCTCCAATAATACCAATTCCCCATTGCTTGAATGGTTCAGAAATAATAACTGGTTGTAATGGCCCTGCTGCCTTTGCTCGTCTTCCACAGCTCCTTTGGCATGTATCACATTTCCTTACGTAAGCATGAGCGTCTTTAAACAAAGTCGACCAATAGTATCCAACCCTTAGAATCTTGTGTGCTGTAGTGTTTCTTGAAAAATGACCTCCAATAGGACCATCATGTAATTCTTTAACGACTTTGGCTGCATCTTCTCGTTCTAAACATCTGAGAAAAACTTTGTCATAGTTTTTTCTGAAAAGAACTCCGTCAATTATTTGATATGATGTTGATTTTAAGCGTAATGCTTTTCTTTGCTTGGAATTCTAGTGTTCAGGCAAGTATCCCTGTTGAAGATAGTCCACCAGGTTTCTATACCAGGACTTTGGGGCTATAAGTATGGGACACATATCAATCATGTGCAATTCAGTCTCATTCTCCCAATCGTCATCTTCATTGTGCTGACTTTCATCCATTAGTTTACAAAGTCCTTACCCTTTGATGATAGTTGCCAGTTTAAATTCTAAGTCATATTCTTGCAAGGTTGTAACCCAATTTCCTCTTCTCTCTCCTAACTCTTTCTGCATGAAAAGAGTTCGGACTGCCGGGTGTGGAACAACTACTTTGGTTCTGTTCGTAAGTATGTACGGCTTGAATTGTTTTACCGCTTTAAAAACTACATTTGCTTGTTTATCAACTACAGGGTAATTCAACTCAACACCTTGTAACCCAGTGCTCATGAATGATATTGGGTACTCATCCTCCCCTTGTTCTTTTTGCGTAAGCACTACTACTAGAGAGTTGTCTGAAGCAAAAGTGTATAGAATGAAGTCTTTCTCAAAATTAAGACTTTTGAGAGAAGGTGGATGGGCTATTGCTGTTTTAATTTTGTTGAATGCACTTTTCTCTAAGTCAGTCAATTTAAATTGAATACTTTGCTTGACCATTTGTTGCAAAGGTTTGACTATTTGAGCAAAAATGGGCACAAACCTTCGCACAAAGTTTATTGTCCCCATGAAAGATTGCATACCTTTCTTGTTATGGGGTAAAGGGATCTGTGCTATAGATTTAATCCTTTCTAGGTCTATGGAGATCCCTTTCTTAGAAATTATATGAACCAAAAGCTTTCCTTTTAATACAGCGAAAACACGTTTCTTCGGATTTAGAGAAATGCCATATTTTCGACATCGATAAAAAATTTGCTTTAGATGAAAAATATGTTCTTCTCTTTTCTTGGAGAAAACTGTAACATCATCCAAATAAACCACCACGCCGTAGCCAATTAAACAGTGGAAAACTATGTCCATCGCCCTTTGGAATGTTGCTCCACCGTTAATATGGCCAAAAGGCATCCTTCTGTACGCAAAAGACCCCATTTAGTTCTGAAAGTGGTCTTCAGTCGATCTTGTTCGGCTACCAACACTTGGTTGTAGCGTGAAAATCCGTCTAGCAGAGAGAATAGCTCGGAGCCTGAGACCATTTGCAATATCTGCCCATGGGTGGGACAGGGTAGTTATCTTTATCCGAGGCACGATTTAGATTTCCGAAATCCACACAGAGTCTAATTTCACCAGACTTTTTTCTCACTAGTACCAAATTTGCAACCCATTCCAAGTGTCTAACTCTAAATATAATCTTGGCATCAAGGAGCTTCTTTACTTCACTTTGGATCAGGGGTTCTAATTTAGGATGCATCTTTCTCAAGGGCTGCTGAAACGGTTTGACTCTTGCTTTAATTGGGACTACATGCTGTATGATGTGGGTGTCGTAAGTTTTAAGATCTTCATATGTCCAAGCAAATACATCCTTGTATTGTTTGAACAAGTTGATAAATTTGCTTCTTTCCCTTGGTGAGCAGCACTTTCCCAAGTTTACATATTTGGGGCGCCACTTCTGACCCCAGATTCACTAGCTCAAATTGCAGAGATGAACTGTGCGTTTTGACATTTGCTGGCCTTCTAAACTTGTTATTCAGATCAAACATTCCTTCCAAAGTTCTAACCCATTTGGGTATGAAGTTCCCATTTTGGAGATTCGCTTGATGTTCCTCATCATCGATTACAGACCCTTTGAAATTCTCATCATTAGTTAGAAACTCTAAGATATGTGGATTGTCATCGAACACTCTATGGCCAATAAACTTATTGAAAAGCTCATTTCCTATCAAGATTATAATAAGCTTATTATCAATCTTAGTAATGAATCCACAAACAATCAACAAATTATGAACATAGATACATGTTACCTCAGTAAAACATGGCAATGCTCATCCACACATACAATGACATGACACTGTCTTGCCTCCTGTTACCACCTAAGTTGTACTTAGTGTTTTTTTTATCAAGTGAGCTTGCTGAACCGGACAAGGATAACTTGTTCGGACTTCAGAAGACCTTTGGAAGTACTTCTGGGAAGTGCTTGTTGTACTATATCACATGTTCATACCCCATGGAGGAATTGTAATAAATGTTCTAGCATGATAGTGTTTGTAAAAGACTCGGTGTCTATGACTTTATTTGTCAATCCGATCAGCTCAAGGTGTTTTTTCCCTTGGTTATTATTGGTTGTTGAATAAACGACTCATAATTTCTGAGTTTTTCACTCCATACCTCAAAGTTGGGGTGGTCGGCTTGGCATTTAGGCCTATTGAGGTTATTAGAGTCTATGTGTCAATGTATAAACATGCTAGACATCATGGTCGAGTCATATGAACATGTCTAAGTCTCTCTAGGTTTTTTCAATTTTTCAATTTTTTTATTTTTTTCAGTGTTTTTTATTAAAATTTATTTTTTCCAAAACTTAGGCTATTTTTTAACAGTTTAATTGGAAAAATTGATTTTGTAATAAAAGTGGGCCAAATAATCAGTTTCAGTCATGTAGGTGCTCATTTTTACGCTAAGAGCACCATGTAAACCCATGGACCCACTATTTTCTAGTTTTGAGTGATTTTCCATCACTCAGGTCAGAAAACCCCAAAAAATCATTTATTGATTATTTTAATTAATAAATTGATGAATAATGGAGCAAATTCAAAATCATAGATCAGTGGATTCTCAGCCGATTTGATTGAAATCAGTCAGATCTGAACCAGATTGACTGGATCTGACAAATCCTTGACTGAAGGAGGTGATCAAATCAGATCCAGAGTTGATCTTCAACATCCTTTATGGGGAATTTCGCCCTCCCTCTCTCCTCAACTCGTTTTGGTTCATCTGGATGAGTTTTGGTGGATGCTTCAGTCAACAGGTTGAGGTGTCAGTCAGATCAGCTCTCCGATTGACAATTGCACTCAGTGAGACTCAGATCTGGCTCAGTTAGACATAGATCAGGCATTGATGGACTCTCCATCAGCATATTTGGTTATCTCTTTGGGATTTGCGCCCCCCCTGGGCTGGATCTCCTGGTTTTTGTATATATCCAAGCACAGTAGCCTCTTCCAAGCTAGTTAGAGCTAGATTGAAGGGCTTGCCATTGTAATTGTGTATTGATCATCATTTGTGAATAAAGAAGCTTTGGAGCCTATACCGTGTAGTGCATGTGTCTGTGTGGATTCTCAGTGTTATGCTGCTGATGTGGTAACTGCAATTTTTTTCCAAATTCTGTGCTGCTTCTGTGTTTTGGCTTCAAGGATTCGGTTGAATCAAGTAAGGGTGTAAACTAGGCAAGTTAGATTGCTTGATCTTGTTTATCCATATGATGTATGCTCAAAAATTTCAGTTATATGCTTAAATAAGATTATTTTTGCATGATCTTTCATTTTTGTTGCTTTATACATATATATCCAGATCTCACGAGGTGTGTGCAGGCTTGTGTTATCTAGTTGCAAGTTCCTGATTGGGTGAAGGTGTGGATCAAGATTGACGCCATTCCTTATCCAATAAGTTCAAGACTCTGTCCCTCAACGCTCCACAAAAGGGCCTCCTTTCAGCTTGCTCCATTCAAGCAACGAGCCGACCTTCTCTCCTCTTTTTCTCATTTCTTAAAAAAAATCAACTCTTTTAACATTCAAGCAACGAGCCGACCTTCTCATTTCTCATTTCTAACATCCCTTCAAGAATTTCTACCCGAAGAAACCGTCGACAACTATTCAATCCTCTCCCTGATCCCGAAAGGTTTATTAGGGAAAGATTAAATAGGCAGACTTCTCGTAAAAACCTTGAAGATTTAGGAGACCAATCCCTCTCAGATATCCATCACATATTTGTAGAGAGTCATGTTCACCAATCTCAAGAAATGACGGAATTATTCAAACCCCTTGACTTTTCTCAGATAGCAGGTGCTCCCCATGCCATTCCAAAAGATGCTATCAAGAAGCTCCCCATATTTCAGGGCAATAATGTCATCACTGCCAAGTCTCACCTTCGAAAGTTTGAAAAGCACCGGGTCAGTTATTGCAATGATGCTGCCCATGACCATGACGATGTCAAAATGACGCTCTTTGCTTTATCCTTGGAAGATGATGCTGAAGAATGGTACTTCGACCTAGATGATGATTCATATAAAACTCTTAGTGAATTCATAGAGAAATGGGGGGAAAAGAAAGAACCAAGACATCTGCTTGCTGCCCTCCATAACATAAAGAAGATGGAGAATGAAACCATTGATGAATTTAATACTAAGTTCATGCGTGTGGTTGCGGACCTCCCTAGAGAAATCAAGCCAAGGGATGCCTCCATCCTCATATCTTACATCGAAGCTTTCACTGGTGATTTAAGGTACCAGATAAGGGACAAAGAGCCGGCTGATCTAAAAACTGCTCAGGAATTGGCTAAGAAAATAGAAAAGAATATGCAGTCTTCAGGCAAATCCAACATTCCAAGTTACACTAGGGGAAACACTTCATACAATGAAGAAAAGGGAAAAGCCTTTGAAT
>LPNX010945312.1:180612-245975 GCA_001517045.1 Pseudotsuga menziesii
CAGAGTCTCGGAGACTATTGTTCATAACGCACCCGTCAGGGTGTGACAGAGATCAACGCCTCGAGGTCACTTTCTAGTTGTTCCCACTCCTTTGGGTATTTTGCCACTGCTTACAGTTCGTTCGAGGCGTTGGATTTTTGCCTGATGGTTTGTCAATTTGGGAGGTGAGGACTAATTAATCTAGTCACTCAAGTGCTTTTGATGCAGCTTGACTGATCGGACGAACCGCAGCAAAGTACAGAGCATACACACTGGAGTCTTCGTTATTTTTAGTAAATTTTAGAAGAGGTGTTCTTATTAAAAAGAAAACTCTCCAGGAACCTCTTTCGGTCCAAGTGGACCTTAATCGGGGAATCAAGCAGGGGTTGATTTTATTATGATTATCAAACAATAAATAAAAAAAAGAATCAGAAATACACAACACCGGTTTTCTAATTAGTCCTACCACGCATCTCTTTCTCCTTGCGCGTCAATCAGGAAGTCGTGGGGTAAGTAGTATAATTACTTTTGAATTGAAAATATGGAATAACGCAAAATATTATCAAAGTATACAATCCTGCATGTCAATACTAAACTAGAATAGAAAAAAAAGTAAAAATGCAAAAACGTGAAACGGACGCGAATCCCCCCAAGGGGGATGGGGAGTGGGCTCGAAAGAGCCTACTCAAAAAAGATTTTCTTTATTATTATGGGTTACAATATCAGCAAACTGAAATATCAGAAACCTCTTGGTCCTTATACGGGATGAAACCAAGATCTTACAACTTTCGAAAATTTTAAAGATTTCAATCAAAGGGGAGACCCCTGGGGGGATTTGAACGCTCTCGAGGCCACTTTCGAACAACAGTTTCTCTTCTTTTCTGTTACACTTGCTAAAAACCAACAAGCATGTTAGAATAAAATATGCCCAAAAGCACTTTAAGAGTACCTTTGGGTCAGCCTACCTTAACTCAAAAAAGACTAAGTTAAAACTAGTTAAACAGGTGAAAAAGGAACCAAGGAAAGCAAGCTTTCCTTGGGATCTTGGCTTGTTGTTTGTGCAGCCAATGAAATATGCACTGATTGCTAGATTTAATCATTTTAAAATAGAAAATGAAATCTGGAGCATGCAACCTACGAATTCTCTTTAACTTGCCATGTAAAACAGACGATTTCCCTAAGCTAGATCTAGAATGCTTAATGATACTTTTCAGTAATGAGATCTAGACTATGAGCTTTGAAATAGTAGATCTATGTAATTTTTACTTTAATATGACAGATCTAAATTATAACAAAGCTTTCGAACATAGTAACCAGGTAAGAAAATTGAATTTTATAAGGCGGAAGAGAGAGGAAGAGTGTTGGTAGCCTTGAAGATCAACCGTGGAGCTTTCAGGTGGAATGTTGAGGGACTATGCCTTTGAATGGTTTTGGAGAGAGTGAAGAGGCAAACTAGATCAACATCCTCTCCAAGCTAGCAACCTGTAACTAAAATCAAAGACTTGCCAAAATGCTTGTGAGATCCGGTTAATACATACACAGAGATTCAAAATAACATGCATATAAACTTATAAAACATGCTGAATTTAGATCTCTAAACATGCATCAAAGGAAAGAGATGGCTAATAAACTTATTGAAAAGCTCCTTTCCTATCAAGATTATAATAAGCTTATTATCAATCTTAGCAATGAATCCACAAACAATCAGCAAATTATGAACATAGATACAGGTTACCTCAGTAAAACATGGCAATGCTCATCCACACATACAATGACATGACACTGTCTTGCCTCCAAAGGTTCTCTTTATTTCAAATGAACAATAACAATAGTACAATAGCAACAACACCTCAATCCCAGTTCTAACTAGCTTGGAAGAGGTGATTTGAGCTTTTTATTTATACAAAAAATAGGAGATCCAGCCCAGGGGGGGCGCAAATCCCAAGGAAACAGACCACTGCAGTTGAAGGAGAGTCCATTAATGCCGATCTGAAGCTGAACTAAGCTTCGACTAAGACTACTTGTCAATTGGGGAGTTGATTTAGCTGACACATCAATCCACAGAGCTTCCAGGAGAGCCCACACGTGTGGAGGAGAGAGAGAGGGCGCAATTCCCCATAAAGGAGGCTGAAGTTCAACTCTGGATCTGTCCAGATCACCTCCTTCAGTCAAGGATTTGTTAGATCTAGTCAATCTGGTGCAGATCTGACTGATTTCAATCAAATCGGTTGAGAATCCAGTGATCTAGGATTTTGGATTTGCTCCATTATTCATCAATTTATTAATTAAAATAATCAATAATTGATTTTTTGGGGTTTTTTGACCTGAGTGATGGAAAATCACTCAAAACTTGAAAATAGTGGGTCTATGGGTTTACATGGTGCTCTTAGCTTGAAAATGAGCACCCCCGTGATTGAAACTGATTATTTGGCCCACTTTTATTACAAAACCAATTTTTCCAATTAGACTATTAAAAAATAGCCTAAGTTTTTGTGGAAAAATTAAAATTTAAAAAACTTAAAAAAATAAAAAAAATAAAAACCTAGGGGGACTTAGACATGTTCATATGACTCGACCATGATGTCTAGCATGTTTATACATTGACACATAGACTCGAATAACTTCAATAGGCCTAAATGCCAAGCTGACCACACCAACTTTGGAGGTATTGAGTGAAAAACTCAGAAATTATCAGTTGTTTATTCAACAACCAATAATAACCAAGGGAAAAAACACCCTGGGCTGATCGGATTGACAAATAAAGTCTAAGAGACCGAGTCTTTTACAGACACTATCATGCTAGAAATTTTATTACAATTCCCCCATGGGGTATGAACATGTGATATAGTACAACAAGCACTTCCCAGAAGCACTTCCGAAGGTTTTCTGAAGTCCGAACAAAAAATATTTGTCCGGTTCACCAGACTCACTTGATAAAACCCCACTAAGTACAACTTAGGTGGTAACAGAGTGTATGTGTGCATGTAATAAGTAATAACCCTCTGGCTTGACCTGCCTTTATACCTGAGTTAAAATCCTAATCTATCAAAACCCTAATCACTAATGTATATAAATACACTTTATTAGACTCCATAGCTAAACATAAGAATTTCACTTTAGTACTAAAGTGAATTACAAAATATATTTAACTTGAATTACTTTCGACACTTTCATATTGATCTTGTGTAGAAGTTCCTATCCAAGCTACAAACTTCAACAATCTTACCTTTGTAAGCAATTATCTCTTGTCAGAGTGCCTAGAATTGTACTAGCTCAATGACATTAGATACAAAGTGACCGTGGAATTTCTGAAAAGTTGTGATAATAGAAAATCCAATAAACATTGTGGAAGTTGTCAATTTCAAAACTTTTGTTTGAAGAGATGCACTGCATTTTGTCCATGCATGCTACTTGGAAGGTGCATTTTCACTTGGAAAGTCGTGCATCTCTTTGGGAAGCCTATTTTATGGAGAGGTCCCACCTTTGGAGCTATTTCACATGTGTTTTATGGGATGTTTCGTTTGGGGAAGACACTTTACATAACCACCTTATTATTTTATTCATTGTTAACTTCTTAACATGAGTTGGTTATGTACTTACAAAAAGTTTTATTGTATTGTTTGAAGAGAAAGTGTATCTAACCACTTTTTGGAGACTTTGTTGAGCAAATTGCAGATATAGGAGAGAGAATTATTATTTTGTTGTAAAGGAAGGTGAGCTAACTCTCTATATAAAGAGTATCCCTTCGTCTTTCATTCTCATGGTTGGATTATGGG
This sequence comes from Pseudotsuga menziesii, assembly GCA_001517045.1. Lineage (NCBI taxonomy): Eukaryota > Viridiplantae > Streptophyta > Pinopsida > Pinales > Pinaceae > Pseudotsuga > Pseudotsuga menziesii. The sequence continues at coordinate 184,368 of LPNX010945312.1, forward strand.
AGAAATCCCTTGGATCCTGGTTGAATATCTATTGAAGCTATTGGAGAATTAATGAAGGATTTTTGTGGGTGAGAACTTTCATATCTTTATGCGAGTTCCTTTTTGCTCTAGTTTCCTAGATGAATGCATGTGAGATGAAAAATATATTTACTGTTTCCTTTTCTCATTAATTTATCCCGAAAGCTTTTATTGATGCAAATTTTCTCAACATTTGGTTATATTGCACATTGATTTCATTCTGGATAATCATGATACTTGCATGCATGGGACTTTATTTTCTTTAATAATTTCCTTTAGAAAGTTTATGCAATTTGGGACAACAAGGAGTTTGACCATAGAAGGTTATATATTCCAGCTTCATTAGCCACTTAGCTCATCATGTTGGTCTCCCATGAACCTTTGTTTTGACTCCATTGTCCATTAGAAAGACACTAGTCCCCTATCTTTCCATCCATTTCATTTCTTATATCTAAATAAATCGATTTGCTAGAATTACTCTTCATTTCACCTTGTATCTCATAGCCCAATTTTCAACGATCTTATCTAGGGAAAGCCCCCTTGAGCTTTAGGAATTTTTCTCTAGAGGTGTGAGTTTGGGTGATAACAAGTCTCTTTGGAGTTTCTTGGAGCATCTTGGAGTTTTAGGGCTAGGGTTTTACCCTTGGAGATTGGAGACTAGGGTTTTGGGAGAAAACCCTAGGGTGGACTTGTGAGAAGAGAACAAGAGCATGTCTTGCCTTGGAGATTGTGTTAAAGTGATTCTTGCACTTGTTCTTCTTGGTGGAGCTAGTGTTTGATGATTTACCCTAGCTAGGGCATTTTGCATGGTTGGATTTTGTAGCTTTGAGAGGAGGCTACAATATGTACTTCATATTTGAGCTTAAATATGAAGTTTCCAACCATACATATTTTTTGTCAACTTTCAGATTTGATTTTTGGCTACATGTGTTTTTTATATTTTGTTATTTACATCTATTTATGATCTTACTATCTGGACATAAGTAAAAGAGCAAATTGTTAAGTGATTTGACATCTAAAGAAGAAGATAAAGGGGTCGATTTTACTGCTGTAATACTGCTGTTATTTTTGTTGTAGAAGTACATTTTCAGATCTGAATATTGATAAATTGCTCTGGAAGGATTAAAAACTTTTCTCATAGGTTGCTGTCTTTGATCCTTAATAGCGGGGAAGTTTAGGGCTGTTTGAAAGTTAATTATTGGATTTCTTTTGCTACTATTTTGTATTTAATTTAAAAGAGTCCTAAGGCAGAAAATTCAGGGGTTAAGATTTGAGGAACCTTCTAGAAAGAAGGTGAAATTTCTGAATTACATTGAAGAGACCCTAAGTTGATGGATTCCACTCCATGAAATGCACCAAGGGTAAATAAATACATCAATGCTAAGCAAGACCTTTCCTCAATCTCCAATCATGCCAACAATGTACTACATCATCAAGATATCAACCCCTAAGCACATGCCAACTCATCAATTAGACCACCAGTAGCACATGGGAACATCTCATCCAACACATTCACATCAACTCAAAAGGAAGCAACATCTCCAAACCAAAGTATACATGCACCACCGGTCTACCAAATCATCTAGTAATGTATTCTTGCAAGCCCGATCCTTGTGATAAAAATCACAAGTGCAAGCTTCATCCAACATGAGGGGTGACATTGCCTACATAAACTAGCACAAATAATGAACTTATTTTCATCACATGAACTACATAAGCAGGAGATCCCAAGGAGCTTTAATTTTGTTGACTTTAACTTTTTGTAGGTCATTTTTTCCTCATTAGGCATTAATATATTAACCTGTTAATTTATTTGAATATATAACATTTGACATGGTCTATTGCTGCCTTTCATGCACCTCGAGGGGTTTTGGCGTGGCATAAATCTTCAGGCCACTTGGTGTGTCCTTGGTGGCAAGTCTTGAGTTGAGATACTATCACTCAACACTCAACTCGTTTGTCTGAGCCAAATCCTAGCTAAGCCAAGGGGTTGGTCCCTAGAAAAGAATCTAAGGTTTTTAAGCTAAGAAACAAAAGATGAAATTAGTCTAGGAGTTTGAAATGAAATACTAAAACAAGAGCATCACACATGAAATAAACTAGCAGTATATATATGACACATCAATTACGACACATCAGATTCACTTAAACAAAAAAATCGTTTAATTAGACCAATGTCGAAAAAGGGTAAATGGAGTCTGCTGAAGGGAAGTGTTGTGTAATGCTTCTTGGTCTGTTTTAGTTATTATGAATGAAATGGATTAAGGGGAAAAGGGGATTTTCGATATACCCGAAAGTACTTGGGAATATGTCCGGATTTCAACTAATGTGGCTTCGCACAACGACATGTGGGCTAGATGGAGTCACAGAGGTGTGTCCAACACTACACCAAACGAGGGTGTAGTCTGATGGGGCCCTGCAGTCACTTTCTAGTTGTTCCAGCTTCCTTTGCAAAATTTTCCCACCAATAGTAAAGCTCGAAAATGTCGGATTTTCGTTATGTTTTGGGAATTGATTTTATTAATGGCGAGTTCTTATTAGATGTGAAAAATTAATGAGTGCACACTTCCGCTTTTGGTTATACCAAAGCTTAGGGCGAACTTGCGATGGTCAAGAGCATACATGGAAATGGTGGATGTTTATTCCAATTACTTTACTTAAAAAAGGGAAAAACATAAAATTAAACTTTGAAACTACTTTAGAAACTATACAACCTGTTTGAGGTGGAGTGTGTGATTGTGTTACAAAATAAAGCAAAAAATGTTAGAAAAATTCACACCATGAAAAGACAAGTGCAAATCCTCCCAGGGGGGATGGGGTGTGGGAACTTGGTTGCCCACCTGATCTTTTTATTATGATATTTACCAATGTTGCATGACTCGGACTCGGCAAAGACTCGGCTAGCATGTGACTCGTCGACTCGGGAGAAACTCAGGAAAGACTCGGCAATAGAAAAAAAAACTTAAAATATGATAAATTTTGGGGAAAAAAAGGTTAATTTCATTTCCAATCCATATCTTTAAAATATGTTCACTTATCAAATATAATATTAATATCTATACAATACATATATAATAAAATTACAAATATTATTACTTCTAATATCCAATATATATATATATATATATATATATATTTTATTTTTTATTTTTTATTTTTTTTAAATTTGAAAAATATAATATTTATTTAAATTTTTAATACATTATAAATTTAATATTTATAACTTTATATTTTAAAAATGATATTATGCTTATATAAAGAATATATATATATATATATATATATATATATATNAATTATTAATACATTATAGTTTAATATTTATAACTTTATATTTTAAATTTGATATTATGCTTATATATATATATATAATAAAATTTATGAGTATTTACTATTAAGTTATAGCTTTTTTTACATATGCATCAATATATATATATATATATGTAATAAAATTATCCCTTTTTTTCATATGCATCAAAAAGCCATGAAGCCGCATGCAATGTTCAGACCTAGCTCTCTTCGTAGATGATGCCCCCAATGAGTGATGCCAAAGCTACTTGTGCGGCATTTTATCGTTCGTGTATAATATGTATGTTTTTTAGTTAATCACTGATGGAAGGAAGACCAATATATATTGGCGTGGGTCGGGGTTTCACAAGCTAAGACCAATAGCATTGAAACAAATTATTATTACACGATAATACAGGCTAGGCAAGTATACATATGATAGAGGGGATTCATAAGTCACTCTTATTTTTAAACAGTAGTTACCCAACCAACCCGTCGAGACCGGTAAAAGCGTAACCTTCCGAACAACTCGACGATCGGTGAGTCCGACCGAGTATGCCTGAAGGAAGACCAATATATATTGGCGCGGGTCGGGGTTTCACGAGCTAAGACCAATAGCATTGAAACAAATTATTTTTACATGATAATACACGCCAGGCAAGTATACATATGATAGAGGGGATTCATAAGTCACTCTTATTTTTAAACAATAGTTACCCAACCAACCCGTCGAGACCTGTAAAAGCGTAACCTTTTGAACAACTCGACGATTGGCGAGTTTGATTGAGTATGCCCGAGTCATGGCGAGTGGGCGAGTTTAAACAGGAACCCGAGTCTTTGGCGAGTTCTCTGCAAGTACCCGTGGTGGAGGTTGACTCGTTGAAACTCGTGAGTCTTCTCGAGTACCCGCCGAGTAATGCTTCACTGATATTTATAATGCTTAAAAAAACCCTCTTTCTCCTTATAAGATTGGAGGAAAGAGGTTATAATTTATTGGAAAGGTAAGGGAGGGAAAATAAGGCATCAAGGTAGCCTTAAATCGCTTGTATATGCCAAAATCATGCCCAAAAAGCCTCAAAACCTGCTATTTAAGTGAAAAAACCAGCAAAGAAATTAGTGTTAAAAAATGCCTAAAATCACTTTAAAAGTGATTTGGACAAACTACAAAAATTGCTAAATAAAAACTATGTTAAAGCTAGATGTAGAAAAGCAGTAACTAAGGGAAGTTGGCTTGTAAGACCAACTTCCTTTAAGGATCTTGGACAGTCTATAAAGGGAAGCCAATGAAGCACTTTATAAATTAGTGTTAAAAAATGCCCAAAATCACTTTAAAAGTGAGTTGGACAAACTACAAAAATTGCTAAATAAAAACTATGTTAAAGCTAGATCTAGAAAAGCAGTAACTAAGGGAAGTTGGCTTGTAAGACCAACTTCCTTTAGGATCTTGGATAGTCTATAAAGGGAAGCCAATGAAGCACTTTATATGCTAGATATAGACTACTTTATAAACAAGCTTAAACAATACTTTTAAAAGGGCTTGTACAAAAGTAAACTTCCAAGCTAGATCTAAATTGAAATGATAAAACTTTATAAAACTTTTAGATCTATGCAAGCTAACTTATAATCTAAATCTAGAAATAATTTAAACCTTAAAACAAAATAGATCTTAAGATATAAGCTAGATTAGTGACCGAAAACCAAGAAAAGTTTTAATCAAGAAGTGAAGGAAAGAGAGATAGAAAGAGTGCTTCCAAGATTGGGAATCCTTGAACCATGGAGTTTGTTGGTGGAAAGCGGAGGGACTATGCTCCTTGGAAGTGCTCGAAAAATGGACACAAGCAAGCCTAGGTACCTGTATCAACTCATAAATTCTTGCACAAAGACATGGTTAAACGCAAGGGTGTTAACTACAAAAGAAACCTAGAAAACATGCATTTAAACAAAAATAACATATACGTCCAGGAGACCTAATGCAACTAATCAATACGAAATAATCAAATAAGAAATTTCTTACCCTACTGAGATTACTTCTCTTTGTAGGCCGACAACAAACCAAATAAGTACAACAAAAATGAACGACACGGATTACCTCATGAAATATGCAATGTTCATACACACACTCGAGGCATACACCACATGAGACCTCCAAATCCTTTTTATTATTCCAAAAGAATATTACAAACTACAATACGAAACTCGATCATTTCTTTGCTCCTTTGACCATGAGAAAATAGAGACAAATTCCTGCCTAAATAGGAAAAATGAGCTCAATCCCCAAGGGGGCGAATTTTCCAAGTGTTAGAGCTTTTTGAGATGATTGGGGGTGAACTAGAGTGAACTAGAGGTGGTATTCGCCACCTCTCACAAGGTAGGTCACCCTCGCCTCTTTCTGTGACACATATACAACAAGAGGTGAGCCTATCATGGATAAATGTGCTCCCTTACGGAGAAATTCCCCCCCTTGAGATTTGATGCCGATCCCCCATGATTTAGTCCCTAAATTGCTCCAACATGATCCTCAGTTGAGCCGAAACGTGTCTGGGACAAGTTTCCAATGATTTAGGAATGTGTTTTTTCTCCATATTTTCCTTTTTTCTAATTTTTTATTCACTTTTTGCCGTTTTCGGAGAGAATTTCACTTAAGTGATAAATAATCACTTAAAAATTAGGAAAAGTGGGTTTTGGGGTATAGTAGGTGCTATGAGTTTGAAAGCGAGCACCCCCATGGCAGATTTGCCCCCCCTAGCCACACTTTTATGACAATTACAAATTTCCCAATTAAATTATTAAAAAAATAGCCTAAGTTTACGGGAAAAACGATTTTTCTTGGAAACTAAAAAAAACATAATGGAGACCTAGTGCAATGTTCATACGACTAAAAAAGTGACTACCATGTAATATACATAGACACCTAGACTTTAATAACCTCCTAAGGCCTATCTACCAAGGCGAATACTCCATCTTTGGAGGTTGAGTGAAAAAACTCGAAAATTATAAGTCGTTTGTGTAACAACCGATAATTAACAAGGAAAAAACACTCGAGTACCGTATTGATAGTTAAGTCAAAGTAAGCCAATTCTTTTGCAAAAAATCATCATGCTATGTCAACTTATTACAATTTCCTCGCAGAGTATGAACATGCAAAATTTTAAAAAGGGGCCAAAATTGGCCCTGATAGGTCTTCCGAACTTCTGAGCATTGATAATGAACAAAGAATTTGTTCGCAACTTCGACTGCTCACTGGAAATCCACTTAAGTGCAACTATAGTGGATAACATGGTCCACTGCCAATACGTTAAAATGTTATGGATTTGTTGTTATGTAGGTGTTGGTGGTGCAATAGTTAGTAGTGTTCCCTAATAGAGTTAAGCACTAGTCAACCACTTAAAAGGGTTCAAAACACATTGTCACAAAAGTAAGAATAAAATAAAACCAAGCACCACATGAAATTTTAATAGTTTTTTCGCCTAGTCAATAGTGTGTCGATGCTTTGTAGATCGTTAGTAACTTTAATTAAATCTTAAGTTCTATTGTATAATAATGTCCGTGAATTGTTTTCTCACATATTTTCATTTACTTGCAAATTTGTGGCAAAATATTTAGTTCTTGCTATGTTTTTCTTCCAACATCAATAAAAGCTTAGTTTTCATTGCATATGTGAAGAATTTGGCAATTTTGTTTGTTGACTTTTGAGAAAATAACAATCTTTATTGTATGATTGATGATGTAGGGCACCGTGGCTTATTGATAGTAGGCGCTTTGCAACAAAAATCAAGAATCCAACTTTTGATCCTTCAAAAGAAGATCAAATAGGTGGTCCAGTTAAAAAATGCCCAAATTGCGACTATGAATTTGATAATAGTGATGTAATACTTCGGCTTCCCTATTATGTTTTTGTTGATTGAGTGAAATTAATTTCTTATAGATGGGATTATTCCCTTTTATCCTCTATCATTTTATCACAACACTCTGCATTAATTCATTTTTGTATGCAAATTAACTTATCAGTTATCACATCTAGACATTCTTGTTATTTTCCTTGGCCATGAGGTTTTAGAGAAAGAAGAATTTTACTTAAGCCATGATTTGGTTTGTCATTTGCTTTTCTCATGTTTGGAAACCCTTTCTTCAAGAAGAATATTGCATTTAGCTTTGTGCTTATGGCTTCTATTTTGTGGAATATGGTTCTATGAGGATAGGGAGCACAACCTTCATTTCGAGCATTGGTTTTTGGGACATGTTGGCTGATGTGAAACCTTGGTACCTTGTTATAAAAAGCTAAAAACTTTAATCGCACGAGAGATACACAAAATAACACAAGATTGTATTATAGGTAATTGGTGCACGTATTATAATGGAGTTCTCCTTATATATTAATATTCACTTAGCGAGTTATTTCCACCTATGAACGTGGGATAAACTACTTTACACATAAAGTGAATATTAACCCAAAAACCTAGAGTCAAAGTGACTTTATTAGATAATAAGATTTATGTTGCTTCCTTTCACACACCTTGGGGGGAACGTGGTGGAAATCTTCAAGCCACTCGGTGTGTCCTTGGGGGCAAGTCTCGAGTCAAGGCTGTCACCTTGTTCTTGACTCCTCCGTTTAGGCAAACTCCTAACGAAGCCAACGGGGGTAGACCCTACGAGTTACTAAGGCTGGTTACTTAGATGATGATGGTATTAAATGAGTAAGTTTTTAAGGAGTTTTGGCAAATGAATTCGACACAAGATATTTGCAAGATTTGTTATGCCACAACAGCATAGAAATCAAACTTGATAAGCAGTAATGCGGAAACATATGATAATATTAAAATAGATCAGTGCCAATAATGGAGTCCACAAATGAGATTGCTGTTGAAATACAAATGGGTGTTGCAAGTGCTCTTGGTCAAATTTTAAGTTAATGTATGATGAGTTAATTAAATTAGGCGGGGGGACTCCAGATATACCCAGGGGGTACTTGGAGTATGTCCAAAAGTAACAACCGCTATGGCTATCCGCAAGGAATGTGTGGGATGAATGGAGTCTCTGAGACTGTGTTCATAATACACCCGCTAGGATGTAACAGAGATCGGCGCCTCGAGGTCACTACCCAGTAGTTCCCACTTCCTTTGGGTATTTTGCCACCGTTTACGGTTTAGTTGAGGCGTTGGATTTTCGCCTGAGGTGGTTAATTGGGAAAGTGAATCCTAATTATTCTAGTCACTTGCGTTGCTTTTGATGCAGCTTGACTGATCGGACGAACCGCAGCCAGTGCAGAGCATACACAATGGAGCCTTGATAAGTTTTTAAGGATTTTAAGCTATGTTCTTTGTTAAAAAAGGAAAACCTCCAGGAATCTCTTTCGGTCCAAGTGGACCTCAATCGGGAAAGCGAGGAGGGGCTAATTTTAGATAGCAGAAAAATACAAAGCACAACTCATGGATTGTCTAATTAGTACTACCACGCATCTCTTTCCCCTTTTTGGGCAATCAGGAAGTCGTGGGGTAAGTAGTATGATTACTTTGAATTTGTGAATATTGAAAGTATATAATGCGAATTCAAAGTATACAATGCTGCAATACAAGACAAAACTAGAAAAAAGCGAAAAAGTGCAAAAAACACAAAACGCAGGATCCCCCCTGGGGAATGGGGAGTGGGCTCGAAAGATCCTACTCGAAGTGATTCTTTTTTATTAAGGCTTACAATATCAGCAAACTAATTAACAATGCCGCTTGGTTCTTATACCGAACGAACCCAAGGGCTTACAAAGTACAACAAAAATGACTACAGAAGATGGGGAGACCCTTGGGGGGTTTTGAATGGCCCAAAAATCTCTTTTCGGACAACACGTCCTCCTCTTTTTGGATGGACCTGCTAAAAACCAACAAGCTTTAATTAGTGTAAAGTGCCCAAAAACACTTCCCAAGGTTTCAAATGGCCCAAAAATCTCTTTTCGGACAACACCTCCTCCTCTTTTTGGATGGACCTACTAAAAACCAACAAGCTTTAATTAGTGTAAAGTGCCCAAAAACACTTTAAAAGTGTCTTTGGACAACCCCCAAAAAACTACCGAAAAATACTAAGTTAAAGTACTTTTAAGAAAAGACAAAAATAACTCAAGTTCCTCTTGAGGATATTGGCTAGCTTTGGGGCAGCCAATGCAATGTGCACTTTAGATGCTGGATTTAACTTTTAATAAAGAAAGACTATTCACTTTAAACAAGCTTTTGATTTGGCTTAAAACTGCTTATAAAAAATGAAAGACTTTTACTACTAGATCTAGTTTTTAAAGAGAAAGGACTTGAATCTTTTTCTTAAATGAAACTAAATCTATGCATGCAGCTCCTATATGTTCAGATCTAGAAAGATATCAACTTTGAAACAACAGATCTAAAATATAAAAGACAAGTAACCAAGAAGATTTAATTTTTTAAAAGAAGACTAAGAGGAGAGAAGGTTGGTTTGTTGCTTGAATGAAACAAGCTGAAAGGAGGCCCTTTTGTGGAGTGCCGAGGGACAGAGTCTTGAGGTTATTGGATAGGGAATGGCGTCAATCTTGATCCACACCTCATCCGATTGGGAACCTGCAACTAGATCACACAAGCTTGCACAACACCTCGTGAGATCTGGGTATATTTGTATGAAACAAAAAATGAAAGATCATACAAAAATGATCTTATTTAAGCATATAACTTAGATTCTTGAGCATACATAATATGAATAAACAAGAGCAAGTAATCTTACTTGCCTAGTTTACACCCTTACTTGATTCAACCGAATCCTTGAAGCCGGAATACAAAACAGCACAAAAATTGGAAAAATTTTGCAGTTACCACATTAGCAGCATGATGCTGGGAATCCACACAAACACATGCACTACAAGCAGCACAAAAATTGGAAAAAATTTGCAGTTACCACATTAGCAGCATGATGCTGGGAATCCACACAAACACATGCACTACACGGTATAGCCTCCAAAGCTTCTTTATTCACAATGAAAATATAGCAGTATTACAATGGCAACAACGCTTCATCCAACTCTCACTAGCTTGGAAGAGGAAAAAGCTGCTTTATTTATAGCCAGACTGGCCAAGAGGGGCGCATGCCTGATTGAAAGAGAGACTGAAGCTGACAAAGAGTTAAGCCGAGCCTGATCTGATGATGAACTGAGTTTGATCTGATGATGAATTGAGTCTCACTGGACTGGAACTGCAAATCAGAGTGACACCTCACTCAGTAAACTGAACCACCCATCAAACAACTCCCAGATTGATCCACACGTGTGGAGGAGAGAGAAAGGAGGGCGCAATTCCTAGATTTGCATGAGCCTATTAAGCTCCAGTTCAACCCTGATCCATGCCTTCAGTCAAGGAATGGGAATTCTTGGTCAATTTGAAGCCGATGAGACTGATTTCAGTCAAATTGGAGCAAAATCCATTGATTTAGGAATTTGGATTTGCTCCATTATTTAATTAATTTTTAATTAAATTAATTAATATTTGATTTTTTTGGATTTTCTCACTTGAGTGATGGAAAAATCACTCAAAACTTAGGAAAAGTGGGTTTATGGGTTTACTGGGTGCTCTGAGTTAGAAAATGAGCACCCCCATGACTGAATCTGACTTTTAACCCCACTTTTATTACAAGACCAATTTTTCCATTTAGACTATTAAAAAAATAGCCTAAGTTTTATGGAAAAATTAAAACTAAAAATTAAAAAAAACAAAACCTAGGGGGACTTAGCACATGTTCATATGACTCAACCATAATGTCTAGCATGTTTATACATTGACACACAGACTCTAATAACCTCAATAGGCCTAAATGTCAAGCCGACCACCCCAACTTTGGAGGTATTGAGTGAAAAACTCAGAAATTATCAGTTGTTTATTCAACAACCAATAATAACCAAGGAAAAAAACACTCTAGGCTGATCGGATTGATAAATGAGTTCAAGAGACCGAGTCTTTTACAGGCACTATCATGCTAGAACATTTTATTACAACTCCATCAAGGGGGTATGAACATGTGGTAGATAAAAAAAACACTCCCCAGAAGCAAGTGTGAAGGTCTTCTGAAGTCCGAACAAATCATCTTTGTCCGGTTCACCAGGCTCACTTGATAACATCGACTAAGTACAACTTAGGTGGTAACATTTTATATTCTAACATACAGGAGGAGAAGACCAGGTGAATCTAGACATGTTTTTCTATCAGAATACAGGGAAGGGCTAGTTGAATTAGAAAAAGAAGAATTTTTGGAAGAAGAAGAAGAGGAACAGCCAGAATTTGTGAGTGAAGAGATGGGGGATAGAAATGATCCTCTTGAGGGCAGCGAGCATGGGTTATTTGGAGGCACTAGGGGTAAACCAAAGAGGGAATTAACAAGAAACGATAGTAATCTAAACATTTTGAATGATCGGGCTAGAGGACAACAACACCTAGTCTACCTCATGACTATAAGATTTTCTTAAAGATTATAGCAGTATATCTTAATTGCATTTATCAATAGGATCACTAGAAGATAGACAAAGCATAGAACAATAACACAAGTATTTTTCACCTGGGAAACCCAATTGGGAGAAAACCCAACAACCTTCGTTTAGAGATAATAATTTTGAGATCAGAGTACAATGAAGAAAGAAAAGAAAAATATGGAAATGCTTTCCAAAGATGAAACCCTGAAAAACAGTCTTCTTCGGAGTTGCTGTGTAGCTGCACTTCTGCCAGAAACTACGCACTTCACTTGTGCTGCTGCGCTGCTGTTGTGTGTGATAATGAGGAGGGGCGCCTCCTATTTATATTGTTTTCCCACCCAGAAATTAACTAGGGTTGACTTCACTTGGGGGAGCAATAATAATTTTATATTTCATAATTTTTATTTTATTCTTTTATTGCTGGCGTTTCACCCCAATGATTACATGGTTCTTTCTAGGGTTTAGATGAATGATTACAACAAGTTCAACTCCCAAAGGAGCACAATAAGAATAGCTTCTGGAGTTGCACAAATTCCATCACTCCCTCTCAACAAGGAAGGTATTCTTCAGTCTTCATCAACATCATGATCATCTGGGTTTCACCTGTACATCTATACTGTCTCCATCATCTCTAAACGTACTGAAGGTTGTCTTTATGAATGAGTTCTATACAGATGCCTGAGAGAGAATATTCTACCACCTATTCGTCTCTACTGCCGATGGAATACTTCCATGCCTGGCTAGAGATCTTGGATGAGCACACGTGCACAATTGTCTACTACCTGTTCGTCTCATCTGCCGATGGGGTACTCCCATACCTGGCTGAGAACCTCAATGAGTAGAGGTACCTGTGCAATCACACGATCATCTACTACATGTCTGACTCATTTGCCGATGGGATTACTCCCATACCTGGCTGAGCACCTGGACGAGCAGAGGCACTTGTGTGAACCCGATTATCTACTATTTATCTGTCGCATCTGCCGATGGGATTTCTCCCATACCTGACTGAGAGCTTGGACGAGCTGAGGTACTTGGGCAAGAGTATAGTGAGTGTCTCTCAATCATCTCTCCCTCTCAAGGAGGGATACATTCTCTTCTACTCCAAGTCTTCTGTGAAAGTATTCAAATTTAAGCCTGGGAAGAGGCTTGGTGAGAACATTTGCAGTCTGGTCATTTGTCAGAATATACTATAGCTTGACCACACCTTTCTGCACCATATCACGTATGAAGTGATACCGAATCTCTATGTGCTTTGACTTGTCATGAAATACTGGATTCATTGACATCTACACACAACTCTAATTATCACAGTGAATCATGGTTGGCTCTGGAATTTGGCCAAACAATCCTGCAAGAAGTTTATGAAGCCAAACTGCTTCTCGTGTTCTTGAACTTGCAGCCATATACTCGGCCTCTGCAGTACTGAGAGCTACCGAGTTCTGCTTCCTACTGCACCAGGAGATAACTGCAGAACCTAAACTGAAACAGCATCCTGAAGTGCTCTTTCTATCTGTAGTGCATTCTACCTAATCTGAGTCTGTAAACCCTTGCAATTTCAAGTCACATTCTGAATCATATTGTAGACCATATCCCACAGTGCCACGTAAGTATTTGAGTACATGTTTTGTAGCAATCCAGTGAATCTACCTTGGTTTGCACATGAACTAACTAAGAGCATTCACAACAAAACAAATGTCTGGTCTGGTGTTCGTCAGATTCATCAAAGACTCAATCAACTGGTGATACATGGTGGGATCATTCAAATTTGAATCTGAAGTAGAATCCCTCAGCTTCTTCAAATTTGCATCCATCGGAGTAGCTATGGACTTGCAGTCCAACATTCTGAATCTCTTCAGTATATCTATGGTGTATTTTCCTTGTCTTAGGAAAATCTCTTCCTACCTCTGCCATACTTCTAATCTCAAGAAGTAATGCATCAATCCAAGATCCTTCATTTTGAACTCAGAGGCGAGTTTCTTCTTACACCATAAGATAAGTTTCTCATTTCCGGTAAGAAACAAGTCATCAACATATAGTACCAAAATGAGTTTCTCATCATTCACAACCTTGTAGTAAAGGTTGGGGTCTACATCACTCTTGGTGAATCCCATACTCACCAGGAATCTGTCTATCCGTCCATACCAAGGGCGAGGTGCTTGCTTGAGTCCATATAATGCCTTTTTTAGCTTGCATACGTGAGACTCCTTTCCATGGACAACAAACCCTTCTGGTTGTTCAATATATACTTCTTCCTCAATAATACCATTGAGAAAGGCAGTCTTGACATCCATTTGATTTAACTTCCATCCCATAGCTGAAGCAATAGCAATGATCGATCTGATGGAAGTGTATCAAGCCACAAGAGAAAATGTCTCATCATAATCGACTCCCTTTTTCCAAGAGAACCCTTTGGCAACAAATCTGGCCTTGTATTTTTCAATGCTCCTAAATACTCCATGCAAAGCTTCATGCTCCTTTGCAAAATCTGTCGTTCCCATTTGGGTCTTTTCTGGCTTACTGCCATATCTATGGGAGCATCATCTGGCTCAATTGGATCAATGGAACTAATCAGTTTATTCATTTCTTCAGACTCCCTGTTAATGTTTGGAGGGGAGATAATCTCATCTCTTCATCGTCATCGATCTCCATATCTGATCCTTCTTTTTTGGATAGCCATTTCTTCTTCAAAGGTTACATCCCGACTGTCTTCGATTTTCCTCGATGCTCGGATGTATATTTTGTAAGCCCTTGAAGACTTGCAACATCCCACGAATGTTCCCTTCTTTCCTGAAGGTTCTATCTTGGGCACATGAATGTAGACTGAAAAGTAATTGTCCATCCTGGTGACGACCAGGTTCATCAAGGATCCTTCGAGTCATGACAACAATGTCATCAGGTTTCTATAGACTCGAATCCTTGTATTTGAGGGATGACTCCCTCTGTCTCTCAAAAATCGGTTGAGTAAATCTTGTTGAAGCAGCAGATAGACCGACATTCATAGAAGCTTTCTGCTTCTGATCACCAAATCTCTGCATGAGATTATTCTGGGTCTAAGAGTCATAATACATGCTTCTAGAGGCTTTCTGCTTCTGTTCCATCTGTATATCAATGGGATCAGTTGTCCTTGTAGATCATGGCATTTCCTACAAGTCAAATCCCATTAGATGGTTAGCGAGATTTCATAATCAATGCATTAACAAAATAATGTAGGCAACCTTTTAGTCAATTCTTCGACACAACACATGTAAGGTCATTATTTGGATGCTTATGGTCTCCATTATAACATACCGTTAAGAGTGTGTACCAGTCCAGTATGTTATAAAGGAGTTGTCATCCTAGATGGGTTGTGCAGCATGATAGGCTATTTAACTACCTGAATTTAGAAATGTAGATCTGTGTAAAACATATTAAAAAACAACCAGATCTAATCTACTAGAGCATGTAAAATCAAATACTTATCTTTTGTAGTTTTGTGGGTGGGTTCCCACTGTCAGGGTCCATTGGTCTTCCCACTGTCAGGGTCCACTGGTCTTCATATGCTTGCTTGACGATCATTAGAATCTGGATCTTTATATCATTTCTTAGAAGAAGAATTCTGAACGATCATCCTTCCTTGGCTCCTTGTGAGGAGGGTCTTCTTCTACATCAACAATTGAAGCTTCATGCTTCCTTTTGACTAAACTTCGATAGCTACTAGCATAATGGTCATATTTCTTGCACCTGTAGCATTGGATCTGAGATAAATCCTTCTTTTGTTTCTTTTGATCTAGAGGAGGACTTGATCTCTTATCTTGATGCTTGTGAATGTACGACTTCCTTCCCCTTCCTTGCCTTCCTTGTGTGAGATACAAACGCTTGATTTTCCTCAGGTTGAGTACCATGAAGTCTTTGGCGTGCTATAATTCTGGTTTCTTCTTGAGTGCAATCTGCCCATAGTTTATCAAATTTGGGCAACTTGGTTTGACCACTTATAGTTTGTATAAAAAACTACCAAGATGGTGGGAGACCATTTAGGGTGGTCATAACGAGATCCTTTTCTTCAAGATTGTCTCCACTGGACTTTAGCTTGTCCCGGAGCTCGGTGATCCTCATGAAATATGAGGCAACATCCTCGGACTTCGTCATCTTCATATTCGACAGTTGATTCCTCAATGTGAGAATCACGTTGATGCTATTGTGTTCAAATAACTTCTTTAGAGTTTTGAACATCCTCCTCGTCGTCGTCTTTTCTGAGATCTGAGGAACCAAGTGATCTCTAACTGAGTCCACTAAAATTTTCCTTGCTTTGCCATCAACCTTTCTCCAACGAAGTTTGTCTTCTTCGGCTTCTGGTTCTGGGACCTTTGCCTTTACAAATTGTAATAGGTCATTTTCTTCTAGTAGAAGAACTCTAGACTTCCAGGGGATGAAATTGGAAGCCCCTTCCAAACGATCTTCAACCTTCATGCTAATCATCTTGACTGCAGATCTGGATTTGAGACGCCAGTAGAGGCGAGGTCAAAAATGAAAGTTGGAGTTTTGGAAAACTGACTCCACAGGTAAATGCGCCCTAGGGAGGCGAGTTGAGTAGAGGTAGAGTCGAGCCAAAACTGTGGAGAAAGTAGGTCAAAACTGGAAACCCTAATTTCTGATGCAACCGTAGAATTAGGTCAAAATTGAAACTTCTCAAAATTGAATTTTGTCTACACCAAAAGATGCGCCCTCCTTAGAGCGAAATTCCCAAGGCTCTTTTTCTGCCAAAAGGTTGAGTGAAGACCTTGAAAGATGAAACCCTAGTTTCGACAGGTTGCTGACAGAGTTTCGGCAATGGCTTCTTCTAGTACTGCTCGATACCATGTTATATTTTCTTAAATATTATAGCAATATACCTTAATTGCATTTATCAATAGGATCACTAGAAGATAGACAAAGCACAGAACAATAACACAAGTATTTTTCACCTGGGAAACCCAATTGGGAGAAAACCCAGCAACCTTCTTCTAGAGATAATAATTTTGAGATCAGAGTGCAATGAAGAAGGAACAAAAAAATATGGAAATGCTTTCCAAAGATGAAACCTTGAAAAAAAGTCTTCTTCTGAGCTGCTGTGTAGCTGCACTTCTGCCAGAAACTGTGCACTTCACTTGCGCTGCTGTTGTGTGTGATAATGAGGAGGGGCACCTCCTATTTATACTGTTTTCCCACCCAGAAATTAACTGGGGCTGACTTCACTTGGGGGAGCAATAATAATTTTTTATTTCATAATTTTTATTTTATTCTTTTATTGTTGGCTTTTCACCCCAAGGATTACATTGTTCTTAACACATATTTCATTAAAATTGGAAACATTTTATTACAAGAACATGACCAAAATCAAATTTTTTGGTTATTTTGGAATTCTAGATTCACTATATAATTACAATTTTAATGAAATATGTGTTTCTTTCTAGGGTTTAGATGAATGATTACAACAAGTTCAACTCCCGAAGGAGCACAATAAGAATAGTTTCTGAAGTTGCACAAACTCCAACAATGACGCAGTTGCTAGGAAATTCACAAGGGAGGAACAACAATGGTGCAGAGTGTTTCAATGGTCGGAATAAGAATCATGCAAAAGGGAGCAACACAAATATTCCTCTGCCACCAAACATAGGGGTCAACAACAAAACTACTACTAGACCAACTTCGCCATAGTTCTTGACTGATCAACCAATGGTACAACCATGGCAACCGGTACCAGGAGACAACTTCACTGATTACTTAGAAGAGTACAGGGGTCTAGATACAGATTTTCATGCTAACATGTCTTTCCAGGAGTTCTGCAATATTAAATATCGAAACAAACCTAGAGACTTTGGTCGGATGCAACAAATGTTTGACTTGCAGTGGAAGATGGAGAAACTGAATATCCCTTCGTTTAATGGTTCCAACAAATGCATGACAAGAGCATGGGTTTAGAAGATCGATACTTATTTCCAACTGAACCCCATGAGGGAAATAGAAGCCATTAATTATGGCACTCTACATCTTGAGGGTGAAGCACATGAGTGGTGTTACCATGGATTGGTCACCTTAGGACATGCCAACATCACTTCCTATCTAGACTTCACTTAGAGATAGATCAGCTGATTCGACAAGAAGGATCCAGAAGTACACTTTAAAGAGCTCGCTCAACTAAAAAAGATAGGGACTCCAAATGCCTGCACCACATAGTTCCAGAGGTTGGCAGTTATGGTGACTGATATTTCAGAGGATGGACTTATCGTGTTATTTACAGAGGGACTTTCTGAGCCATTACGTGGATGGGTCAAGGCTTTCAATCATGTTACTCTACAGGATGCTATCACACGCACCCGAGATATGGAGGATGTTGCACCCAAGAATAGGTACTCGTCAAAACCTTTCATTTCATAGAAGGGTAAAGACAAGAAACCTTTTTAGAAGGGAGGATCCATGAACAATAGGTTGGATGAGGAAACCTGAAACGAGTTGCGAAGAAAGAAATTGTGCTTCAGTTGCAAAGGACCATGGCAGCTAGGACATCGATGTATGGGAAAAGGCAAGGTCCATTACATAGAGGTGGTGTCGGATAGTGATGAGGAGGATGAGACAGAGCAGGAGCATCATGAGGGTCATCCACATGTACAGGTACAACAGGTAAAACAACCACAGATACAACACCCACAGGTACAACAACCACAGGTACCACATCCACAGGTAAAGCAGCTTCTTGTACAGCCTTAGAGGGTGTACATTGCTACTTTATCAACCATTCCCAGGTTTAACACTTTCTATGTCAGAGCGGTCATTGGAGGGCAGTGAGTCACGGTCTTGATTGATGGTGGGGCTACCCACAACTTCATTGACTCTGCCTTAGTAGGCAGGCGAGGCATCCAATCTCGGGAGTTTGAGGGGTATGGCATAGAGATAGCAGGTGGAAAAATCATGCCATGTATGCGGAAGGCCCCCCAGCTGACCTTGACGATGGGGAACAATAGCATGATAAATCACTTCTACATAGTGGACCTGGAAGATATCAATGTGGTTTTGGGAGTATGGTGCCTCAACACTCTAGTACCCATTTCCACAAATTACTGTACCGTGGAGATGGGGTTGAACACCCCTGAGAGCACAAGGGTAGTTTTGCGGGGCATGTCCAATGAAGCTCCGAGAATTATATCATCCCACAGGATGGAGGCTCTTTTTAGGCGAGGTCATGTGGCATATGCAACGAAGTGTTTGATCACCACCCATAAATCCTCTCATGAAGGCCAATAGTATCACGTAGACATACAACACCTATTGGGAAAGCATGACAAGGTGTTTGGAGTGATTCCCCCAAGACAACCACCAGATAGAGGCTTTGAGCATACCATAAAATTAGAAGAAGGGGCCAAACCTGTGATCAACACCCCCTACAGGCATCTAAAGGCATTCAAAGATGAAATCGAAAAGGCGATCAAGGAGTTGCTGGCTATGGGACATGTCAGACCGAGTTCCAGTCCATTCGCATCTTCGGTTTTGCTGGTTAAAAAGAAAGATGGGACTATGCGGATGTGTATCGATTATAGGGCCTTGAACAAGAAGACTATCAAGAATAGGTACCCTATACCTAGGATCGATGAGTTGTTGGATGAGTTGCATGGAGAAGTATACTTTAAAAAAATGATCTTCAGTCAGGCTACCATCAGATCAAGGTCCAAGAACAGGATGTGCATAAAATAGCTTTCAGATGCCATTACAGACACTACGAGTTCTTGGTTATGCCATTTGGGCTAACCAATGCACCATTTACTTTCCAATCATGCATGAATCATATTTTTAAGAAGCAACTGAAAAAATTCTTGCTTGTGTTCTTTGATGATCTCTTGATATATAACAGGACTTGGGAGGAACATATGAGACATCTAGATGAGATATTGCGCATTATGGAGGAGCAGTCCTTGTATGCCAAGGCCTCCAAATGTGAGTTTGGGCTTACGAAGATATTATACTTAGGCCACGTGATCAGTGCACATGTTGTGGAAGTCCATCAGGAGAAGATCTAGGCTATTCTTGATTGGCCCCCACCGAAGTCTCTTATTGAGTTACGAGGATTCTTTGGGTTATGCCAGTACTACAGGTGATTCGTGAAGGGGTTTTGACAACTAGCAGCGCCACTCATAGATCTGACAAAAAAAGCGGCTTTCAGATGGATAGAGGATTCTCAGAGGGAATTTGACAGGCTCAAGGAGGTGATGAGTACTTTCTTGGTATTGGCACTACCAGACTTCAGCCAACCCTTTGTGCTGGAATCTGATGCCTCAGGCATCGACGTTGGGGTAGTTTTGATGCAAAGTAGACACCCAATAGCCTTTGAGAGTAGGAAGCTCAGGGAGCTGGAAAGGATCTATTCTATATACGACAAGGAGATGCTCGATATCATGCATGCGTTGGCTAAGTTCAGACAATACTTAATAGGCAACAGATTTGTGGTGAGGATTGATCATAATAGTTTGAAGTACTTTCTGGAACAGAACGACTCGAATGAAAGGCATAAAAAATGGGTTAGCAAGGTACTGGCTTACGATTTCAATATCGAGTATGTAAAGGGGAAGAAGAATGTTGTTGCTGATGCCCTTTCCAGGAAACCGACAACTTGCTCGTTGATGGAGATTTCAATAGACTGGAAATCCCACCTTCTCGTGGAGTATTCCAAAAATAAACTGGCTTATGAGATATTGGATGGCTTAGTACAGGATGACAAGTATAAGGTAGTGGATGATATCATTTTCTACAAAGACAGGATATACTTGGTACCGAAATCCAAGCTCAAAGAGAAGATATTGAGGGCCACACATGATACTTTGATTGCAGGGCATCAGGGGTATTTTAGAACATACTGCCAAATCAGGGAGAGGTTCTCTTGGAAGGGCCTCAAGGGTGATGTACTAAGGCATGTGAGGGAGTGCATGACCTTCCAACAGAACAAAACTGAACTGAACCATCTGACGGGGCTCCTACAACCTTTACCCATTCCTGAGCAGAAGTAGGAAAGCATCTCTATGGATTTCATCACAGGACTGCCACGTGTATAGGGACGAGATTGCATTTATGTGGTGGTGGATTGATTGACGAAATTCACACACTTCTTCGTGATTTCCTCAAGTTATACAACAACTCAAATGGTAGAAGTGTTCTTTAGGGAGGTGTTCTGTTTACATGGACAGCCAGAAAACATTGTTAGCAACAGGGATAACAGGTTTGTTGGGGCATTTTGGAAGGAAATTTTCAGGTTGGTTGGCACCTAATTGACTCCGAGCACCAGATACCACCCCCAGACAGATGGGCAAGCAGAGACTATTAATAAATGGATTGAAGGCTCTCTGAGAAAATATGTAACAGGGAAACAGAAGGCGTGGATCCGATGGTTACATTTAGGTGAGTATTGCCACAATACCACCTACCACATGTCTATTGGCATGTCACCATTTAGAGCATTATATGGGTACGATGCCACTTCATTTGTGGAAATAGCCTTTGGGGATAGCAGGGCTCCAAAAACAAAGGATTGGATCCAAGAGAGTTAGGACATCCTTCGAGTGCTTAAGGAAAACTTGCAGACGACTCAAAACCAGCACAAAGTTTATGTAGACAGGCACAGGACAGAGCACAACTTCGAGGTGGGAGACTTAGTGTTTTTGTGACTTCAGCCTTATCGTTAGTCTTCACTCAAGTGAAGTGGTGCAGAGAAATCGAAGCCTCGTTTCTATGGACTGTACAAGGTCACTAGGAGAGTAGGGGAGGTGGCTTACGAGTTGGAGCTTCCGAAGAGAAGCAAAATCCATAACGTCTTTCATGTATCTTGCCTCAAGAAGGTATTGGGGCAACATGTCACATCATCTACATAGATACCCCCATTGGATGAGGAAGGTCAGTTGATTTTGGATCCGGAGGAGATACTGGAGGTACGCGAGAGGAGATTGAGAAAAAGGGTCATTCGGGAGTACTTGGTCGGATGGAGACATATGCCTATGGAGGATGCCACTTGGGAGAGTGAATAGACATTACATCACCTCAATTGCGATTGCTTGAGGACAAGCAATTTCGGGAAGGAAGGATTGTAATGCCCCTTTTCGAGTAGTCACTACGAGCGATGCATTAGCCTATCCAGTTCCCGTAGGTTATAGTCAACGAAAAGGAAATTAATTAATTATTAATGTCACCCAGGCCAAAAAGACTTTATAAAGTAACATTAGTAATTAATTTATCTAAAGTGACTTTTACAAAGTCACTTTATGATAATTGAGCGGAAAAGTTAAAGTTAAGTCATAAAGTGCTCAATTTAAAAATTAAAAGGTGGAATGATGGATTTTTCTCCATAAAGTCACTTTATTAAATTTTAAATGGAGAAAACCCAAGGGAAGTTGAAAAGTCACTAAGAGAGGGAGAGTGAAACTATAAAAAGAGAAATGAGAGCTCATTCTCTCATTCTTGTCTATTTCATTTTTTGAAAAGAGAGCTCTTGAGCTTCTAAACTTCTCTTGGACGAAACCCTAGGAGGAGGTGAATGGTTTCGATGGTGAGACTACCCATCCTAGCCATTTCTTGAGGAGGAATCATCTCAGATTTCTCATTTGCACTTCATGGCCGTCATTTGGATTTGCATTTTCTTCTACAAGATCTAAGTTTAGAGTGGAACCTCCATGGGATTGTGGATTTGTTGAAAACACACTTGAGAGAGAGAACCCATCTACAGGTAGAGTGCGCTGCAACAACCAAGCTTTATCTCTGTTAGGGCACACTTGCTCATCATTTTCTACCACTACAGTGGGGCACGTCTGTTGAAGGAAGGATCTGTGAGTAAGTATCTCCATGAATGGGTTAGCCAATGAATATTTCATTATGCTTGGCCAAGTATTGTGTGGGGTTTGTGGCTAGAGTCTTCATTGCTAGCACTAAACATTATGCGGAGAGCGTTTCCAGTGCAGAGGATTAATATTTGTCACAGTATTCAAGTCGAGTGGTAAAAAAGGCTGAATTCACATGCTGTTGGATCAAAATCTTGGGGACTGTATTGGGATGACATGAATGCTGAAACTATATTTGAGGCAGTCCTAAGGGAGTTGACCACCTGGGAAGAAAGACACAATTACAAATTTGGCTAGATTATTACTCTTCCACCCACGCCATCTGTTGAGTAAAGTGGGTCTGATATTCATTGCTGTTGATGAAGACGTCCCAGAAGAAGAGCATCCTCAAAATGTTACAGGCTGCCAACTATTGAAATGTTGATACAAATGTTCTGAGCGTCTGTCTTGTATACATTGGTCATTTCCAGCTCTGTACCAATCCTACCTTGTTGAAATAAAGGAAAATCGTGGTCATAGTTTGCCTCATATTGCTGGTTCGAGCACTGAATATATTAAACCCCTTGCGCGTGTCATTTGTAACTGGGTTATCTACATAGGCTGCTACAGGAGTATTGGTTGCATTGCTCCTTTATCTATCTCATCATATGACGACTGCTACAGGGTTGTATTGTTGCATAGCTCATCTTCTCGTCACATATCAGTCAAGATGCTGCTACAGGCATTTGGTATTTGCACACACTAATATTCATATGCATCAGTCCCAGATCGCATTAAATATCACAT
Organism: Pseudotsuga menziesii; assembly: GCA_001517045.1. Classification (NCBI taxonomy): domain Eukaryota; kingdom Viridiplantae; phylum Streptophyta; class Pinopsida; order Pinales; family Pinaceae; genus Pseudotsuga; species Pseudotsuga menziesii. The sequence continues at coordinate 207,756 of LPNX010945312.1, forward strand.
CTCAGACAAGGCGGGTAGTTCCAGTTGCATAGCAAGGTTTCAATCCAGATCTGTTCCATACTTTCCATGCATGTAAAACTCAGTTTTTTTTCAAGGTTTATATCAGATTTACTTGTTGGTTTACTGCTGTTTGGAAAAATAGATTAGATAATAATCTTTTCTCAAGTCATGAGAGTGTGGTTTGGGCTTGCTTAATATTTAAATTTTGAGCATTATGTTGTAAGATTAGTTGTGTTCACCACACTAAGATTTGTACCACAAATAGCATACTTCTTGTCAAAACATAATCAGAGTGAAGCTACAGCAAGAAGAAACAAAGTGTTTGACAAAACCCCCCAAACAAATCTATCCATCAAAACATAGCAGCCTGGTTTATATCACAGCAAATCACAACGGTCTGCAAATCAAATTGTTTGACAAAGATTGACAGCTACACTTGCAAAGCAGTTTGGAAAAATTTTAGTGGTCATTGAGCCAGGGACATTTCAACATGCAAGATACTAAAACTGTTTCTCAACCCTAGAGAAAATAATAGCTCAAAACAATAATTATAACTTGCAACACATGAGATTAATACTACTGTTTAAACAACAACACCTATAAAAAATAGAAATATTGATTCAAATTTAGTCAGGAAAAACTCCCCTTCACAAAAACATGCATCAAATGTACATATGTTATCACACATGAAACTTGACATAGTAAGCCAGTGAGAGAGATAGAAGCTTTTATATCATAAGCAGTATACAACATGTTCAATACAAAATATCTAGCACAAACTTATCTCAAGTTTGCCAACTGTTGGAATCATTGGGAAATAGCTGGGAATGTGCCCCTCTGCCCAGAATGTGCCCCTCTGCCCAGAATGTGCCTCTCTCCCTCCTGCCTGTATCCCTCTCTGATTTTTGCTCTTTGATATAGGCCTCACGCCCCTATGCCTATGCCTCACTGTCTCAGTGAATTTCTTCTCTCAGACCTGGATGAGCCCTCTCTCAGAGTTTGTCCTCCTCCAGTGAAATGCACCCCACTGCTCAAGAATGTGCCCTGCTCTGTTGATCAGTCTCTAATATCACTGATGAAGAATATGATGAATCACTGAAGCAATCTCTACCTCCTAATGGATCCTCCTCAAGTGCGCCTGATTTGTCTCAGATCTATGCCCTCCTCCAGTCAGAAAGTGCGCCCCTCTATCTCAAGAACGCACCCCTCCTTTTTGTCATTGAGTCAATGGATGCTCTGCAGCTAGTTCATTGTCCAATAAGCAATCTCCTCCTCTAATACTATCTCGCTTAGCTACGGATCAAGTGTGTTCGATTACTGCTCAGATCCACACATTTCGCTCCTCAGAGAATGCGCCCCTCTTTCATGCACTGATTCACCCTCTTTGTGTAGATGAACTCATTGCACAAATGATGTCTCATTTACCTTTTCTATACCTTTCTAACACATTGTTGAGATTAGGGTTCCAAAACCCTAGTTTCATTATCATGCAAAAATCACACTTCTGCATTTAAAATGGTGTATTAAAAAATGCATGCATGCATTTGCCGCATGTTTCTAGCAAAAGTCACTGAAACCTTCGCATGTCTCCACTACTGGATCCATGACACCTGGGAAAGTGTTTCTCACCCTCTACACTCCTCCCTATAGTGATAATATATTATCATGCTAGGCAGAACCACTTGAAGGATATCCCGAGATACACGTATCTCTAACACATATGATCCCCTCCTGTCTTCAAAGTGTGGACTTCTTAAAATGTATAGAAGGCCCTTTCTTCAGTAATATCATCACCACTCTCATTGTTTGGTGGTTCTTCCATAATGGCTGCATTAGTCGAATGTGATTTTTCTTTGAATTTACCCTTGAGGACATCATTTGTTCGAGAGTTGAAATTTATATCTTCGAGCTATATGACCTTTTTGTCTTGCAGTAGTACCATTCTATCTCCCCTTTGTGTTTGGTTGGTTTTCTTTGATTGTTTCTTGAGTAAAATGCCATCTGAGGTGGAGGAACACCTTTGGTCTCTCTTGTAGTGGTTCTCTTTTCTTCGACTAAAAGATCAATATTCATATATTCTAGGGGTTGAGAAGGTAATTGACAGATAGTAAATATTACATTATTGTATTGAGAAGGCATACTATTTAGCAGAATGGCCTTGGTATCATTTTCCTCTATGGTCGCTTTGACCTCAACTAGCTATCTGATGAGAGATCTTAGATTATTTATGTGACTAGACAAAATCATCTCGACAGACATTTTGAATCTGAATAGTAGAAGTTTCAAAGAAAATTTTGCATTAACTGTTTGTGCTCCAAAAAACATATATTTTGTCTCAGATAACCTTGGATGTTTTTTCCATGTCTATATGATGTAGCATCAAATCTGACAGAAAAAGGCCAATAATGGCTTTAGCTTTATCCTCCATGCTTTCCCATTCCAGTGTTTCTCACCCTCTACACTCCTCCCTATAGTGATAATATATTATCATGCTAGGCAGAACCACTTGAAGGATATCCCGAGATACACGTATCTTTAACACATATGATCCCCTCCTGTCTTCAAAGTGTGGACTTCTTAAAATGTATAGAAGGCCCTTTCTTCAGTAATATCATCACCACTCTCATTGTTTGGTGGTTCTTCCATAATGGCTGCATTAGTCGAATGTGATTTTTCTTTGAATTTACCCTTGAGGACATCATTTGTTCAAGAGTTGAAATTTATATTTTCGAGCTATATGACCTTTTTGTCTTGCAGTAGTACCATTCTATCTCCGCTTTGTGTTTGGTTGGTTTTCTTTGATTGTTTCTTGAGTAAAATGCCATCTGAGGTGGAGGAACACCTTTGGTCTCTCTTGTAGTGGTTCTCTTTTCTTTGACTAAAAGATCAATATTCATATATTCTAGGGTTTGAGAAGGTAATTGACAGATAGTAAATATTACATCATTGTATTGAGAAGGCATACTATTTAGCAGAATGGCCTTGGTATCATTTTCCTCTATGGTCGCTTTGACCTCAACTAACTATCTGATGAGAGATCTTAGATTATTTATGTGACTAGACATAATCATCTCGACAGACATTTTGAATCTGAATAGTAAGTTTCAAAGAAAATTTTGCATTAACTGTTTGTGCTCCAAAAAACATATATTTTGTCTCAGATAACCTTGGATGTTTTTTCCATGTCTATATGATGTAGCATCAAATCTGACAGAAAAAGGCCAATAATGGCTTTAGATTTATCCTCCATGCTTTCCCATTCCAATAGTTTATTTAGATTAGTTAGTGTGTCCTAGTTCCTTATACAATCCCCATTACATTTTTATTCATCAATTACATCTGTATTTTCACTCTCCATGTGTGGAAATGAAGGCAAAGTATTTCTATAATGGCATTTCCATTTCTATGATAAGAGCTACTCACACCATTGTTGCAAACATCGTTCTTATCAACAACATCAGGGAAAATATCGAAAAATATCGTCACAGTTCAAAAAAATACAAAAATATTCATTTTTTTCCAAATTTTTAAACATTTAAAGCAACAACATCAAATAAACACATTTCCGCATATGAAAAGAAAATGGTTATGTAAGACTTATAAGATGTCTAATGATACATCACACATCAATTCTAAATCATGTCTCGGGTCCAGACTCCTGAGTAGTGAGTTCTGAGTTTGCTGACTCTTGAGCCTCAAAGCATCATAAAAAATTATAATAAATGTATCTCATCATCACGAGTCAATTAAGATATACACACTACATAGTACAATGAAATCAAAAAAATAAACTAGCGATCTCATTTACCCCTTTTATGCAATGTTCCCCCAAGGTTCCGGGACGGCGGGTCGCGGGTTCGGGGAGACGCACATTCGGGACGTGTGGAGACCACCCCCAAATTTTAGAGAAATTCAGCGGGGACGGCGGGACGCGATAGTCATACAAATTTTAAAAATATTAAAAATATGAAAAATATAAATCCCAACAATAACAAACATTCATCATTTTGGAATCTGCAACCATGCAATGTAAATGCAAAATTCAAAGTTCAAACACATTACAGGATTCATCAAGATTATCATTATATTAATAATAATTTATAAATCTATTATGTATCAATATGAATCTATGACTAACATGCACATCATATTTGATAATCTTCAGATTTGACTTTTAAGTTTTAAAGTTTTAAGTGATTGAAAATGAATCATTGATACTAGAATCTAGATAGTATGACACTGCACATCAACAAAATAATTAAAGTTTTAATTTTTAATTTGAAACAGACATAGTCAAAGACTTAGTCATCGGTATGAATAATAACTATAGCCTATAGATAGAGTCCAAGCTATAATGAATTATTTAAATTTTTTAAACTTTTTATTTTTAGTTTTTGATTTTTTTTTAATGTTTAAAAACTTTATAAATAATATATAAATATTAAATAATATCAGTTATATAATATAAGTATAATAAGTTTATAAAATTTATAATTTTAATGAATTATTTAAATTTTTTTAACTTTTTTTTTTTAAATTAAGAAAAAAAATTAAAAAAAATCAAAAATATCCTTAGGAAGTCTCGGCGAAGTTTCGGGGGGGGACGCCCACAAGTTTCGGAGTTTCGGGGGGGGGGGGATGCCGGGAAGTCCCCCAAGTTTCGCCACCCACCGAAACGTTTCGGCCTGCGTCCCCCCACGTCTCGCCAAAATGGGGACGTCCCGAAACGTTTCGGGTGGAGTTTCGGAGTCCCTGGGACGCCCGAAACGCCGAAACGCGTCCCCGTGTAACACTGCTTTTATGGGCAAGGGTGATGGCTCTAGTAATGGCTTTTCCTCTAGATGAAGAAGGCCCTACAAATGGTAGTAGACTTTGATGTGCTCTAATAAAAGGAGAGCATACACTCTAATGTTGTCTAGAAGAGGGAGAAGCTAGAGTCTGACGTTCTCTGCTAGTGCCACTGCTACATCCAAGTCCAGCATGTCATGTCTCTGATTGTGTCTATGTCTGTGAAGGTGGTGGTGCACTCCAATGTTTTAAAAATTGTTCGATTCGGACTTGGACTTGGTCGAGTTGACCAAGTTGGCCCTAAGCCAAGTCGAATCGTCCTTTAAGTTTGAGTCGAGTGGCTGGTTTAGTACTGAACCGGTTGAATCAACCGAGTCATGCATTGGATATGGCGAGTTAGCAAGTTATTGTTTTCCGGCGTGTGTGGATCAACATGTTAAGAAAACCACCTAAATTTTGTTTTATTTTACTAATTCTTAATCTAAATGGTTCTAACCCCAACCCTATACCTATAAAACGACCCCTCCCCGTCTCTATTTTCCATCATTCTCGAGTGACAACCACTTAAATTTGATCACTTAAAAGTTAAATTTAAAATCAAACCACAAAGTTAAACTTCTGCGCCCATCAAACAATGTTATTGTTGACTCTTTGAGTGAGGACTGAGGCACCTGTGGCAGTGTGGCTGTGAGTATGTGCTGTGACTTTGTGAGAGATTCGCTCAGTCAACTAGCCTGTGAAGTTGTGAACACTGTTGACTTAACAGTGAGACAGAGAGACTTGTTTACAGCTTGCACAATCACTAGTAGTAGTACCACTCACCAGAGGACTCATGGAGGCTGGATTAACGTTGCAGCAATGAAACCCTAAAGTTGTAAACTGTGAAATTTTGAAAGTTGAAACTGAAGAACTGTGAGGATTGAGGACTGAGGAGCAGGCTGCAGAAGCTTGACGGAGTTGATTGCTGAACTGTTGGAGCTCCAAACTGGCAGACATCTATTTTCTCAACTTTTTTGCTTCCTAAAAGACTAGTCACCACTACCCGAGGTAAGTTAGCTGCCATTGTTTTCTTTTGCTCATCAAATTTACAGATATTGTGTTGAGGCATTATGTCAACTATCACAACAAGAAGTGCAAAAGATGATAAGAAGGCATTATGGGACAAAACCAGAGAAAAGTCTTTTTCATAAATATTCTTTGAGAACAAAGCATTTCTAATGGGGAAGGCAATGTGTAATAATAATAATAATAATAATAATAATAATAATAATGATTAAAACAATAATTAATCAAAGGACACATGTCTTAACGAAGGGGCATGACTATTCAACCACGTGACTAGTCAATGTGTATACATACTGTCATGGTGGTCATTGTATATCATATCTATTCATCTATTCATTATTAAATATATGTAGTGTCCCAACCAAAAATTTGGCAAAGTTTTAGTCTCTTTCCTTTTCCCAATTGTTCGTCAGATGTCTACTAAAAATGTCCAGGAATGGCTTTCTTGTTGATTAACTGCTGTAGGATCATATCCACCTTTTTGGGTTTTACATGTAGTTTAGGTTTGGCTGAGAATATTCTCAAACACTAGAAAAGTACAGACTGGAAAATCTATATATATTTGGGGTGTTGTAGATGTTTGTACTGACTTGAATGTGTAGGAAGTTATTCCATGAGTTTACATTCACCCAAGAGAAGCAGTATTTAAGAAGCAAATGAGCATGTATCTAAATATGTCCCCACCAACACAATGTTTATTCAAAGTCCCGAATGACCATGTTTCTCAATATCCTCTCGCAGACCTCCAGTATCTCCTCCAAATCCAGAATCAACTGACCTTCCTCATCCAATGGGGGTAGCTTTGTAGATGCTCTGACCTGTTGCCCTAATACCTTCTTGAGGCAAGATACATGAAAGACATTATGGATCTTGCTTCTGTCCGGAAGCTCCAACTTGTAAGCCACTTTCCCCACTCTCCTAGTGACCCTGTACGGTCCATAGAAACGAGACTTTGATTTTCTGCGCCACTTCGCTTGAGTGAAGACCGAGGATAAGGCTGAAGTCGCAAAAACACAAAGTATCCCACCTTAAAGTTGCGCTCTGTCTTGTGACACGAAGGGATGGCTGAAGTCTGGTAGTGCCAATACAGAGCAAGTACTCATCGCCTCCTTGAGCCTGTCAAATACCCTCTGAGAATCCTCTGTCCACCTGAAAGCCCCCTTTTTTGTTAGATCTGTGAGTGGTACTGCTAGTTGTGAAAACCCCTTCACAAATCGCCTGTAGTATTGGCACAACCCAAAGAATCCCTGTAACTCAGTAAGGGGCTTCGGTGGGGGCCAATCTAGGATAGCTTGGATCCTCTCTTGATGGACTTGCACACCCTATGCACTGATCACGTGGCCCAAGTATAATATCTCTATAAGCCCAAACTCGCATTTGGAGGCCTTGGCATACAAGGACTGCTCCATAATGCCCAGTATCTCATCTAAATGTCTCATATGTTCCTCCGAAGTCCTGCTGTATATCAAGAGATCATCAAAGAACACAAGCAAGAATTTTCTCAGTTGCTTCCTAAATATATGATTCATGCACGATTGGAAAGTAGCTGGTGCATTAGTTAGCCCAAATGGCATAACCAGGAACTCATAATGTTCGTAATGACATCTGAAATCCGTTTTATGCACTTCCTGTTCTTGGACCTTGATTTGATGGTAGTCTGACCGAAGATCAATTTTTGAAAAGGATACTGCTCCATGCAACTCATCCAACAACTCATCGATCTTTGTTATAGGGTACCTATTCTTGATAGTCTTCTTGTTCAAGTCCCTATAATCAATACACATCCACGTAGTCCCATCTTTCTTTTTAACCAGCACAACCAAAGATGCGAATGGACTGAAACTCGGTATAATATGTCCCATAGCCAACAACTCCCTGATTGCCTTTTTGATTTCATCTTTGAATGCCTTTGGATGCCTGTAGGGGGTGGTGATCACAAGTTTGGCCCCTTCTTCTAATTCTATAGTATGCTCAAAGCCTCTATCTGGTGGCCGTCCTGGGGGAATCTCTCCAAACACCTTGTCATGCTTTCCCAATAGGTGTTGTATGTCTACGTGATACCACTGACATTCATGAGAGGGCTTCTGGGTGGTGATCAAACACTCTGCTGCATATGCTACATGGCCTCACCTGAATAGAGCCTCCATCCAATGGGATGATACAATTCTCGGAGCTTCATTGGACATGCCTCGCAAAACTACCCTTGTGCCCTCAGGGGTGTTGAACCCGATCTCTATGGTACGATAATCTATGGTAATGGGTCCTAGAGTGCTGAGCCACTGTACTCCCAAAACCACGTTGATATCTGCCAAGTTCACTATGTAGAAGTTATCTATCATGCTATAGTTTCCCATTGTCAAGGTCAGCTAGGGGGCCTTCCTCATACATGGCATGATTTGTCCACCTGCTACCTCTACGCCAAACCCCTCAAACTCCTGGGATTGGATGCCTTACTTGGTTACTAAGGAAGAGTCAATGAAGTTGTGCGTAGCCCCACCATCAATCGAGATTGTGACTCTCTGCCCTCCAATGAGCCCTTTAACACAGAAAGTGTTAAACCTGAGAGTGGATGATAGAGTAGCAACGTCCCCCCTTTGAGGGTGTACGAGAGGTTGTTGTACCTGTGGCTGTGGTACCTGTGTTGCTGTTCAGCCTGTACCTGTGGCTGCTATATTGTGGATGTTGTACCTTCTGTACCTGTACCTGTGGATGGCCCTCATCATGCTCTTGCTTTTTTTCATCCTCCTCATCGGTGTCCGACACCACCTCTATGTAATGGACCTTGCCTTTTTCTATACATCGATGTCCCGGCTGCCATGGTTCTTTGCAATTGAAGCACAATTGTTTTCTTCGCAACTCGTTTCGGGTTTCTTCATCCAACCTATTGTTCCTGGATCCTCCCCTTTGGAAAGGTTTCTTGTCTTTACCCTTCTGCGGAATGAAAGGTTTGGACGGGTACCTATTCTTGAATGCAACATCCTCCATATCTTGAGTGCGTGTGATAGCATCAGGTAGAGTAACAAGCTTGAAATCCTTGACCCATCCACGTAATGGCTCAGGCAGTCCCTTTGTAAATAACATGATAAGTTTGGCCTTTGAAATATGAGTCACCATAACTGCCAACCCCTGGAACTCTGTGATGTAGGCATTTGGAGTCCCTGTCAATTTTAGCTAACCGAGCTCTCTGAAGTGTACTTCTGGATCCTTCTTGTCGAATCTACTGATCAATCTCTGAGTGAAGTCCAGATAGGAAGTGATGCTGGCATGTCCTAAGGTGACCAATCCATGATACCACCACTCATGTGCTTCACCCTCTAGATGTAGAGTGGTTTACTTGATGGCTTTTGTTTCCCTCATGGGGTTGAGTTGGAAATAAGTATCGATCTTCTGGACCAATGCTCTTGCTGTGCATTTGTTGCAACCATCAAACGAAGGGATATTCAGTTTCCCAATCTTCCACTGCAAGTGAAACTTTTGTTGCATCCGACCAATGTCTCTAGGTTTGTTTCGATATTTAATATTGTAGAATTCCTGAAAAGACATGTTGCATTAAAATCTGTATCCAGACCCCTGTACTTTGCTAAGTAATAAGTGAAGCTATCTCTTGGTACTGGTTGCCTCGGTTGTACCACTAGTTGATCAGTCAAGAACTGTGGTAGTGTTGGTCTAGTAGTAGTTTTGCTGTTGACCCTTGTGTTGAGTGGCAGAGGAATATTTGTGTTGCTCCTTTCCGCATGATTCCCATTTCGACCATTGGAACACGTCGCACCAATGTTGTTCTTCCCTTGTGAATTTACTTGCATCTATGTCATAAGGTCAACTAGTTGCTGCTGTCCTATAGCGAGATCATTCAAAATGTTTAAGGTACTATCTTTTCTTGGTGATTCCCTGTTTGGTTCCCCCTGCTGCCTCCAAATAACCCATGCTCGTTGTCCCCAAGAGGATCAGTTCTATCCCCCATCTCTTCACTCACAAAGTCTGGTTGCTCCTCTTATTGTTCTTCCTTTGATTCAACTTGCCCTTCCCTGTATTCTGTTAGGAAAATGTGTCTAGGTTCACTCGGTTTTCTCCTCCTGTATGTGGGGTGTTCAGTACTTTCCAGATTCATAAAACCATAGCCTGGTAGGATTTATGGCTCCGATACCATTGTAGTGTCCCAACCAAAAATTTGGCAAAGTTTTAGTCTCTTTCCTTTTCCCAGTTCTTCTTCAGATGTCTACTAAAAATGTCGAGGAATAGATTTCTTGTTGATTAACTGCTGTAGGATCATATCCACCTTTTTGGGTTTTACATGTAATTTAGGTTTGGCTGAGAATATTCTCAAACATTAGGAAAGTACAGACTGGAAAATCTATATATATTTGGGGTACTATATGTAACGATCCTCCAAGGGGTCCGACAAATACAACTAAGGTCATGCATTCTTTCTAGTAAACGGATCAAATCTAAGCAAATTTAAACATATATTGACGGTTCTTTTAATTCAATCTTCTAATATCCCATAAAACATTAATTGAAATTTCATCACTGTACATGCATAAAAACCTAAGATCTGCCCCAATGGTACAACTAGTTTTAATAAATCTAAATTATCAACTAAAAATAATTTTAACAATAGTAGAATACTTGTTGATATCGCTAGTCATTGCAGTTTGAGGACGAGGTCGAAGGTTGTTTTGTCGTCACTCCACTGTAGTTGTTGTCGTCGGATTGCCAATCATGCTGGATCCATCGATTTCCTCCCTACCATACCCTAACGGGTACTCTCCTTTTCTCGTGACCCCCGAGCTTGACGGGGCCGATAATACCTTGCTAGCAATGGAAGTACGATGCCAGGCTGCTGCTTGGAGGCTCCCAACCTCACTCATGTCTTACTGAACCACACTCTTCCACAGTCGCCTCAGAGCCACTAAATTGGTTCGGGCTCAAAACTATGGAAGGACTGAAGAAGGAGAAGATGAAGATCCCCCGTTCTTCCTTTTTTTAGCTTTTATTAACCTTTTCGTTAATTTCCATGCATCCCATGCACCACTTTCAGTTAACGCTTCAGTTTACTTAATTAATTAATTTTATTTACCTACCCACTTTTAGTTATCATAGGTTCTTTGATTCTTTTTCGATTAGTTAGGATTTTACTTTAGTTCCATTTCCTTAATTTACTCTTTTAACTGACTTCTTAATTTTGCTTATTTCAGTTTATTTATTTATTATTATTATTTTTATATTTATTTATCATTATTTATTTATTAATTTATCATTTTTAATTTAATTTATTTATTATTTACTTAAAGTTCTTTATGATCAATTTATTATTTCCCTTAATTCAAATAGATGTTGATTACCACTGCATTCTCGTCGCAACCAGAATTATCAAGTTGCTATGCTTGTAGCACGCCCTTTCGATAATTCCCACAGGCGGGGAGTTGGTTATGACGATTGAGCCAATGTTACCTCAGTTCGCCTACCCTGTGAAGAGCTAGGTGGTTCCTGGGGAATAAGGCCGAATCCTTATTGCACACCACCCAGTAATAATCTTCGTGAGTGACCGACTCATGGCCTATCCTCACGGCACACGCATCGGATGAACTGGATTTTTTCTCACTTTATTCAAAGTTCATCGCGCCGTCCAATTTGCTAAACTTACACGTATACTATTTTTAGCCCCGTCACTTAATGTGGATCGATTGGCAATCACAATCCCATCATCTGCACATAAAACATCCTGTGCATCAAATCTTATAAATAAGATTTCAAACATAATATTGTTGGACACAAAGGTCACACTGAGAGGAGGGGGGGTGAATCAGTGTGAGAGAAAGTATAAACGTTTTACCTTCATTTAATCAATCATTATGTCATCAATTGCATAATCAACTTCATCATGAGTCATAAGCACAACATCACATCAAAAGAGACACAAGAATATATGGAATTTTAATCTTTATTTTTTGTACATGGAAGACAACAATCTTCTCGATTACAATCAACACTAACTGATGAAAAGAGCACCAACTCTCATAACATGACCCATCTTGGTTTTCTTACCTCTAGCTAAGAAAGGTTTGAGAATTCCAATCCTCAAGTGCAAGATTCTTTTTGCAAGCAATCATATGGTTCTATTGCACAACCAACCTCTGCTCTACACACCAATCTTTGCTCATCACTTTGTTGGTCAACACTGCTCATCAATCTGTGGTCAATCTGCTCATCAATCTCTGGTCAATCTGCTCATCACTGTTGCTCAATATTGCTTCTCATCATAGCTGCTCATTGTTGATGAAATTGTCAATGATACCAACATGGACTTGTAGCAGCCCCACAGGGTGTCATTGATGCCACCAAGTACCACCTGCAGTGCCTTGGACCCCTTACAGAGTGGGTTTGTGCTTTACAGTGCCTTGGACCCCTTACAAAGTGGGTTTGTGCCTTGAAGCACCTTGTACCCAGTTGACAAGGTCCCTGTACCCATAAGACTGGATCTTGATGCCACCACCTTGCTGAAGATGTTGAAGACGTTGTTATTGGTGTTGAAGACTTTGGATATGGTCTTGAAGCCCTTGTAGATGATGGAGAAGCATTAATGACCCATTCTGTGGTCATTTATGCTCTGATGGTATCATGGTACCCCAGAAGAAGGCCTAGCAATCCCACAGGTGATGTCATGATGAATCTTGACCCTTGAGGATCTAGTGGTGTGGTTGTGGAAGCCTAAGAAGCCCTGAAGAAGTCCTTGGACCCACGCTTAGGGGTTTCATGACCTTGCAACCCTTGTTGGTGTCATGGAGCTCTTATATGAAGTTGGTGACCTTGTATGGTCCTTGACAAGATATGGAACCGATGAACATGTCCTTGGCTTAATAAAGAAGGCCTTGAAGAAGCTTCTTGACCCACACACTAGATGGTTTAATGGCCTTGAAGAAATGAAGATGATGTGAGCATTTGGGGTCTTGGAACCCCTGGGGATGGCCCTAGGGAATAAGGAAGATGAAGGCACCCACACGCATATGATGGTGACTGGGCACTTAGAAACCTATTACACCCTTGGTAATGATACTATGCTGCACACTCTATGAACTTAATGATGTGACAAAGGCATACATACAAGCCCTAATGGCTTGAAGAAGTAATGATGGCACCCTTAGCGATGTAGTGGACACACTATTTTGAAGCAAAAATACATACAAATCTTTGGTAAGGTTCGACCCTTGAAGGAAGGGCTTGTATGACAAATTTGAAGTAAAAAATTCAAATGACTTGTGGACACACACTCTTATGAATTGTTGTGTGTGGTAACCTAAATGGATTATGAATCTTGAATAAAGTAATAAATAAAATTAAAAGTCAAATTTAAATTCAAATTATAATAGATTAAAAATAGAAAATAAATCTTATACCACCCGTTGAAGTCGGCTCAACAAGGAAACAAAAATAAATCAATAAAAAAAATACATAAATGACAAGTTGGCCTTGAAAAATATATGGAAAATGTGTATAAATGGAGGGCTCATGACCTCATTTTCAAGTGAAAAAATTCAAACAGCTATGAGGAGTTTCGGGTCTATTTAGGAGCAAGTGAACTGAGGCAGCGAAACTTTTGAAAGTCTGGATTTTTTTCTTGTTCTTTCTTTTCGGGTGGAGGATATCCTTTTGGACTGTTTTGGAGGCTTGTCCACAGTCCTTAAACCATAATTTAGTAGCTTTTTTTTTTGGGAAACCTATAGGTGAATTTTCTGATGAAATTGATTGAAATTTGGAGGCAGCATGAAACCCTACCCTAACAGTAGAATACAAATCCGAAGTGTAGAGAATATGTAGCAGCAACAGTGAAGACACAACATAATTGAAGATGACATGCTTGTGGATAAGATGGTCGAAATAAAAGACCCCAAATGATGAACATATAAGTAGATCTGTTGACATGGTATTGACAGGAGTAGGGTATTGATTCAGATTGACAGAAAATATGTATGAGTAGGATTATGATGGTCCTTGGCCAAATGGTTGGTTGAAGATGAGCTTAAAACAACTCCAAGTGTTGAAATGAACAACAGACCTCTTTGCAAACTCACATCCGTTCCAATTTTGAAGCAACAAAGGTTTGTTTTGTTTAGAGTCATCTGCAATGAGTAGTGGAGTGTACAGAGGTCATCTACAACATAATATAATACACTAAAGTATACAGTAGCATCCTTGGATGTAAGAAGCAAATAGTGACAAGTATATGCTAGCTGTGTGAGAAGTACATATATAGTAAAGTTTATAGTGGTTGATGTTGTCTTGATGATACATTGTACCTTATGATGATGTATGATGGTGTATGCTTGATACTCCATGATAATGTTGATGATGATGGCATTTTGATATGTTGATATGATGCATACAGAAGCATATGTATATAGTTGATCCTTGATGATGATGTCTTATGATGACTTGATACAATATGATGATGATGATTAGAGAAAACTAGATGATGGGCAGATCTTAGTTGAATTGGCATGATCCTTGAGCAGTAGAGCAGATGATGAGAGCAATTGTTGATGAGCATTGATGTGCAAAGATTAACCAACAGTGATGAGTAGTTTGACTAGCAGAGGATGAACATAGAAGATTGAGAAGAGTGTTGTTGCAGTGTTGAGCAGATTAACGAACATATGATGATGAGCAGAGATGGTTGAGCAACAGATTGATGCCAATCAATGATTGGCATCAAGCTTGCATGTAGTAACTTGCACTTGAGGATTGGACTCCTCAAACCATTCGTAGTTAGAGCTAAGAAACCAGGCTGGGTCCTGTTACAGAGTTGGTGCTCTTTTTCTCAGCCAAGCTTGCAAGTAGTAACTTGCACTTGAGGATTGGACTCCTCAAACCATTCGTAGTTAGAGCTAAGAAACTAGGCTGGGTCCTGTTACAGAGTTGGTGCTCTTTTTATCAATTGGTGCTGATTGTAATCGAGAAGATTGTTGTCTTCCATATACAATAAATAAAGATCAAATTACAAATATTCTTGTGTCTCTTGATGTGATGATTGTATAGTTGATTTAGCTGATGAATTTGATTATGCAATTAATGACATAATGATTGATGTGCTCTGATTGATTAAAAGAAGGTAAAAGTTTATAATTTCTCACACTGGTTCACCCCCCTCTCAGTGTGGCCATTGTGTCCAACAATTGGTATCGGAGTCGGCCTTCATCACAACCCTAGCAAGCTTGAAGGAGATCCTTAGACAAAATGGAAGATAAGGAAGAGTCATCAAACAATGACCTGCACGTACTTGATATGACAGATTATTTCAGTTGGGTGAGCAAAATGAAGGCTTATCTGAAGGAATTTGGTGTTTGGGAGATTGTGATCAATCCACTCGCTCCATCAAACAAGAAGGGAAAATTAGCTGGACAGAAGGAAGCAAAGAAGGACAACACCACAACCTTGAAGTTCCTCATGGATGGACTTTCGAGCGTAGGGAAGGAAAGTGTAGAGGAGTACACTTCAGCCAAAGACCTATGGTTCGAGTTGGAAAGCGAGTATCAGAAGGCAAGACCAGAACCCAAGAAGACAGATCAGGAATCAGAAGACAAGCCCCCATAAGAGATCAATCAAGAAGAGGACTCCAGTAAAGGTATGGACTCTTGTGGTTGTAATGATAGCTTGTGTGATGAAATTGAGAAGGTTGTTGCAGATGATGATGAAGGGTTATCAAAGGCTGCACATGAGATACATCTCACGTTGCTGAATATTGATCTTAGAGCCAATTGGTTTCTGAACACAGTAAATTTAAACTATAGTGACTTCACGAAGTTCAAAAAGAAAATCTTGGACTCCTTGAATGAATATCAACAGAAGACCATGACAATGAAAGTGTTGATTGTGAAGCTCAAAAACAAGGACAAAGAGTTGCGGGATCAAATGAAAGACAAGGATGTTGAAGTTGAACAACTAAAGACTGAATTGGTCACTCAAATGGAAGAACCAAAAGAGTTTGCTGAAGAGCTTGAAGAAACTAGAGAGGTCAATCATGATCTGAAGACTCAGCTGGAGGAAGCCAAGAGGATAGATGAAATCCTGAAGATTCAGCTAGAAGAAAAGGAGGAGACAATCCAAAAGCTGGAAATGGAGGTAGTTTGTCTCATGAAGAAAGGTATGAAGAATGAAGCTTTTGTCAAGTTCAAGGACAGTTCAGTTGTCCTAGATAAGATCTTGGATTGCCAGAGATCTCCACTCAACAAGATTGGTCTTGGTTACAAGGAGAAAGAAAAATCTGAAGATGAACTTGGTCTCCCAAGACTCCAGAAGCAGGTCCATCAACATCCAAAGTTGCTCCCCATGCACCTGTACATGACAACAAAGACCCTGGTAGTTCAAGGATGCATCAAAAAGCAAGATCTATTCCTCAAGGCAAGTTCAGAAAAGAAACAACTCCAAGATGGAACCAAAGTCCCAGGTATGAAAGTGGATTAATGGTTATTGTTATATGTGGATTGTAGACTCTACAAAAAAAGAAGTGGTGGAAAGCTAATGACTCAGTTAGATGCTGGACATGCAATCAAGTTGGAAATGTTGCTACCACATGTCACACATTGAGATGATACACATGCAGTGGGTTTGGTCACAAAGCCCAAGAATGTGCAAGTCAAAGAAGTCAACCAAGGAAGAATCCTTCCTACACATAAGCAAGAAGAACCCGTGAACCATGGAAGAAGACCAATGTAGGAAGATTTGAAGATCAAAAGATAAAGGCCTACAGTCAGGGACACTCTCAGGCATGGAGACATGAATTTTGATCAAAGAAGTGTTGGAAGTTCCAACAGCTCAGTCAGGTGTTGGACATGCAACCATGTTGGTCACATTGCTGCATATTGTCGTACAATGAGGTGTTATAGTTGCAGTGGCCTTGGGAACAAAGCTCAAGATTGTTGGAGTACACGGAAACAAACCTTGAGAAATTTCCCATACAGCTCATCAAGGAAAGACAATACAACTGAAGGGACAAATGCTGAAAGGACAAATGCCAAGAAGCAAGTATGGATGAAGAAGACCAAGCAGTTGCAGTTAGGAGAGGTTGATCAGAGGAGTGAGGATGGATGCCATATGGCAAGCCAAGTGTAAGGTCTCTCAAAGACCATAACACACCTTGAGTTCATGAGGTTGGAGGATGAACTCAAAGGAGAAAGGATACTCCAGGTATATTGACAGGGGGAGCAATGATTCGTGAATAGTAATCAGTGATTTCAGATACAGGTATGTGGACACCCTTTGCCATTGATGCCAAAGGGGGAGAGATGAAGACAAAAAGGGAGCATGCTCACAAAGGGAGCATGAGTTGTTGTCATCAATGACAAAGGGGGAGATTGTTGATGAAATTGCCATTGATGCCAACATGGACTTGCGGTAGCCCCACTGGGTGTCATTGATGCCACCAAGTCCCACCTACAGTGCCTTGGACTCGTTGCAGAGTGGGTTTGTGCTTTGCAGTGACTTGGACCCCTTACAGAGTGGGTTTGTGCCTTGAAGCACCTTGTACCAAGTTGACAAGGTCCATGTACCCACAAGACTGGATCTTGATGCCACCACCTTGCTGAAGATGTTGAAGACCCTGTTGATAGTGTTGAAGACCCTGGATATGGTCCTGAAGCCCTTGTAATTGATGGAGAAGCCCTAAATGTGTTGGAGAAGCATTAATAACCCATTCTGTGGTCATTTATGCTCTAATGGTTTCATGGTACCCCAGAAGAAGGCCTCACAATCCCACGTGATGTCATAATGAATCTTGACCCTTGAGGATCTTCTGGTGTGGTTGAGGTGGTTGAAGAATCCTAAGAAGCCTTGAAGAAGTCCTTGGACCCACACTTAGTGGTTTGATGACCTTGCAACCCTTATTGGGGTCATGGAGCTCTTATATGATGTTGGTGACCTTGTATGGTCCTTGATAGGATATGGAACCCATGAACATGTCCTTGGCTTGATAAAGAAGGCCTTGAAGAAGCTTCTTGACCCACACACTAGATGGTTTAATGGCCTTGAAGAAATGAAGATGATGTGGGCATTTGGGGTCTTGGAACCCTTGGAGATGCCCCTAGGGCATAAGGAAGATGAAGGCACCCACACGCATATGATGGTGACTGGGCACTTGGACACCTATTACACCATTGGTGGACACTCTATGAACTTAATGATATGGCAAAGGCATACATACATGCCCTAATGGCTTGAAAAAGTAATGATGGCACCCTTGGCGATGTGGTGGACACCCTATTTTGAAGAATAATTACATACAAATCTTTGGTAAGGTTTGACCCTTGAAGGAAGGGCTTGTATGACAAATTTGAAGTCAAAAATTCAGATGACTTGTGGACACACTGTTATGAATTGTTGTGTGTGGTAACCTAAATGGAATATGGATCTTGAATAAAGTAATAAATAAAATTAAAAGTCAAATTTAAATTGAAATTATAATATAATAAAAATACAAAATAAATCTTACACCATCCCTTGAAGTCGGCTCAACAAGGAAACAAAAATAAATAAATAAATAAAAATACATAAATGACAGGTCGGCCTTGAAAAACATATGGAAAATGTGTATAAATGGAGGGCTTATGACCTCATTTTCAAGCGAAAAAATTCAGACAGCTCTGAAGAATTTCGGGTCTATTTAGGAGCAGGTGAACTGGGGCAGCGAATTTTTTCAAAGTCTGAAATTTTTTTTGTTCTTTCATTTTTGGGTGGAGGATAACCTTTTGGACTATTTTGGAGGCTTTTCCACAGTCCTTAAACCATAATTTTGCAGCATTTGTTTTTGGGCAACCTATAGGTGGATTTTCAGATGAAATTCACTGAAATTTGGAGGCAGCAGTAAACCCTAACTCTAACAACAGAACACAGATCCAAATAGGAGAGAATATGTAGCAGCAACAGTGAAGACATAGCAGAATTGAAGATGACATGCTTGTGGATAAGGTGGTGGACATAAAAAGACCCCAGATGATGAACACATAAGCAGATATGTTGACATGGTATTGACAAGAGTAGGGTATTGATTCAGATTGAGAAAAAATATGTATGAGTAAACTTATGATGGTCCTTGATCAAATGGTTGATTGAAGATGAGCTTAAAACAACTCCAAGTGTTGGCATGAACAACAAACCTCTTTGCAAACTCACATCACTCCCAATTTTGAAGCAACAAAGGTTTGTTTTGTTTAGAGTCATCTACATTGAGTAGTGGAGTGTACAGAGGACATCTACAACATAATATAATACAACAAAGTATACAATAGCATCCTTGGATGTAAGCAACAAACAATGACAAGTATATGCCAGCTGTGTGAGAAGTACATATACAGTAAAGTTTACAGTGGTTGATGTTGTCTTGATGATACATTGTACCTTTGATGATGTATGATGGTGTACACTTGATACTCCATGATAATGTTGATGATGATGGCATTTTGATATGTTGATACGATGCATACATAAGCATATGTATACAGTTGATCCATGATGATTTACCTATGATGATAATGTCTTATACGCTATGATGCATACCCTTTGCTATGCATACTTTATGATGATTTGATACAATACGATGATGATGATGAGAGCAGACTAGATGATGGGAAGATCTTAGTTGAATTGGCATGATCCTTGAGCAGTAGAGCAGATGATGAGAGCAACTGTCGATGGGCAGTGATGTGCAAAGATTGACTAATAGTGATGAGTAGTTTGACCAACAGAGGATGAACATGGAAGATTGAGAAGAGTGTTGCAACAGATTGACGAACAAATGATGATGAATAGAGATGGTTGAGCAGCAGATTGATGACAATCAGTGTTTGGCATCAAGATTGCAAGTAGTAACTTGCACTTGAGGATTGGACTCCTCAAACCATTCTTAGTTGGACCTAAGAAAACAAGGCTGGATCCTGTTACAGAGTTGGTGCTCTTTTTATCAGTTGGTGCTGATTGTAATCGAGAAGATTGTTGTCTTCTATGTACAATAAATAAAGATCAAATTACAAATATTCTTGTGTCTCTTGATGTGATGATTGTATGGTTGATTTAGAGGATGAATTTGATTATGCAATTTATGACATAATGATTGATATGCTCTAATTGATTAAAAGAAGGTAAAAAGTTTATAATTGCTCTCACACTGATTCACCCCCCTCTTAGTGCGGCCATTGTGTCCAACACTCATCACTGCTGCTCAAGTATCTCTGCACATCAACTTTGCTCATCACTGCTGGTCATTTTTTATGCTCATTAATACTGCTGGTCAAGCTGCTCATGTAAACATCATTGTACACCTCATCATACACAATTATTGAACAAATAATTTTGCTCTGCTTTCACTGAACATAAGGCATGCATCGTTATGCATCATCATCATAGGTATGCATCATTGTCATAGGGTATGCATCCTCATCATAAAATATACATCATCATCATCTCAGTGTGCACCGTTTATGCGTCATCATCATCAAGTATACATCATAGTGCATAGGAGAACATCATCATACTATGATATGCATGTACATCATATTGTATAAGAGTGCATCAACATCATAGAGTGTACATCATTATCACATGCATTATCATCATAAAGTGTATAATATCATAACTTAAAGGTATGCAACATCATCTGTTGATGTATTTGTAACTTCGGAAAATATTCTGATGTATATTATCTTTGTATGTTGTTGTAACCCATTGGGGATGTGTGTTACCCCTTTACGGGATGTCTAAATTGTGTCTAGACCTTGAGGTACAACCTTCGTTGTAAGTCGAGGCAATAGTCCCCAATGTAACATTATGTAATATGTAATTGTGGTCCTTCTAGGAGAAGTGGGCCCCATGTGAGATGACATGTAGGTTCGAGTCTTATATTTGGTTAGTGACTTGAAAGGGTATAAATAGGGAGACGCTCTCCCTCATTTATACACACCTCACACACTCTCTAAGGCACATGAGAGAGAGAGACAGTCAGAGGAGGAGAGAAAGATAGCTGCTGAACATTTCTTATTACTGCTTTTGATCATCTTACTATTCTGAAGAAGTTTGAGGGTTTTCTCCTTTATGGTTTCCCCGATGAAAATCTTTGTGTCTTGTGTATCTTTTATATCTTATGCATTTTGTTGTACTTTTTATTCTTTCAGATAAAGAGCCTAGATAATCTAATAAGATCTTAAGAAAATCTAACATGGTATCAGAGCCTCCCTAAAAGAAGGCATTGTGCAGCGACGGGAACTAGGGCTTCCTAGTTGAAGGTGTTCTCTCCACAGATCATCAAGCAAGGAGGGCTAGACTAACTTGCCTGACTAGGGTGCATATATTGGTGGTATCAGTTTCTGAATCGGAGAGGTTTCACTGTTTAGTTGAAATACAACTGCAATGGCAGCTAATGGAAATTAGTGTTTCATGCCTGAAAACCCTAGAAGATTGAATTTGGTAATTCTAGCACTTTCACTATAACACGAGATTGGAGAAGGCTCAGAAGCCAAAACTTTTACAGGTCGAAAAGAAATTTGTGTTGTACATTGTGTAGAAGTTTCAGCCTTAGATTCGCTATACTTCAGGAGATATGGTTCCTTCAAATCAGGGTTCCAATCTCCTCCAAAATATAGTCATAAACAGGTGATCTAGGGAGATTTGCTATATCTCAGGCTAGGAAGTTCCAAATGAAATTTTGCAAGATGTTGCAGGTAGGGAACAAACTGTAGTTTCTGTGGTACGCTTTTCAGACCCAGGATGTGAAACAGTGACACGTGGAAGTCTGTACAAGTTCGCTATGCTGAACAGTCCCCAAAACAGTCACCTTGGGAAACTCAGCATAAGTCCCACTTGGAGAATCCACTTCTGCTCTAACCTGTGGGGTTGGAAAGAGGATATATCAGGCTATCTCAGTAAGAAGTTTCAAAATTTAAGGAGCCGAACCTTCAGAGATACAGTAGAATCGGTATCAATCATTTCTGCAGAAGAAATTGGAAAACTAAGGCTTCCTGTTCCGGGAGCTTCCCTCCACTGTTTTCAGAAAAGGAGTACATTGGACAACTTGCCTTGAAGAGGACCATATTTCTATCCAATAAGAAGTTTGAAATTCCAAGTTTTGAAAATTAGGGTTTCTCTCACAAATCCTAGATCAGCCAGCTCCGGAACTAGGACGGACACCTCAAATCGGTAAGATCTAAATTTTTGCTATTTACATTTGAGGTTCACATTTCAAAATGACTAATCACACCCAACTTGATGACAAGCTTGGTGAAGCTGAAAACTTCCGAGTATGGAAGTATAGGACCTCCGTGATCCATGAAGAAATTGACTTGGATCAGTGTTTCAGTAAGGAAGTTCTAAGAGCCAGAGGGAGATGAGGCTAAGGCTAGAGCTAAGAGAATCATTGCAGATTCTATTAAAGATCTTCTCATCCCTCATGTGTCATCCTTGAAGATACCAAAAGGGAAGTGTTCGATGCTATGACGAAGCAATCGAAGAAGAACAAAAGATTGTTATAACCACCTTGAATGGCCTCCCAAGATCATGGGATTCATTCATTCGAGGAATGTGTGCTAGAAGGAAGTGATTACCTTTAGCAGACTCTGGGAAGAGTGCACACAAGAAGAAGATCGACTCATAATAAGAGAAGAGAAGATGGGAGTAATTGAAGATCAAGCTCTCACGATTCAAAGAAGATCCCTCAAGCGATGATGAATATGAAGGACTCAATTCTTGAAGAACCTCTTATCCATCTTAGCATTTGGATAAGAAATGATGCTGTTATGAATGAAGAAGATGATGAAGCTGAAGGCTCAAGAAGGAGTCTACCCATGAAACAAATAAAGATAAGTATTCATTTGTCATTTCATGATATTGTTTAGTTATACATTTGTTTATATTCAGTTGATGTTTGAGTATTTTGCATTCAGACTACTGAATTGCACATAATGGGTAAGAAGTCAATGATGGTGTACAACATTCCATTACTACTTTTATAGATTGAAACCTCTTTACTGACATATTAGGATTCGTACACACTCTTAATAACATTGGGGTAGGATGCATCTAGAAGTTATTGTATGTATACATGATATGGATGAATGTTGTAACGTTGGCTAAAATAGTCGCATGACTATGTGACATATATTTGTCACTATTAATATGTTTTGGAAATTATGATATGTTTCTAATCATGCAATTGAACTTGACTTGTAGATCATTCCAAAGAACAAGTAACGACAGTTTAGAAGAGGAACCTAAAGCTTCCCAGGTCAGAGACACCACGATGAAAGAAAGAGCTTCAGAAGAATATAAAGAGAACGGTAGATCCACCTCGAGAGATGAAGACCACCTTGGGCACGAGAAATAATACAAGATGAAGAATAGTATGACGAGACTTCCAAAGAAAGCAGGAGGTCTCAAACACACTCTAGTTATGTGACATTGTTGAGTGACATCATTGATGTAGAACCTTCCATCTTTGAAGAAGTAGCCAAGAAGAAAGGGAAGGAGACTATGATCAAAGAGTACCAGTTCAAGAAGAATGATGTCTAGGATGCAGTGTCGAGACCTAAAGGGAAGTCCGTAGTGTCTTCCATATAAATCTACAAGACCCAGCATGCAGTAGATGGCAGCATCGTGGGATACAATGCAAGATTCATAGTGTGAGGCTTCTCACAGAAAGAAGGCACAAACTACGAAGAGACATTTGCACCAGTGATGTGGTACACTTCCATTATATCCATACGTACATGTATGATAAGGGAGATACATCAGATGACATCAAGATAACATTCTTGAATGATGTAGTCAAGGAGGAAGTATATGTAGAGCAGCCACTGGGTGTTGAGACACATGACAGGAAGACTCGTGTGCAAATTAAAGAAGGCCTTGTACGAGCTTAGAAGGCACCCATGGGATAGAACATACAGTTACATAAGGAGCTTGAAGATCACCTAGAGTGATGAAGATCTTAACCTTTGCTACAAGATTGAAGATGAAAGCCTATAGAGGATAACAAGCTCACAGATGGGTGCGAGAAGAACTTTTCAACAAAGTTCAAGATAGAGGATCTTGGTATCTAGTGACCCTAGATGGATACACAGAATATTAGTAGTAGAGGAAGCTACTTGTTACTCCATTACATTATGTTTTAATACATAGAGTATGAAAGGCAGAGGGAGAATGATGCTCTGCTTCAGAGGGAGTGACTGCAGAAGATTCTCAGGTTCGACGTGGTACGATAGGATTGACAACTTCCTGACTGTTAGATTTTTTTCATTTAAGCAATATCATCTTAGGATCTTATCTGAGAGAATAACATGCACAACAATAATCACAATAGACAAGAGACACAAAGAATTTTCCTTAGGGAAACCATAAAGGAGAAAACCCCGCAACTTCCTCAGAGATAGAATGAGCACCAATGGCAGCAGTAAAACCCAAAGACAGAAAAGATGATCTCCAACAACTGTTCTCTCTCTCTCTCACTTGAGAGAGCTTCTCCTCTCTCACTCATGCGCCTCAGTTGAGTGAGTGTGTGTAATAAATAGGGAGGATCACTCTTTATTTATATTCTTTCGTTCACTTAATGTCCACTCCAACAACTCGGCCTCACTTAACAATTACTTACCAGGGCCGACTTCTCTAGGAGAGTCTACTAACTCTAATGCCCCACAACTGTGGGGACTTTGCCCTCCGATCAACAAGGAGGGTTAACCTTAACTCAATTGTGGGGACTATTGCCTCGACTTACAATGGAGGGTTAACCTCAATGACTTTACATGACCTGTTTACATTACAGATACTTCTCGATAGGAACATCGGGGTACAATACATACGATATACAAATGAATACATTCCGAAGTTACAAATAAATCAACACTCCCTCTTAACTAGGAAGGTATTCTCTCGACACAATTTATCAGCACAAGTCTTCTTCTCTGTATCATCTGGATCATCATCAAGTCATCTTCATCAAGTCTGGATCATCACTGGATCATCATCGAGTCTGGATCATCACTTGATTTGGAGCATCACTGGATCATCACTTGATCTGGAGCATTATTGGATCATCATCAAGTCTGGATCATCACTTGATTTGGATCGTCACTGGATCATCATCAAGTCTGGATCATCACAGGATCATCATCAAGTCTGGATCATCACTTGATCTGGATCATCACTGGATCGTCAGCAAGTCTGGATCATCACTGGATCATCACTTGATCTGGATCATCATTGCTGGATCATCACTGGGTCATCATCACTGGTGCTATCTCTCAATTCTACTCGTCACAGGAAGTTCTATAGAGCCAACCCTTTTTCATGCTGGTTGTAGGCCTAGCCTCCATGTAGGTCTTCATCGTCTTCAGCACTCATATATAACCATGGAATGAACCATGTCAGAAAGGCCCTCTCAGCACTTACATCTGACCATGGGAGGAACACATCCAAGAAGCATGTCAGAAAGGCACGTCCAACACTCACATCTGACCATGGGAGGAACACATCCAAAACCCATGTCAGAAAGGCCCAACACTCACATCCGACCTCTTCATGTCAGAAAGGCTCTGTGTTGCCTCCTTTCACACACCTGGGTTATGTGGCAGAAATCTTCAAGCCACTCGATGTGTCCTTGGGGGCAAGTCTCGAGTCAAGGCTGTCACCTTGTTCTTGACTCATCCGTTTAGGCTTAACTCCTAACGAAGCCAAGGGGGGTAGACCTTATTAAGTTATTAAGGAAAAATTATTTAGTATGATGATGGTATTAAAGAGTAAGTTTTTTAGGAGTTTCGATTTAACAATTGTAAACAACAAATAACATGATGAGATAATCACAAGTAAGCATGAAAATGACACCCAATCACATATAGATTGAAAGAAATAAATAGTTGACCAGTGCCTTGAAAATGGAGTCGAAAAACAATTAAGAGTGCTTGCAAGTGCTGGAATGAATGTTGTGCAATTGTATCTTGGTTGATTTTAAATTAATGCAAGAAGATGAGTAATTAATTTAGGTGAGGGGACTCCAGATATACCCAGGGGGTACTTGAAGTATGTCCAAAACTAAACCGTCACGGCTACCCGCAAGGAATATGTGGGCTGAATGGAGTCTCTGAGGCTGTTGTTCATAATGCACCCGAAGGTGTAACAGAGATCGGCGCCCCGAGGTCACTTTTCAGGAGTTTCCGCTTCCTTTGGGTATTTTGCCACCATAATGGTTTGATCGAGGCGTTGGATTTTCGCCTGATGGTTTGTTAATTTGGGGAGAGTGAATCCTAATTATTCTAGTCACTCAAGTGCTTTTGATGCAGCTTGACTGATCGGACGAACCGCAGCCAAGTACAGAGCATACACACCGGAGTCTTTGTTATTTTTAGTAAATTTTAAAAGAGGTGTTCTTGTTAAAAAGAAAACCCTCCAGGAACCTCTTTTGGTCAAAGTGGACCTCAATCGGGGAATCAAAGAGGGGTTGATTTTATTATGATTACTAAAACAAATGATGATAGCAGATAAAGCATAAACAGATAAGCAAACCACAATTTTCTAATTAGACTACCATGACCCTTTCTTCACCTTTTGGCTCAAAAGGAGGCTCGTGGGGTAAGTATTAAAATTGCTTTGAAACCACCAGATATTGAATATGGCAATGATTATAAGTCAAAGTATACTACCCTGTAGATTAGAACTACACTAGATTGAAAAAAGATGAACAAAAAGTAAAAAATGACACAGACGCAAATCCCCCCCAGGGGGGATGGTGAAAGAGCCTATTCAAAAATATTTTTATTTTTATTAGCAGCGATTACAATATCAACAAACTGAAATTAATCCACTTGGTCCGTATATGGAATGAGACCAAAGGTTTACAAACTAAAAAATTTGAATTTTTTGGAAGACGGAGACCCCCTGGGGGGTTTCGAATGGTCCAAAGATGCTCCCCGGCAACTGCGCCAAAAAGTGTTGTCGCCTTTCACACACCTGGGTTACGTAGCAGAAATCTTCAAGCCACTTGGTGTGTCCTTGGGGGCAAGTCTCGAGTCAAGGCTGTCACCTTGTTCTTGACTCCTCCGTTCAGGCTAACTCCCAACGAAGCCAAGGGGGGTAGACCCTATTAAATTACTAAGGCTAATTACTTAGTGTTATGATGTTATAATGATTAAGTTGTTTAGGAGTTTTGAAGTTAACCACTGAAAGCAAAATATGACAAGATGCAAGATTTAAAGCATAAAAGCACAATAATGACACTCTCTCTCTCTATATATATAATTGAAAGAAATGATCAATAAATTACCAGTGCCTTAAATGGAGTCAACAGAGAAAATAATGTGGTTGCATGCGCTTGAATGAATGTTTTGCAAATGTCTCTTGGTAGATTTTAAATTAGTGTGGAATGTAAATGAATTAAATTAGGCGAAAAAGGGGACTCCAGATATACCCGAGGGGTACTTGGAGTATGTCCAAAAGTGAACTTTCATGGCTACCTGCAAGGTGTTTGTGGGCTGGAACGGAGTCTCGGAGACTATTCTTCATAACGCACCCGTCAGGGTGTGACAGAGATTAGCACCTCGAGGTCACTTTCCAGTTGTTCTCACTCCTTTGGGTATTTTGCCACTGCTTATAGTTTGTTCGAGGCGTTGGATTTTCGCCTGATGGTTTGTCAATTTGGGAGGTGAGGACTAATTAATCTAGTCACTCAAGTGCTTTTGATGCAGCTTGACTGATCGGACAAACCGCAGCCAAGTACAGAGCATACACACTGGAGTCTTCGTTATTTTTAGCAAATTTTAGAAGTGATGTTCTTGTTAAAAAGAAAACCCTCCAGGAACCTCTTTCGGTCCAAGTGGACCTCAATCGGGGAATCAAGGAGGGGTTGATTTTATTATGACTATCAAACAATAAATGGAAAAAGGAATCAGAGATACACAACACTGGTTTTCTAGTTACTCCTACCACGCATCTTTTTCCCTTTGCAGGTCAATCGTGAAGTCGTGGGGTAAGTAGTATGATTACTTTTGAATTGAAAATATGGAATAATGCAAAATATTATCAAATTATACAATCCTGCATGTCAATACTAAACTAGAACAGAAAAAAGGGAAAAATGCAAAAAACATGAAATGGACGCGAATCCCCCTTGGGGGGATGGGGAGCGGGCTCGAAAGAGCCTACTCAAAAAGGATTTTCTTTTATTATTATTGGTTACAATATCAGTAAACTGAAATATCAGAAACCTCTTGGTCCTTTTACGGGATGAAACCAAGATCTTACAACTCTCCAAAATTTTAAAATTTCAGTCAAAGCGGAGACCCCTGGGGGGATTTGAACGCTCCCGAGGCCACTTTCAAACAGCAGCTTCTTTTCTTTTTTGTTACACCTTCTAAAAACCAGCAAGCATGTTAGAATAAAATATGCCCCAAAGCACTTTAAGAGTACCTTTGGGTCAGCCTACCTTAACTCAAAAAAGACTAAGTTAAAACTAGAAAAATAGGTGAAAAAGGAACCAAGGAAAGCAAGCTTTCCTTGGGATCTTGTCTTGTTGTTTGTGCAGCCAATGAAATATGCACTGATGGCTGTATTTAATCTTTTTAAAACAGAAAAGGAAATCTATAGCATGCAACCTACGGATTCTCTTTAACTTGCTATGCAAAATGGACGATTTCCCTAAGCTAGATCTAGAATGCTTAATGATACTTTTCAGAAATGAGATCTAGACTTATGAGCTTTGAAATAGCAGATCTATGTAAGTTTTACTTTAATATAACAGATCCAAATGATATCAAAGCTTTTGAACACAGTAACCAGGTAAGAAAATTGTTTTTTTAAAGGAGAAAGAGAGAGAAAGAGTGCTGGAAGCCTGGGAATGTTGGGCTTTGGAGTCTGCTTTGGTGGAACCCCGAGGGACTATGTCCTCCAGAAGATCTTGAAGATGAGGAAGATGCAAACTAGCTCAACCTCTTCTACAAGCGAGATCACTTGCAACTTAGAACTCCTTGCACAAACAGATGGTTAAAACATAGGTGCTGCTAGAAGAGATAATTGGAAAGCATGCAATTAAACTTAAAATACATGCAACTCCAATAGATCTGAAACAAGCAAACAGTAAGAGCATAAATTAAACTAGAATAAACTCTTACCTTAACAGGAGGGAGCTCTCTCCTTCAAGGCCAACAATTAACCAGCAAAAGCAAAGATAAATAACACATATTATACCTCATAAGCATTTGACAATCACCATCCACACATGAAGAGCATTACACCATAGATCTTGCCTCCAAAGCTTCTTTATTCTAGAAAAATAAACAATAACAACAATACAATAGCAACAACACCTCAATCCCAGTTCTAACTAGCTTGGAAGAGGTGGTTTGATCTTTATCTATACAAAACTTGAAACCCCAACCCAGAGGGGGCGCAAATCCCAAGGAGATAGACAACTGCAGCTGAAGGAGAGTCCATCAATGCCTGATCTGAAGCTGAACTAAGCTTCCACTGAGCCTACTTGTCAATCGAGAGGCTGATTGAGCTGACACATCAACCCACAGACTGACACATCAATCCACAAAGCTTCTAGGAGAGCCCACACGTGTGGAGGAGAGAGAGAGGGCGCAATTCCCCATAAAGGATGCTAAAGTTCAACTTTGGATCTGTCCAGATCACCTCCCTTAGCCAAGGATTTGTCAGATCCAGTAAATCTGGTTCAGATCTGACTGATTTCAATCAAATTGGTTGAGAATCCACTGATCTAGGATTTTGGATTTGCTCCATTATTCATCAATTTATTAATTAAAATAATCAATAATTGATTTTTTGGGGCTTTCTGACCTGAGTGATGGAAAATCACTCAAAACTAGGAAATAGTGGGTCTATAGGTTTACTGGGTGCTCTTAGCTTGAAAATCAGCACCTACATGACTGAATCTGACTTCCGAGCCAAGTTTGATTACAAAACCAATTTTCCCAATTAAACTATTAAAAATAGCCTAAGTTTTGGAAAAATTAAATTTTAATAAAAAACACTAAAAAAATTGAAAAAATAAAAAATTTAAAAAACCTAGAGGGACTTAGACATGTTCATATTACTCAACTAGAATGCCTAGAATGCCTAGCATGTTTATACATTGACACATAGACTCTAATAACCTCAATAGGCCTAAATGCCAAGCCGACCACCCCAACTTTGGAGGTATTGAGTGAAAAACTCTGACATTATTAGTCGTTTATTCAACAACCAATAATAACCAAGGGAAAAAACACCCTGGGCTGATCGGATTGACAAATAAAGTCTAAGAGACCGAGTCTTTTACAGACACTATCATGCTAGAACATTTATTACAACTCCCCTAAGGGGGTATGAACATGTGCTATAGTACAACAAAGTTTCCCAGAAACAAGACTGAAGGTCTTCTGAAGTCTGAACAAGTTATCCTTGTCCGGTTCACTAGGCTCACTTGATAAAAAACCACTAAGTACAACTTAGGTGGTAACACTCTGCACTTACATTCGACCTCATCATGTCAGAAAGGTGCTGCACTTACATCCAACCTCATCATGTCAAAAAGGCTCTGCAGTTACATCTGACCTCATCATGTCAGAAAGGCGCTGCACTTACATCTGACCTCATCATGTCAGAAAGGCTCTGCACTTACATTCGACCTCATCATGTCAGAAAGGCGCTGCACTTACATCCGATCATGTGGGAACACATCCCTCAATCACATCAGAATGGCTCTGCACTGATCATGTGGGAACACATCCCACAATCACATCAGAATATCTCTGCACTGATCATGTGGTAACGCAACCCACAATCACATCAGAGCATCTCTACACTTACATCTGACCATGTGAAGCTCAGCCTTCCACCATGTCAAAAGGCCAACGGACACATCAATTCCCTTTGGAGGGAACCTCGATCTGGAGAACACCAAGCTTCTCCCTGAAGTACTCAAACTTCACGCTGGCCATTTCTAGCATAGAATCACATCAGGGTTGATTACGTCCAAGGATAACGTGAGAGCTTTGCCAAGACCGATTACATCTGAGGACAACCTACACGATCGATTACGTCTGAGCAACCTACGAGCTTCACCAGGATTTATGCTCAGACAACTTGTCTCATCGGATATGCTAGAACTCCCTCTTTCAAGAGATCTCGATCTGGATCACATACTGGAGCTTCACTGCTGATCAACCAAATCAAATAGTAGTTTTCAAAACAAACATGCTACCTCCCAAATAGCAAGTAGCAACATCTTTTGCCTCAGTTGTACTCAGCGCCATGTAGGACTTCATCCTACCAAACCAAGAGATCACACCCGATCCCATACTGAAGCAACACCCCGAAGTGCTCTTCCTATCAATGGCACTTCCTGCCCAATCCAAATCCACATAACCCTCTAGGTTAATGTTCTGATTCGCCTCATACTTGAGCCCATAATCAACTGTAGCGTTCAGGTACCTCAATGCATGCTTTTGCAATCATCAGGTGAACATGTCTCAATGTGTTCACAACAAAGCAAATATCTGGTCTCGTATTCGTTAGGTACTTCAAGGAACAAATCATTTGACGATACATCGTGGCATCAACCGACTCTGATGAAGCAACACTCAATAGCTTCAGGTTCGATGCCATAGGTGTGGTCATGGCCTTGCAGTCCATCATCCTGAACCTCTTCAGGATATCCACTGCATACTTCCCTTGTCCCAAGGAGATTCCATCCGCATTCTGCCACACCCCCATGCCTAGAAAGTAGTGCATCATATCCAAGTCCTTCATCTTGAACTCGGCAACAAGTCTTCCTCTTGCAACTTTAATGAGTTCCTCTTTTCTATCAGGAACAAGTCATCGACATATAACAGGAGCATCATTGGTCTTCTGCCTTCAACCTTGAAGTAAAGGTTGGAATCTGTTTTACTCTCAGTAAAGCCTAGAGCCATCAGTAAGCTATCTATCATGTCGTACCATGTCGAACCTCAAGATCTTTTGCAGTCACTCCCTCTGAAGTGGAGCATCATTCTCCCTCTGTCTTTTGTACTCTATGCACTGAAACATTCTGTACCGGAGTGACAAGTAGCGTCCTTTGCTACTAATATTCTATGTATCCATCTAGGGTCACTGGATACCAAGATCCTCTATCTTGAAAACGTTCTTCTCGCACCCATCTGTGAGCTTGTCATCCTCTATAGGCTTTCATCTTCAACCTTGTAGCAAAGGTTAAGATCTTCATCAAGCTCCTCATGTATGTGTTATCCCATGGGTGTCTTCTGAGCTCGTACAAGGTCTTCTTTAATTTGCACACATGAGTCTGCCTGTCATGTGCCTCAACTCCCACTGGATGCAAATGTCTCTTCATAGTCTATGCCTTCTTTCCGTGAGAAGCCTCGTGCTACGAATCCTGCCTTGTATCCCACGATGTTGTCATCTATTGCATGTTGGATCTTGTAGATCCATATGGAAGATACTACGGACTTCCCTTCAGGTCTCAATGTTGCATCCTAGAGATCATTCTTCTTGAACTAGCACTCTCCTTCCCTTTCTTCTTGGCTACTTCTTCATAGCTGGAAGGCTTGTTGATGTAAGTGTTGTGTTATGTGTATCTGGGTTGTGCTCTGTGTGACGATGAGCTAATCTGAAGATGATGCGGTAATAGTAGGATACACAGGTGTTGCAAGGCATGTAATCAGTCCTGGGATGCTCCTTTAGGTTTTGCAGTGGCATATAATAAGTCCTGGGAGATCCTGTAGGTTTTGCAAGAGGCATATAATAAGTCCTGAAATGTACCTACTTGATGGCTTGCTCGCAGAAATGATGAAGACCTGGCAGAGGGCTAGGTCTACATCCAGCATGAAAAAGGGTTGGCACTATGGAAACTTCTGATGACAGATAGTATGGGATGATGATCAAATTATAAGAAGATGATGGCAGCAGCTATGATGAAGACTCTATGACTCTGTGATGATGACGATGCAATGAAGACTTGACCAAATGTGTTGATGACTGTGTAGAGATAGAATACCTTCCTAGTTAAGAGGGAGTGTTGATGCATTTGTAACTTTGGAAGATATTCTGATGTATATTATCATTGTATGTTGTTGTACCCCCATTGGGGATGTGTGTTACCCCTTTACGGGATGTCTAAATTGTGTCTAGACCTTGAGGTACAACCTTCGTTGTAAGTCGGGGCAATATTCCCTAGTGTAACATCATGTAATATATAATTGTGGTCTCTCTAGGAGAAGTGGGCCCCATGTGAGATGACATGTAGGCTTGAGTCTTATATTTGGTTAGTGACTCATTTATACACACCTCACACACTCTCTAAGGCGCATGAGAGAGAGAGACAGTTAGAGGAGGAGAGAAAGATAGCTGCTGAACATTTCTTATTACTGCTTTTGATCATCTTACTATTCTAAAAAAGTTTGCGGGGTTTTCTCCTTTATGGTTTACCCAATGAAAATCTTTGTGTCTTGCTGTACTTTTTATTCTTTTAGATAAAGATCCTAGATAATCTAATAAGATTTTAAGAAAATCTAACATCATCATCATAGCCTCCATAATGACTCCAAATATATATACCAATATAGAGGCTCACATACTAAGATCAAAGATGAACTCTATCCATGAGAGACATGTGTCATCACAAGAGAAACCCAAAAGCATGAACCATACCTTTTCGAAGATCACAAGATGAAGAAATAGTAGAAAAACCAAACTAAGGTCTAGATCATGTCACCACATAGCCCTCGTAACAAGCTTTCCAACGTGCCAAGAATTTTGTAATTTCGATTCCGTATGATAAAGTTATGCCAATTTTAGTGAAGATGCCCAAAAATTTATCCTCAAAGTTTCACACTTTTCTCCAAGAGTTGCGAAAATACTGAGAGAATTGATGATGAACAAATGAAATGTTTGATATTCTATTTATATAGGTCGTGGAGGGAAGTTAGTACCTCAAACTGGGTCGACATGCAATTCAAAATTACAAATAATTAAATTCTCTTTTGTTTGGTTGGCTGATCCAAAAAGGTGGGGTGCACCAATTTCAAAAATTCATATCTCTTCAACCGTAAGGAGTTAGAAGATGCTCCACATATCAACGAAAATTGATTGACAGGGACTATCTCGCTATGATGGGTTTGCTTGCTAATTCTTGGTCTAATACCCTTAAATTCTTCAATATGTTCAGGACGTCAAAGACCCCACACATGAGGGTGCCAAAGACCATACCCCCAACTACAAGAGTTTTAAAGTCTTCTTCAACATATCAAGGCACTTACATGGGCTCTACCTCCATCTATATCCCAATAGCCATATAACCACAAAGAGGACCATACATCACCATCAACAAGCTACCAAGTGTGTGGGTTCAAAACCCAAGGCACCGCATGCAAGGGTTTTAAGGACTTTTTCAAAGATATCATATAATATATAAACAAGACACTTTGCATGGACTTCAAGCCCATCACATAGGACTCCATCGCCAAGTGATGAGGGCATCATGACCAAGGATTCCATCATATCAAAGGCTCCAACAATCACGGGCTTACAAACCACCATATGTATCGATTCCAAGACCCAAATCATTTCCAAATGCACCATTGATGGTCATATAGTGTCCAAGGGTCATCATGCCTGTAACACCTCGGTTTTGACCCCGTTTGCATTAAAATGTATATGATGTATATATTGTAATTAATCGTGGTATGGAGCTAAAGGCAAAAGCCCCACCATCGGTTTGGTTGTTTTATGTTTCGGCTATTGAAATCGTCGCCGATGGTATATCGTGCTATCCGACATGTATTAATTTTGGCATCATGCAAAAATGCATTTTAATTAAAAATACCCACAACCAGCTATGTCAATGCAACCATAATGAAAAGGGCATGATTTTCCTAAGGATAAGGAGGGGAATTATTTAACCTGTAGGGCCAATAGGAAAAAGCCATATGTCAATAGGAGACCCATCAATTAGTCAACTACCAAATTAAATTCTTTGGAGTTAGTTGGGGACAGTTATGGCCTGGGAAAACGTTTTGCATGGGAAGTGGTGTGTGGCAGGACTGTCGGTCCTTGCCCACACGTACACTCCACCAGGGATCCGTTCTTCTTCACGTGGGCATTCTTCCATTTTGCCCATTCTTACGTAGAAACCACTGTTCTTCTTTTCACGCACAGGTTTTGGCATTTTTTTTCCTCACGCAGAGAACTGGGAGAGTGGCCTTACCCTCACGATTTTGTTGTGTGTGTATTTCTCTTCATGTTGTGGGTTTGGGTATGTGAATTTACCTCCACGCGGGTTGTTTTTCTTTCCTCACGCAGCTGAGAAATCGCTGCTGGTTTCCCCACGAAATTTGGGTTGCTATGGGTTCTTGTTGAGTCGTTTTGGCCACGATAGGGCCAAGAATGACTCAAGAATTGAATTTTCCAGTTAGAGCTGTGTATTACCCAAATTGTCACCTCGGTTTTGTTCTGTGGTGTTTTCTTTTCTTCCCTAGAGCTGTGAATTGCTCGATTTTGCTGTGTGTATGCAGTGGTTCGTCTTTGGACTTTATTGGAGTGGGAATGAAGGCTTGGTATGCTTGATAAACCTGGTGTGTTCGAGAGCCTCATAGACAGACCTAGAGGGCTGGCTTTCTTCTCCACACCCCTTGAATAGCACTGGAAGGGAAGTCAGGGCCTGAGGGACTGTGTAGCAGAGAAGGGACTGATTCCTTGTGTTGGGTGTGTGTGGGTGTTCTAGAAGTTAGGCTAGTTCTGGTGCAGGTGTCCTTAGCTCTTCAGTGAGCCCACCAGCTTAGCAGTTAGCTTTTCCCAGCTCCCTGATGGCCTGATAAACCCAACTGTGTTGGCTTGGCTGAGTTGTGTATCTTTGGCTATGTGTGAGCCTGCTTAGTTTCCTTATTCCTTGGGGAATAAGGCCCAGCTCGGGGGTGGCAGTGTTGCTGAGAGATTAAGGAGCACACTAGCCTATGGTTGGGTGGAACGTTGTAGCGACATAGCTGGTTGCAGACGAGCTTTTTCATAAGATAAGTATTCTTGTGTGTAAATCCCTGCAATTACATTTGATAATGAATTACAATGAACATGCTAAATGCTTGAATGTATGGTTTTGCTTCTGCTGTATGGTAATGATGTACGCATGTTTTGTTGAAATATTGTAACTTCGAAGAATATTCTATATGTATCTTTTGTGGTTCTCGATGGTCCTACCGGGAGAACCACTTGTATTATCTTGTACCTCGATGCTTCTAATCGGAAGAACTAATAAGAGTCATAAGGTTGTCTCCTCTAATTGTAAAGGTGGGTCATTAGCACCCCAGTGTGGTTACTTGAGCCTACATGTGTAACTCGAGCCTACATGATTAACTCGAGCCTACATGTCGGATGAGTTAATTGAAGTGAACGGATGAATATAAATAGAGGTGTAGCTCTCCTCATTTGAGCACACACTCTCACTTGTGTAGCGCATTAGTGGAGAAGAGAAGTAGTTGGAGAAGGAGGAGGATCAGGCTTTGATCTCCTTGCTGGTTTTATCTTTTATCTTTTTGGGGCATCTATATTGAGGAAGCTTTTACTGGGTTTTTCCTTTTAGGGTTTTCCTAGGATAAATCTTGGTGTTCCTTTTGTATGGTTGTGCTTGTCTATCTTTCAGTGATCCTGTTTATATGCTTTTGTTATGAAAAATGAAATGAAACACTGATGTCTTAGCTAAGCATATGAAAATTTTAACATGGTATCAGAGCCACCCTGAAAAGAAGACATTGTGCAGCTACAGAATCTAGGGCTTCTTACTTTTTGGTTCTCTCTCCACAATCGATCAGCAAAAGAAGGCTAGGCTGACTCTCCATTGAAGGGCGCATCTTTCTGTCGAAGCGGAATTCGATTCCGAGCATTTTTCAGTTTTCCCTATGGAAAATTAGGGCTTCTTGCAGAAGAAGAATTTTTGAGTGAGCCCAGCATAGGATTTCTCTCCTCATCAAAATCTAAGTTTAGAGACCTGGATCAAGATTTTTGGTTCGGTGAAACTCCGGGAAAGTCAAACCCTAGTTTGACCCGAAGCTAGAAAAACCCTAAATACTAAAACTGCTACGTTTTGGTATATTCGCTATATCCCAATATTGGCGAAGGTTCAAGAGCTGAAAATTGCAGAGACCGAAGATAAAATCCTGATGAACACTGTGTCCAAAATTCAGCCTCAGATTCGCTATATTCTAGGAGATATGATCCCTCCAAGTTAGAGTTCCAGCCTCTTCCAGAATTTATCCCTAAACAGGACACCTAGGGAAAATTGCTAAAGCCTGGGCTACAGAGGTTCAAATGGAATTCCTGAAGATGTTACAGAAAGAGAACGGACTATACTTTCTGTGGTCCGAATTTCAGAACCTGAAGATGAACCAGTGACACGTGGCATGCCGTACAACTTCACTGTTCTGAACAGTCCTGTAACAGGTCACCTTGGGAAAATGATCATAAATCCAAATTGGTGAAACCAACTCTGATGAAACCTGTGGTTTTGGATCAGGGACATGCGAGGTTACCTGAGTGCGAAATTTCAGACACATAGGAGCAGTAATTTCGGAGATATCATAGAAACAGTAACAGGCATTTCTACAGAAGAAATTGGAAAACTAGGGCTTCCTGTTTCAGGAGGAGCTTCCCTCCACTATTTTCAGAAAAGGAGTACATTGGACAGCTCCATTTGAAGAGATCTATCTTTCTATCCAATCAGATTTGAAAGATTCCAAGTTTTGAAAATTAGGGTTTCTCTGACAAACCCTAGATCAGGCAGCTCCGGAAGCAGTACGAACACCTCAAATCGGTAAGATCTAATCTTTTGCTATTTGCATTTAAGGTTCTCATTTCAAAGTGATCTATCACATCAGCTTGATGATAAGCTTGGTGAAGTTGAAAACTTCCAAGCATGAAAGTATTTGATCTCTCTAAAGAAAATGAATTGGACACCTACATGAGTAGAGAGGTTCCAGTTCTAGAGGGAGATGAGCCTCAAAGCCTTACACAAGAAGAACTTGATCAAGGGAAAGAAGATCACTGTTGATTCAATCACGGATCAACTTGTACCACAAGTGTCTTCCCTAAAGACACCGAAGATGTTTGATTTCTTGATCAAGCTATTTGAAGATAAGAACATAATTCAAAAGATGGATTTAAGAAAACAGTTGAAGAATGTGAAGATCCAGAATGCATAACATCTTGAAGCAGTAGAAGAAGAAGCAGAGAATGCAGAAGTGGTGATAGCCACCTTGAATGGCTTCCCATGATCATGGGATTCATTCATGCGAGGAATGTGTGCCAGAAGAAAGTGATTACTTTCAGTTGACTTTGGGAAGAAGAAGAAGCTCGTCTCATAAGAAG
>LPNX010945312.1:249045-271654 GCA_001517045.1 Pseudotsuga menziesii
GGTCTTGGCCCCCGTGAAAGTGGTAGGATTGCATCATCCCTGAAATTCGGTTCAAAATGTATCCGGAGGTCTCGGCCCCCGTGAAAGTGATGGATTGCATCATCCCTGAACCTCGGTTCAAAATGTATCCGGAGGTCTCGGCCCCCGTGAAAGTGGTGGATTGCATCATCCCTGAACCTCGGTTCAAAATGTATCCGAAGATCTCGGTCCCCGTGAATGTGGTAGGATTGTATCATCCTTGAACTTCGGTTCATAACGGATCCGGTGACTTCGGTACTCGAGAACGTGTGTTGATCCTGTAGTTCCTAGAGGAAGGATTGTCTGAGTTCCACATATGTGTTGATCCTGTAATTCCGAAAGGAAGGATCATTAGTAACTCCGTAAAGACCTAAATCCCGTAATTCCGAAAGGAAGGATCGTTAGTAACTCCGTAAAGACCTAAATCCCGTAATTCCGAAAGGAAGGATCGTTAGTAACTCCGTAAAGACCTAAATCCCGTAATTGCAAAAGGAAGGATCATTGGTAACTCCGTACAGACCTAAATCCCATAATTCCGAAAGGAAGGATCATGTTGATGTTTTGATGATGTTGATGTTTTTATGATGATGATGACGTACTGATTGAAAGATCAGAATATGATGATGATGCTGTTGCTGATGATGATGATGTTCCCTGATCGAAAGATCAGAATATGATGATGATGATGTTTCTCTGATCGAAAGATCAGAAGTTGCTAATGATGATGTTCTCTGATCGAAAGATCAGAATATGATGATGATGATGTTTTCTAATCGGAAGATCAGAAGTTGCTTATGATTATGATGTTGCTGTTGATGATGATGTTTTCTGATCGAAAGATCAGAATGCGATGATGATGATGATGTTTCTGATCGGAAGATCAGAATGTGATGATGATGAGATCCTGATGATGATGATGCCGTATTATCAAAGTATGATGATGATGACGTACTGATTGAAAGATCAGAATATGATGATGAGTTGATGTTAGAGTATGATGATGTCAGTTGATGATGTTTCTGATCGAAAGATCAGAGGCTGATGATAATGATGATTCTGATTGAAAGATCAGAATGTGATGATGCTGATATTTTGATGATGATGATGTTGATGTTTTGATGATGTTTTGATGATGTTTTCATGATGATGTTTCTGATCGAAAGATCAGAGTATGATGATGATGTTGTTACTAATCGAAAGGCCAAAGTGCTGAAGAAGATGTTGCTGATCGAAAGGTCAAAGTGTTGAAGATGATGTTGCTAATCGAAAGGTCAAAGTGCTCAAGATGATGTTGCTGATCAAAAGGTCAAAGTGCTGAAGATGTTGTTGATCGAAGCGGTCAAAGTACTAATGATGCTGAAGACTAAAGATTGAAGATGAAGACTACATGATGTTGAAAAGCTTCCAATGATTTATAGATGTATTACCCTGATGATGTTGATGATGTCCTCTATCTCTCTCCTACTATTGTTGTTGTTGATGTTGTTGTAGAATACCCTTCTTGTTAAGGGGGAGTGTTGAAATATTGTAACTTCGAAGAATATTCTATATGTATCTTTTGTGGTCCCCAATGGTCCTACCGGGAGAACTACTTGTATTATCTTGTACCCCGATGCTTCTAATCGGAAGAACTAATAAGAGTCATGAGGTTGTCCCCTCTAATTATAAAGGTGGGTCATTAGCACCCCAGTGTGGTTACTTGAGCCTACATGTGTAACTCGAGCCTACATGATTAACTCGAGCCTACATGTCGGATGAGTTAATTGAAGTGAACGGATGAATATAAATAGAGGTGTAGCTCTCCTCATTTGAGCACACACTCTCACTTGTGTAGCGCATTAGTGAAGAAGAGAAGTAGCTAGAGAAGGAGGAGGATCAGGCTTTGATCTCCTTTGATCTCCTTGCTGGTTTTATCTTTTATCTTTTTGGGGCATCTATATTGAGGAAGCTTTTGCTGGGTTTTTCCCTTTAGGGTTTTCCCAGGATAAATCTTTGTGTTCCTTTTGTATGGTTGTGCT
Source organism: Pseudotsuga menziesii (assembly GCA_001517045.1). Lineage (NCBI taxonomy): Eukaryota > Viridiplantae > Streptophyta > Pinopsida > Pinales > Pinaceae > Pseudotsuga > Pseudotsuga menziesii. Next base: position 251,082 of record LPNX010945312.1, read on the forward strand.
TGTCTATCTTTCAGTGATCCTGTTTATATGCTTTTGTTATGAAAAATGAAATGAAATACTGATGTCTTAGCTAAGCATATGAAAATTTTAACATGTTTTAGTTCAAAGCATTTCAATTTTTATGTGTATGTTCATGGGGCTAGTTGCCCGGATAGATAATGGTATGGTAGTGTCTTCTTCGCCGGTCGGAGGGTCGGGGATGTTATAATGCTGCCATTTATGTGGGTGCCAAACCTTCTCATGCATAATGACCATCTACAAGGGTTCCATGACCCCAACAAGGGCTACACGGGCATCAAGATCTTCATCAAGGGCTCCAAGTCTTCATCAAGTCATTAATGAGCACATTACCATCTTTAAGGACCATTAAGCCATCAAATGTGGGTCCAAGGGCTTCTTCAGGGCTTCTTCATCAAGCAAGGGGCTCCATAGGCTTCTTTAACCACCTCAACCACACCAGGAGACCTCCAAGGGTCAAGATCCATCATGACATCACCTGTGGGGTTGTTAGACCTTCTCCTGGGGTACCATGACACCATCAGAGCATGAATGACCACATAATGGGTCATTAATGCTTCTCCAACCCATCTAGGGCTTCACCATCATCCACAAAGGCGTCAACACCATATCCAGGGTTTTCAACACCATCGGTAGGGTCTTTAGCATCTTCAACAAGGTGGTGGCTACAAGATCTAGCCTTGTGGGTACAGGGACCTTGTCAATTGGGTACAAGGTGCTTCAAGGCACAAACCCACTTTGTAAGGGGTCCAAGGCACTGCAAGTGAGACTTCGGTGGCATCAATGACAACCTGTGGGGCCACTGCAAGTCCATGTTGGCATCAATGACAATTTCATCAGCAAATATAAATATCAAATTAACATTAACTGTCGAAGGTTCTCGACTCATCCAGAGTCCATGCACATCATACCTCATGTGCATCAAACATAGCATAATTAAATCATATCATAAACAAGATTGATATCACTTGCCATAGTTGTCGACTCAGCTAGAGTCTTTGCATACTGATGCTTTCTTGCGGTTTATGTACCTGCCTTTCCTGTCACACTCGACAGACCATCAGAGTACATGCTACATAATAATTTTTGTCTATCATTCAACATTTATACAACTTTAAATCTTTGCTGATAATTTCACATGATTTTTCATTCATTCATAATTTAAAATCATAATATAACTGCATTCATAATTAACCAAATGTCGACATAATTTTCATAATCATAATTCACTCATCATATAATCCATATGTGAAATAATTCTTCTTAGGTCATATATCATCAGTAGTTAATTGTGTCACACATGTCCGGGTCATCCGAAACCAGATGCCCTCAATAATATGTCCATACAAAGTTTTAGATATCAAAACAATAAATAGCCAGGTCATTCGTCATAGAATGCCCTCAAAGAATAGCTGTAATAATCTCAAAAAGTCTAACAGGAAACAGGGTGTTACACTGTAGATGCTGGTACTGGCTTGAATGTGTAGGAAGTTATGCAGTGAGTTTACATTCACCCAAGAGAAACAGTATTTAAGAAGCACATGAGCATGTATCTAAATATGTCCGCACCGACACAATGTTTAATCAGAAACTAATATTTCATATCAGATTTCAAGCGGACCATTCTGATATAAATTTCAATCAATAAGACACTTATATCAGCACTCTGTTTTGGCAAATATTAACAAGGAATTGTAATGCAGAAATACCTCTGTCCCAAAGCAGAAAGTGTTTATGATAATGCTGTAGGTGACTGAACAATTAATGTCATACTCAGAAGCTTTCTAAACAGCCGCAATACTTTATCTCCTTCTCCCAAATCGACTCCCAATAATTTCAGTGATAACTCAGCCACACCATAAAATTCCAAGGAAGAACATATACTGCAGTAGTAAGCCAAATCGACTTCCCTTTTGACAGTAGAAGAAATGCAAAGGGGAATAATGGTCTGATTCAATGTATCTATGTCATCTTCATGCATAAAACTCTCCCTTGGATGATGAAGTCGGCTACAGCAATAGTCTGAACAGTCAACCCTCCAGACTCCAAGTCCTGGTGTTTGCTAACCCAGTTCTAAAGGTAATGAACCAGTGATATATTCAACAACTGCTGCATCCTCTACAAAAGAAGAACACTGAGAGATGAATGTATTTCTCAACAAAGAAATGGAGAGAATTAGTGCGCCTACCAGCTGAGATTACCAATGTGCTCCCAATGTAAAACGCTGGACTTGGTTGAAGCAATCTGGAAATGCTCCCTCTCCTCCCAGCACTGAAAATGTTTCCCCACACAAGTGTGCCCCTCAACTAGCTCTGAAATTCTTCATTACTCAGGAGTCAGATATGGAAGTATACAACAAGCTCAATCTCTGGCATTGAAGTTCAATGGAGAAATCTGAGGTGATTTCTTTTCACCAATGGCTAGGATAAGTAGTCCCACAGTCGAAACTATTCACCTTCTCTTAGGGTTTCGTCCAAGAGAAGTTTTGGAAGCTCGATAGCTCTCTTTTTGAAAATGCAATAGACAAGAATGAGAGAATGAGCTCTCATTTCCCTTTTAATTAATTTCACTCTCCCCCTTTTAGTGACTTTTCAACTTTCCTTGGCTTTTCTCCATTTAGAAATTAATAAAGTGAGTTTATGGAGAAAGATCCTTCATTCCACCTTTCAATTTTTAAATTGAGCACTTTATGACTTAACTTTAACTTTTCTGCTCAATTTGTCATAAAGTTACTTTTTTAAAGTGACACTTTAAATAAATTAATCACTAATGTCACTTTATAAGGCCTTTTTGGCCTGGGTGACATTAATAATTAATTAATTCTTTTTTCGTCGACTATCACCTATGGGAACTGAATAGGCTAATGAGTTACTCGTGGTGACTACTTGAAAATGGACATTACAATATAATATGGATTTATCTTTACTGTCCTTCCAATGTTGGATATTTGCTTGTGGATGAACTCTGTTCATTTCAATGCTGTCTTTTTGCTTCCTTTGATGTGCATGGCAATCCATGTGTTCTAAGAAAGCCTGAAAGTGCTTCTGAAATGTTAAGTAACTTTGGAGCCTGATGTTTATCATGTGATTTCTAGGTAGCTCAAGAGTGGCCAGGGTTACCTGCTGGAGTGAAATTTGATCCATCTGACCAAGAACTTATGGGACACTTAGCAGCAAAAGTTGGAGTGGGAAATAGCAAGCCCCACCCATTGATTGATGAGTTCATACCTACACTTAAGGAAGATGATGGAATCTGCTATACCCATCCTGAAAAGTTGCCAGGTAAATACTTCTTCCTTTTTCTTACCAGCTTTTTTATACAAATGGATACTTGATGTTTTATGTGTATGATGGATTGCTTGCTTACAACCAACCCGTTCAATGTTAGATTTTTTACAGGAGTCAAACAAGATGGGAGTGTGTGTCATTTTTTCCATAGGACAGCTAAAGCCTACCACACAGGCAACCGTAAACGCCGCAAGATCCAAGAAGACCGTTGGCATAAGACAGGAAAAACGAGGCCTGTTGTTGAAAATGGGATACAGAGGGGTTGGAAGAAGATACTGGTTCTCTATATGAGCACTGGAAAGGGTAAAATGTTTGAGAAAACTAATTGGGTAATGCATCAGTACCATTTGGGCACTGAGGAGGATGAGAATGATGGTGAATTTGTTGTTTCAAAAATATTCTACCAACAACAACATAAGCAAATTGACAAAAATGAGGAACCTCAAGAAAATGACGTTCCCCGAGAAACTGAGTTTACGAGTTTAGTCCCTATACCGGATCCATTAACCCCTGTAACATCAACTCCAGAGCTATTTCGTCATGCAAAGTCACAAGCAGATCTAGCTACTGCCAAAGAAGGGCAATTAGATTGTATGGATAGTCCTGGCCAGGTAATTGTAACAAGATATGAATTCACTTGAAACTAATTATCCAGTTGAAGGTTGCCGACCTTTCTAAATTCGAAAGTGGATGGATACTTCCATCGTATTTCTCAATTAATGTCGGGTGATTCATGTATATAGTTTGATTTCCTGTTGGTGTCATAGCCTCAATGTTATTCATTGTATAGAAATGTATTGCACTGATTGAACAAGTACATATTGGGTTGTTTTGTTGTGGCTCTTTCTCTAACTTTGAACTCTATGGATACAAGGTTGCAGGATTTCATGTGGCAAGCTTTGAGGGAAATGTAAGTGCAAATTATTTGACATGTCAGGGAGTGAATGACCAGACAAATTATGACTCATTGCAGGGAGTACGCGACCATTCAAATGTAAACATGGATGATTCACCATGGCAGGGACTAAATTGTCAGGGAAATATAAGTCTGGATGATTCAACCTCGTTAGCAAGAGAATCTCAATTAAGGGTTGATTCGCAACAACTTCTAGATGATTTTTTGCATTGTGCTGAAACTGTTCAGAATCCTTCTCCTCAAAATCTCATTCTAGATCCAGTTGAACATGGTCGCATTAAAGCTAAAGAACTTGACAAAGCTGTGAATGCATGTAATGCCATTCCATGTCTTGATAACATTGAACTTGATACACCTCCTGATATAGAAAACATTGTAAGTAATCAATTTGTCATATTCATTTCCCGCAAATTATCATATTTAGTGCCCCCTCTCTTTGATGATCTTCTTTTGTATTTGCGTAATTTGTAACAACCAGAATAGCAGATAGCTTTTACCAATTTTTGCAACTTTCCTTCTGTAGGAATTAAATTTCAACTCCCAAGAGAGCCTCTCAGCTTGGACAAGGGACAAAGCGCATTGATCCAAAATGACACAGCATTAAGCAAAGTATGACAGTGCCACAGTACAGAAGGTCCTCTACATGCTGGTAGGACAGAAATGTGGATATTGGATATTTTATCTGTTTTCAACTTAAACTTGCTCATTCAAGATTCAAAAACCACAGCAGTTCCTATGGAAAACACAGATCTCATAGATCCACATGCAGATCCGACATCAACTTATTATAGAAAAGCAATATATACAGAAGCAAGCTTTTTATTTCATAGCATGTATCTTTTGATATTCTTTATACATAGCTATCTATTAGCAAAATGACATTAACCAGCTTAAGTGGTGATTCTGTACAAGGATATGCATTTTAAAATTAATTATTATAAGTGTACCATCCATCGTGTGGCTATTTTTGATGTATACCATACATTTTTGATAAGATGAAAGGCTCATATTATGTCTGATATGTATTGAAGCACTTCATATTTTGGCCATTTATTACATTTGAAATCTGAACATTGCACCTCTGGCTATTTATTCAAGTATTTTAACTTTTAAGTTTAGAATGAAATACAACTTTCCATGCTTACATTACTTTGAAGTTTGTAGCAATTGTTGTGAATAACATTTTTCTCTTAACCATTTTATATACATGTTATGTACCATGAAAGGAATAGCAAAATACGAGTCAATGGAAGTTTGCATTCGTTCAAAAGAGAAATTGGTCTAACTGGATTGGATTTTTTTTGGAGTTGATAGGCTCTCTACACTTCAAGAAGATTAGTTTTGAACATGGCTCAATTTGAAAATATTTAATGTAAACCCAGCTTGAAGGATTTCTTGGGCCATCAGAATGGCTTGATCATGGCTTCATTTATGGTTAACCAGACTTCTATTTCTTCCTTTAGCCTTGCAATTCGTATCTTCTCCTCATGAAGATTTCTCTCTGATGCCTCCAGCTTTTTCCCTTGTGTCTTCAATTGTTCTCTTCTTTTTCAACGAGCTCCTTATATCTTACTACACTCATGGGAATGTTCCCAACCTAAGTCCTCTCAGTCAGTTCTCAGTTCAGCTATCCAATTCTAGTTTCCGACTGTGAGATAGACTCATTAGATGAAATTTGTTGATTGCTAGAAGAGACCAAAGTTAGTTTGTTATGGACTTCCCTGACCTCATGTTTTAGGGAATCAATTGTGGCGTTGGCATTCTTCTAACTTAAAGGTTAAGTCACCTACAATGCCACAATCAATTTCTAGTTAATTGATTTTGTTTTCTGTTATTTTCTGTTGGGCTGCTAGAGAAGCATTCCCCCTTCTCAAGAAATTTACCTCAACAGTCAACTTTTTCCGCTCATCCAACATTTGTTGTATAACTAGTATGGCTTGGGCCATCCTCGAACTTTCTAGGGATTTATTTTCTCATCTTTCTCTCTTAAGAGGGTAATCGCATCACCAGACTCTTGTTTCCCTTTCCTATGGTCAACAGTATAGTTTATAATCTGTCTTTATTTGTATTTAATGCCTTCACCCTAGCTTGCAAGAATTGATTTTTGATGGTGATGGCATCCAACTGCTTCTTGTAGTCGTTGTTGGAGGAGGTTTCCCTTAGATATTTATTATAGACAATGTTGGTTGATCCTTGAGCCATAGAAATGTCATCATCTGGAGGGATACCAACTGTGTCTAAGGTTATTTGTGAAGTTTTCCATTTTTGAGGCTTCATCTCCTTATATTTTTTCTATGCCAGTGGTTCCAAGGTAGTCACTATAAATTGTCCAGTGGCGGGATTATACCTTGGTTAGAGTCTAGCTTGTGTTTGGGCTTATAGGGTATCTGTGGTCACCATGCCCCATTGAGTCCCAACTCTCCTTATTTTCTCTTCTCTTAATATTTCTAATGGATCCATGGTATCCATTGGTTGTATAACATCGACCTAGGTAATTTGATGCTTTCCCCCCTAAGATGAACTAGTGCTAGGTATAATGGTTCCTTCAAAAGCTGTAATTGTAAATAAGTTTGTCAAATTAAGAGAAAGATGAGGTGAGGTGTGGAGAAAATAGTGCCCCTCTTGTTGAATATTGCTTGATTCAATGCCTTCTTGTTCCATGCTCTTGGATAACAGTGGGGTCTCCCACAATTTTCTCCGTGGATTCTTGACTTGGGGACCCCATTTTCATCTTCTTTGGTTCGGGCTCTTCTTGTACAAATCCAATCATCTACTTTTCTTTTCCCATCCTGCCCCATGTTAGTTTGTATCTACTCTAGTTGAGGTGATGTGACTCTTTCTTCCTCTTGGAGGTATTCTTCAATCATCCCTTCCTTTTCTTGATGTTGTTCTTCAATAGTTCCTTCCTTTTTTTGAGATTGTTCCTCCACTTGTCCCTCTTCTGCTTGAGGTTGTTGTTCAATAATTCCTTTTTCTTCTTGAGATTGTTTTTCAACAATTCGTTCTTCTATTGGAGGTTGTTATTCAATGACCCCTTCTTCTATCGTAGTTTTTTCTTCAATAGCCCATTCTTTTCTTAGAGGTTGTTGCTCTACTATGGAGGTTTTCACGCCTGTTATGATATTATTTTCTTGGTTGAAACGTAAAGGAAAATCATCTTGTATTTGGGGTTCTTCCATAGTTACTTGTGCGGAAAAGGTGCCTTCTTATATTGTTGGTCCCCATTGTTGAGAAATATGGGATGGTGGGGCAAATGTCTCAAACAAATCAACTTTCTTTGTTGAAGGTGCATTTTGGTTTGCCCCCAGTCCTAGTTTTGAAAGCCTCTTTTCCAGGGTGATGGGATTTCTAATTCCTAGGCCCTCTTTTCCCATTACTTTGTTCTTCAAATACCCTATGGCTTGCATCCTTTGGTTGTTGTTCCATTTAGGATGCATTGGTCTCTCGTTTTTCTTTCTTTACAACTTCTTTCATCGACCAATAGAGGAAATTTCAACTCAAAATGGGCCTTTTAACTTTAACTCAAATTCCATGTCATCATGTGTTAGCCAATGAAATTGCTTTAAATTTGAAATACCGTATAGGTCTTAAACACTTTTTTAATATAAATTTGGGGATAGGTATCATAAAAAACTATTTTTTTTTGTTTGTATTTTCGACATATCTCCCTGTGTTTTTACTCAAATTTCGATCGGGAGAGCTCGTTGGATGCAGAATTAAATTCCGCATCCAACGAGTACCCAGTCGGCATACTTTTGACGGACCTTGCTACCCCAAAAACAACAAATACCTAAAAAAACGTGATGATGATGTCGGACCCCGCTACCCCCCAAACAAAAATACCTGGAAAAACGTGATGTCATCATCATGTTTTTTCAGGTATTTCTTGTTTTTGGGGTAGCGGAGTCCGTCAAAAGTATGCCGAGTGGGTACTCGTTGGATGCGGAATTTAATTCCGCATCTAACGAGCTCTCCCGATCGAAATTTGAGTAAAAACATGAGGAGATATGTCGAAAATACAAACAAAAAAGTAGTTTTTTTCTTTTCTTCCTCCAAAATGAATAAATATTATTTTATTATTTTAACTATTATTTTATTAATTTTTTTTAGGAGGCCTATTTTGAGTTGAAATTTCCTCTAATGATTGTGTCTCCCATTTCTTCCATCTTCATCATCCCAAGCTCCTCTTTCTTCTTCATCCTCATGGATATCATCAAATAATTTGTTGAGCAGTTCATCCTCAAGAAGGTCAGGGTATGGTACATCTTCTTTCTTTATGTATATCCTCATTTTCCACTAGACTCCCCTCTTGTGCCTTTTGAAACCATCTTCGATAACTTCAACATATCTTTTTTCTGGGGAGCTTCAAAGGCCTTGGCCTTCTTTGTAACTATGCGTCCCTGTGGCCTATAGAAGGTGAAATATGCAAGGTATTTTGGCACTTTTGGGGTTCAACCTCGCCCTTCAAAATAGCTTCGACCTCTTCATGTGACTATGCTTGTCATTTTTTCAATATCTTCCCTACTCTCATGATCCATGGCTAATCTAGGGGTAGTCTATAATCCCTTTAAGGCCTCTTTAATCCCCCTCTTATCAATGATTGCGTAGTCCCCCATTATTGGGAAGGAAAATCTTCCCTTCTAATTTTCTTTTATAAAATGTAGTTCATCCACTTCTTCCATTTTCTTTACATATTCCATTATAAATAGTCGAGGTGTCAACAACCTAGGCATTTTGTGAGGGTATTCTTGGGTTGGTGAAGTCAGCCCCTAGGAACCAATCTCCCCATTTTGTGGTTTCTTCAAGATGTAGATAAGGCCTGATCTCGGTAGGCATCCTTCTTGGTTCTTCCCAAAAATTTATGGCATAGGACTAGTACATGAATTCAAATACATACCTAAGGAAATATACCTCAGGTCCTCCATTTTTCACCCAAATGCAACCAATCATATATTATGTTGGGTGTTCCCTCAACCATCTTTTGTAAATAAGTGCTTTAAGGTGATGTTCTTGTTGATGGATGAATAGGTATACCAAGTAGGAAGGTTGCATGAATACCCCAACAATTGAGAAATTAGCTATCTGGGAATTCATCTATTCAACAATGGATTATGTAGAATCTTTGAAATTAGGGATATCCTTTGAATTATAGATATTTACGTAGGATATCATACCCTCATCTATGTCTTTGCTGGTATCCCTCCCTAGAATCAAGGTGAACATCAAGAAACATTCTTGGGCTCAGGGGGAACGTCTCTTGATCTTCCATGGAGTAAGAGGGACTTATGCTAGGCCTTGAGTATATTTTAATCTATAAAAGATCTTGGTCCTTCAAGCCTAATTCATTTTCTTGTATCTGTTGTCCTGCACCTTGTGTGACAAGAAGTGCCTAGCATTTGAGTGATGGAAAGGGTGTGGATGTGCATCAAGGTGGTTTGGTTGTCTATTGTTGTGATAGAGGAGGTAGCAAGCTAGTAGTATTTAGCACACAAATCTATGAATTCCGTGAAAGGAAAGGTAGCAAGGACGAGGTCTTGCACTAATCCTGGCACAACATTTTTTGTGATTATTGGGAGAGGAATTTTCCACAGGCTGAGCCTATCAATTTCCAAGGTAAGTATCGATTGTATGTGGAGTAGCAATTTGGTTGAATTCATTGATGAAAATGAGACCTTGGGAAGAGGAAATGTCATTGGTATTTAACTAAGTAAAGTGGGACGAGGAGATGTCAGAGGTAGCTTTGTTGGCTTTGGTCATGGTTGCATGGGAATTGTAGGTGGAAGATTGATATGAGGATAAAAGGTTGTAGTATCCATGTGAGGCATCCTCACTTAAGTTGACCCAATAATAATAATAATAATAAAAGGTATTTTTATTATTATTTAGCACAAGTCAGCCCTAGTTAAATTAGACAAGTCGGCCCCAATGGAAAATTAGATTTCCAACATCTTAGTATATAAATAGAAGGCGCCTCCATTCATTTTCATCATCAAGCCTTCAAGCAAGTTTGCTCCAAGAGAGAGAAGTTTGCTGTTACAACTAGGAGAGGTGTTTTGTGAGATTCTCCACTTTGGAGAAGTTTCTCTCTTGTTTTTGGGGTTTGTGCTATTATTATCTGGATGTACATCGATCTATATTAGAAGGTTTCAACTCAGGGGAGACAAACAATTCTTTTTCCTATGGTTGGTGTTAGTGTCGGAATTATACTCTAGACTAGGCCCTATATTTTTTTGTTTTTGTTCCCTTTTAAATTCTTAAGTCTTGGTTTTAAGTCTTTAAAAGTATGTTAGATTACATGTACCCTTGTATTCTCTAGGAGTCTTATTATGCATTTCTTTTATTAATAAGTTTAAATTTGGCTTTTATTTATGATTAATTCCTTCTAATAGTCTTTGTTATTATAATTTGTATGGTCTTGAGATTTATTTCAAGAAAATTACCCAAAGTGCAAAAAGAGTTTTAATTTGCAGCATTCCGACAACAGGTTATGATGGAGTTGTATGGGTTTACACTATTGGAATGCCAAAAAGGGAAATAATCTAAATTTTGCAGGCAATAAAGTAATTATGGAAAGTTATGGCCTTGAGGAGCGGGGTTCTCCATTATGAAATATATAGTGAACTTGCCCATTGTCCAAATCGATGTGACACCACTAAAATAATTAGACGGTGTTTCCCATGATTAATGATTCATTCAATTTTGGATATCGCAGCTTGAATTGCATGTAATTCTTATGCCATTTGCAAAAGATCTGTGTGTTGTAGTGTGTGTTAATTTATAGTTGGAGCTAAGTGAGTGTGATTCAGTCATCAATCGTCAAGACAAGTGGTAAATTACATAGATTCCAACATATTAATACCAAATGGGTTGAAGAGCATCCCCATTGTGTGAAGAATCTGATAGATGATGGTTTGCTTTCTTTGAAAAAATCAGGGGTTACAAAGTGGAAGTCATGGAGCAATTTGCACACAAGTTCATTGGCACATGGGTTGATTATGATAGTCTGAGTTTTGAAGTTCCAGAAGCCTCTATTGAAGAAGTGTCTAGGTTATCTACAAAACATTGTTAGTGGTTTAAAAAGTTTCATTTTGAAGTTGATTTGAACCAGTTTCTCTTGCCAGGGCATGAAAACCTAGATTGGAGCAAAGGAATTCACCAAAATCAATCAAAAGAGGAATGGAGGGAGGTATTAAGTATTATACAACGCTATATTACATGCGAGGGATGATTTTCCACAGTTTACAAATACATTTTCTGGTTCATTCTTCACGTTTCAAGTGTGTCAAAACTTAATTTTCCCTTTTATATGTTGACATGTTTATCCAAAACGGCAACACGAGTTAGGAACCATCCAGATCATACTTATAGTATTTTTCATCATGGGTTAATTAAATTATTGGTGCTCAATGAATTGAGGAAGAAGAACTTGATCGGGTTGCATTTTCTCTTTTGGTTTAGATTCGAAGTCGAGAAATAATAGACCCCAGAGAAACAAAATGTTGAAAAGGGAAAAGAAGAAAAGTCGCCTTCAACACAAAGAGAACAGTTTGTAGTTCCAAAAATCAGAATCAAGATAGCCAAGGGACTACTAAGCAACACAAGGGCTATATAAGATAGGCTGAGGTCGAAACACAACAAAATTTTGAAGAATCACATTCAAAGGAAAAACCTGTTACAAAGCAAGTTGCAGAGAATGATCAAAATAAATAGGTTGCAGAAGATGAAGATAGGGCTATGAAAACTCCTAGGACACCTGATGATATAGAAAAAAAGTCAGTGGAAAAAACATTAGAAGGTATGTCAAATTCATTGCTCCCCGAGCAAAAAAAACATTTAAACTTGTTCTAAAAAATCTGAAGCTGCCAAATGACAACCCAAGACAAGGGCTTAGTACATGTATCAAATGAATATGAAAAGAATGTTTAAATCCTGGTATGAAGAATCAAGGTAGGATTGATATTGAAAAATCTTCAAGTGAAGAAGATACTAAATCTAAAAGAATTGAGGGAATGTTGAATGAGTCCCTGGAGAATATTGAAGAAAGTTTTAAAAGGGTCCCCGAAGAATGTTGTCCAGAGTTTTGATGAAGGGGAAAGCTCGAATCCTGCAATTGTTGAGTGCAAAACAATGCATGGATATGTAATGTTTAGAACAAGGTTATGATGATCGAGAATTCCTTGCTAATGAAAATCAAAATTAGATTGAAATAGGCCAGTGCTTGAAAGTTCCTGAAGAAGAAACACATGCAGAAAAAGGTTCGAGGTAGAAAATTTGAAGAAGGCCCTTCAACATTACAAAGCAAAAAATGCACATTTGAATGACTTCAATGATCAACAGGTGCAAGCAAATTAAATATTAAGAGAAGATCTAGAGGAGATTAATACAAATTATGCAGAGCTAGTCCAAGCTATTGAAGAAGTTGTAAGAAGAAGAAAATTGACATAAGAGGAGAATAAATAACTCGGTAGGAATAATCAAGAACTTTAGGAGAAACTAAAGGCTATGGAGGAGTACCTACAACTACAAAGAAGATCCCAAGCATTAGATGGCTTGACTATGTTGGATGAAGTAGCTTGTGGCATCTAGTACAGTCAGGTAATAGTCTTAAATCATACATGTGGTAGTCAAAGTTTTGAAATATTCAAGTACTCTCCTTTATCGAAGTGAACAAGTGGCCTAAAATGTTATAAACTAGTAGATAATCATAAGTTTTAGTTCAAATCTAGATTATTATCATAGAATGTAAATATTTATTTATTTATTTTTTTTCGTTTTTGAGTTCATCTGATTCTAAAATTTTGAATTTGAAAACAGTTTCTAGATTTTTGTTTAGTTATAAATGCAAAAAACTAAGATAGTAGAAGGGTTTGGTCATTGAGAGGGTCGAGAGAATGAATTTTGGTTATGTAGCAAATTACTTTGAACTACTGTAAGTTCTGTTTCAAGACTGTTTTGAGATGAATTATATATATAAAATGAGCCAACTTAGCTTTTAATAATTGTAAATGCATATCAAGTATGCTTGATTTGTTTATGATTGTGAATTCACATGTGATAATTTTTTTTTATCATACACGCTCATACTCAATCTATGTATTTACATTTCTTTTTACTCAAAAAGTATTTCTATTTTAGATATTCTTAAACCTGAAATATGAATGTAGTCTGTATTTATATGTTTGATAGTTAACTTGGTTCAACTTGTATCTATGTTTCAACTTTTATAGTCTTTGGGATTAGTTTCTTTGAGATATTAAGTTTTGTTGTTATGTACTTGTCATAGCTTTTCTACTCTTGACCCATCTATCTTGTTCCAAACCTAACACCAATGCTTACAATCTTTAAATTCCAAATTCCAAACTTTGAGATGCTTGGGATTTGTACCTTTGTAGTCTAGTACAAACTCCAATACAAACATCTTCGGGCGCCATTTCCAGGAACGGAGGTGATCATTTTCCCTACGTATTGACATCTTTAACTTTGATTTTGATGGTGAACAAAATCAGAATATTTTAACAGACTACACTATTCACCTGAAATTTGAAAGGCAGTCCTGGCTTCTAAAGGGGTGGGAACCAGAGGTAATCCTCATTCACCCAACGTTCCACCTAGGTCTAATACGGAGAGAATCATTCAAGAGGCTAGAGCTCAACATAAGGCAGGTTCTAGTTCTGTAGTGGATAAACATAGTACATAGGAAGAAGTTGAACCAATACCTTCTGTCTTGTTACCTGAACTTGAAAAAGTTTCATTTGAATAAGAAAGTAGATCTAAACTTTAATCTTCCCAAAGTCATGAACTCCTTGAACCTGATACTATTTTGACACGTTCTAGAGCTTCGATTGATTCAACCTATGCTAAATATACAGGCTTTGAAAAGCCTCAAGACTTGGATTTCCCTCAAGAAACTACTTTTCAAGCTTTTTACCCTCTTGGTATAGAAGAAGAAAGTTTAATCTTTGATTGGAAACAATTTCTGTCTATTTCTATTTTAGAGCATCAAGTCTTTGATTCAGACTCACAAATTATCACATACAAGGCTTTCACTAATCCTTTAGCTTCAACTGAAATTAAAGAGGAATCATCACAACTTGAAAAGTTTGGTTTGTTTGAGCCATTTGATCTTGAGTCTAGTATTTACATATCTCTAACTATCAAGACCAAAATTCCTATATCTTCTTAGACTCATCCTATACCAACATAGACTGTACCACCTCAGCCTTAACAACTCAATCCTTATCAGTTATGGCAAGAGAACAACCCATTAGGTTGAATGCTATTGTTGCTACTCGGTATGCCCCATTAGTTTTTCCTCAAGATCTTAACGCACTACCCAGTGGTGATTACCAGAAATACCTCCCAAGGTTCAATGGATAGGGTGAAGTAACATTAGAAGAACATTGGAATTCTTACTTTAGTTATGCTAATAATCAAAACATTGAGCATGAAGATGTCTGGATGTATGTGTTCGTTTAGAGACTGGATGGAGAGGTAAGGAAATGGTTTAGGGAGCTACCAACTGGTTCTATAAATGGGATAGAAGCTTTAGAAGAAACCTTCATGAAACAATGGGGGACACCAAAGACTTCCTTTATTACATAACCCAATTTGGGGCTTTGAAAAGAAAGCTAGATGAACCAGTCACTGATTTCACAAAAGGTTTCAATAAAATGTATCAAAAAATCATAGTAGAGATTAAGCCAACTAAAACATAAGAAAAACTCACCTATGATAATGCCTTTGGTGTTGATTTTTCTGCTACTTAGAGAAAGGAGATCTTCCACCCTTGCAAATATGTAGGAGGTGACCTTGGAAGTAGAATAAAATTTGATGGAAACAAATAAACTTAGAGGTAAATCACATCATTTAGAGGGAGAGAAATAAAAGAAGAAGGAACCGGGACCATCTACCTCAAGTACAAAAGCAACTGAAATGAAAATTGATGAAATGACTAAGATCATTAAAAGTTCGTCATCTAAAATCTCTAAACAGAAATGGAGAACAAAGTGAAGAACATACTTGTTCAAGAGGGAGATAATAGAAACTCAAATCAATTTAAACAACCCTTTGTTCCTAGGTTTTTTCCTAGGGAAAGGAGAAATAATGATGACAAAAAACTGCACCCTCCTTTTCAAAATAATTTGGTAGAGGAAACTGAGGAGATAGAAGAAGTGGAGTTGGAAGATCAAGATCAGGACATCAATCATTTAGAAGAAGAATCTTCTTGTGGTTATCTCACCGAGTTTGATTATCAACGTTCTGTGTGTTTTGATTAGGATACTAATGGTTGTTATGAGTATAATATTTCAGATCCAATATATTCATCCAATGTCTATCAAACATCCCCACAGAGGAATTATGATTTAAGATCAACAATAAAGCAAGTGCCTCAGAATAAAAGAAGAAAGTACCTATTCCTGTTAAGAAAGTCCCTGTAGTTACCACTGAAAAGAAGTAAGCTCAACAAATCAACATAGATAAGCCTGTGGAAACTGAAGAAGTAAGTAAAGCTTCATCTACATTCAATTTCGAACATGAGATTAGAAAAAATAAAATTCTTGTTCCATTAACAGAGCTGATAAAAAGTCGGTTGTATAGGGAGCCTTCCCTAAAGGTGCTTAGTTCACAAACCAACCCAGTTTCTTCAGATGTTGTTAATTTACAAGAAGACCACCCCACCATTATTTTTGGTCCTAAATCACTTGCCAAATATGATGAAAAATCATATTTCCCTCCACCATTCTATATCATCCTCACTATCCATGATATGATGCTACACAATTATCTTTTAGACTCTGGTGCTTCCCACAACCTTATCCCCAAAGCTACCATGGAATCCCTAGGGTTAAGCACTACCAAACCCTATCATGAGTTATATGCCTCTGATTCAATAGAAGTCAAGTGTCTTGGAGTCATTAAGGATCTTGTTGTTAGTCTTACACAGTTACCAATGAAAAGTGTCTTGATGGATGTTGTTATTGTTGATATTGCACCTAATTTTGGAATGCTTCTGTCAAGATCTTGGGAAAAAAGAGTAGGATGTACTTTGCAGATGGATCTTTCCTATGCGACCATTTTGATATTTGGGGGAGAACATAGAATATTGTACAGGGAAGTACAACTTGCTTATTTGGTAAGTGACAATGACAACCCAACAAACAAATCACCCAATTAATGCGGTTGAAGAGGAATAGGGTCTTGCATGTTGCATTTGAATGATGATATTACAAGTATTTTTCAAGTTGAGAAAGAGGTGCCAGTTCAACGCAGTGTTGAATTTCAAGACAGTTCATAGAAGATGTAATTTGATGGCTCATCATCTAAAGAAGGAGAAGGAGAGAGAGTTGTATTTATTTCTACAGGTGGTGAAATTATTTCTTTAATGTATAACCTTGAGTTTCAGACAACCAATATTATCGCTGAGTATGAAGCTTTAATACTTGGTTTAAGGGCTGCTAAAGACTTGAATATTCCACAATTGTCTATTTTTGGTGATTCTGAATTAGTGGTACAACAAGTGAAAAATGTTTATTAGGTAAAAAAACAATTGTTAAAGGTTTTTAGGAATGAGGTGTGGGATCTTATAGACAATTTCTTTCTTGCATTTAATATATCCTTCATTCGCAGAGATCATAATAAGACTGCAGATTCTTTGGCTTTAGCATCCAGTTGTTTCAAAGTTTCAAAACAAACTCAGCTCATATATCCCATCAAAGTCATGTATTGATCTTTAGTCATAGATAACGTTAAGCACTAGAGAGTGTTTCATGATGATGAGGAAATCAAGAAATTTCTGGAATTGACATGTGATTTCTCCACATCAGTAATTAACCAAGATGAAGATACTGCAGTAAATGATTATGCTTCTAATTTTAAGAATTTAATTGGTAATCATGATATTATTGAGTTGAAGGGAAATTTTATCCCAAAAGATATTGTACCTTTGGAGATATCTTTTTGTAACAACAATACCTTATTAAATCCCATTGTGTAGTCATCTGAGGAGAATGTTGTGAGATGCAATATTGGTACTGCAGATGAACCTAAGTTAGTCAAGTTGTCCAAAGCACTCTCAGATGAGTAGAGGAGAAGATACATCAAGTTGATGACATAATTTTTAGACATCTTTGCATGGTCTTATGAAGATTTGAATGTTGGCCTGGGAAAGGAGCACAAGGAAGAAGTTTTCGCGCAAGCAAAAGAAGGTGCGCCACACATGCGAAAAAAAGAAAGGAAGGTCATGAAGGAAGCAAAGGACCAGCGCAGGCAAACTGGAGATGCGCGCGACGAAGGAAATGCGAGCGCATGAGCGTGTAGGTGATAACGACCGGAAAACGATAGGTGCAGATTGTGGCCGTTTAAGGCTGCGTAAGCCTGTAGCAACGCACGTACGAGGGAATATTTGTAAGTCAGACCGATAGTGCCTCATGTCAAGTCGTGATCAGTAGCCTAAGGGGCGCCTGATGGTGACAGTTAATGCACCGCCTGTATGCGATCGACCCTGCGTGGTCATGTAAAATAGTATAAATAGGAGGGATTCAATGGTTAGAGGGTTGATCAATGGTTGATTATTGGTTGGTGATTAATAGTTATTGTTTTGCTGTTCATTGGTGATTAATAGTTATTGTTTTGCTGTTCATTGGTGATCCATAGTGAAGGATGCCATTTTTTTGTAATTTTGTAGAGATTAGAAGAAGAGAAGACTCGAGAAGAGTCTCGTAGTGATAGGAGGCTGTTGAGCCGCAGATCTGGCTGCTGTGTGCGCAGACCGCTAGTTGTAGAATATGATAGAAGAACAAACCAGAGAGCATGAGAACCAGAGGTCTGAGTCATAAAGACATATCATAAGATCAGTTTGCATCCTGCAGACTGCAAGGTGCTATATCCTTTTCTCATGCCAGATGAAGAGCACCTTGGTGGTTTTTCCCAGATGGGTTTCCACGTTATCCCTTGTGTTTGGATAGGTGATTGATGCTGTGAATGTTGATGTGAATGGTTGTTATTTTCTTACTATATGATGATGAAATATTGATTAAATGCCTGATGTTATATTGTAATCAGTAGATGAATGTTTGAGAAAGCTGTTGAAATATTGTAACTTCGAAGAATATTCTATATGTATCTTTTTGTGGTCCCCGATGGTTCTACCGGGAGAACCACTTGTATTACTTTGTATCCCGATGCTTCTAATCGGAAGATCTAATAAGAGTCATGAGGTAGTCCCCTCTAATTGTAAAGGTGGGTCATTAGCACCCCAGTGTGGTTACTTGAGCCTACATGTGTAACTCGAGCCTACATGTCGAATGAGTTAATTCAAATGAATGGATGAATATAAATAGAGGTGTGGTGCTCTTCATTTGAGACACACACTCTCACTTGTGTAGCACATTAGTGGAGAAGAGAAGTAGCTGGAGAAGGAGGAGGATCAGGCTTTGATCTCCTTGCTGGTTTTATCTTTTATCTTTTTGGGGCATCTATATTGAGGAAGCTTTTGTTGGGTTTTTCCCCTTAGGGTTTTCCCAATATAAATATTTGTGTTCCTTTTGTATGGTTGTGCTTGTCTATCTTTCAGTGATCCTGGTTATATGCTTTTGTTATGAAAATGAAATGAAATACTGATGTCTTAGCTAAGCATATGAAATGTTAACATGGTATCAGAGCTAACCTGAAAAGAAGACATTGTGCAGCTACAGAAGCTATGGATTCTTACTTTTTGGTTCTCTCTCCACAATCCATCAACAAAAGTATGCTAGGCTGACTCTCCATTGAAGGGTGCATCTTTCTGTCGAAGCAGAATTCGATTCCGAGCATTTTCAGTTTTCGATGCGGAAATTAGGGCTTTCTACAGAAGAGGAATTTTTGAGTTAGACCAGCATAGGATTTTTCTCCTCATCAAAACCGAATTTTAGAGACCTGGATCAAGAAATTTGGTTGGGTGAAACTCTAGGAAAGTCAAACCCTAGTTTGACCACGAGCTAGAAAAACCCTAAGTACTAAAACGGCCAAGTTTTGGTACATTCTCTATATCCCGAGATTGGAAAAGGCTCAGGATCTGAAAATTGCAGGGACCGAAGATAAAATCCTGATGTACACTATTTCCAAAATTCAGCCTCCTATTCGCTATATTCTGGGAGATATTATCCCTCCAAGTTAGGGTTCTATCCTCTTCCAGAATTCATCCCTAAACATGACACCTGGGAGAACTGCAATATATTGGGCTACAGAGGTCCAAATGGAATTCCTAAAGATGTTCTGGAAAGGGCACGGACTTTAATTTTAGTGGTCCAAATATCAGACTCAGAAGATGAACCAGTGACATGTGGAATTCCGTACAACTTCGCTGTTCTGAACAGTCCTGTAACAGGTCACATTGGGAAAATGATCATAAATACCAAATGGTAAAACCAATTCTGATGAAACCTATGGTGTTGGATTAGGGACATGCGAGGTTACCTTAGTACGAAATTTTATACACATAGGATCAGTAATTTCGGAGATATCACAGAAACAATAACAGGCATTTCTGCAGAAGAAATTGGAAATCTAGGGCTTCCTATTCCGGGAGCTTCCTTCCACTGTTTTCAGTAAAGGAGTACATTGGACAGCTCCATTTGAAGAGATATATCTGTCTATCCAATCAGATCTGAAAGATTTCAATTTTTTAAAATTAGGGTTTCTGTGACAAACCCTAGATCAGCGAGCTTCGGAACCAAGACGAACACTTCAAATCGGTAAGATCTAATCATTTGCTATTTTCATTTGAGGTTCTCATTTCAAAGTGATCTATAACATCAGCTTGATCATAAGCTTGGTGAAGTTGACAAATTCCAAGCCTAGAAGTATATGATCTCTCTGAAGAAAATGGTTTGGACACCTACATGAGTATAGAGGTTCCAGTTCCAGAGGGAGATGAGGCTAGAATCCTTACACAAGAAGAACTTGGTCAAGGCCAAGAAGATCATTGTCGATTCAGTCATGAATCAACTTGTACCACAAGTGTCTCCCCAAAGACACCGAAGATGTTTGATTCCTTGACCAAGCTATTTGAAGATAAGAACTTAAATCAGAAGATGGCTTTGAGAAAACAGTTGAAGAATGTGAAGATACAGAATGCAGAACAACTTGAAGCGGTAGAAGAAGAAGTGGAGAATGCAGAAGTGGTGATAGCCACCTTGAATGGCCTCCTAGGATCATGGGATTCATTCATGCAAAGAATGTGTGCCAGAAAGAAGTAATTACTTTCAGCATACTTTGGGAAGAAGAAGAAGCTCGTCTCATAAGAAGAGAAGAAGAAAGATGGAATCAATTGAAGATCAAGCTCTCACCATTCAAAGAAGATCCCTCAAGCGATG
>LPNX010945312.1:271966-311434 GCA_001517045.1 Pseudotsuga menziesii
CCGTGAGATATGGATAAATGTTGTATTGGCTAAACAGTTGCATGATGCATACGAATTTGTCGTTATGCATATGTTTTATGAAATAGTTCTAACCGTGCAACTGGTGCATTTGAATTGTAGGAAAGTTCCTGTACAACCTCCTACAAGAAAAAAAAAGGATGAGACAATTCTAGATTCACTCCAATAAACATGAATCTGAAGCTCCCAGGGTCAGAGACACCATGATGGAAGAAAGAGCTTCAAAAAATGGTAGATCCACCTTGAAGGATGAATACCACCGTGGGTGCAAGAGATAACTCAAGATGAAGAAAAGAATGCTATGAAAGAAGATATGATCAAAGAATAACAGTTGATCATGGCGAATGATGTATACGATATGATTTCGAGACAGAAAGAGAAGTACATAGTATCTATGGATCTACAAGAACAAGTGTACAAAGCAAGGTTCATGATTTGCCTCTGAAAGAATAGACTATGACATGACATACTCTATTGACCAGACCTACTAGAAGTATATATCAAGCATAGAACCACTTGTACATAATGAAGAAGGAAGCTGATACTCCACTTTAGGGGGAGTGACTATAGAAGATATCTGAGTTCACCATGGTACGACATGATGGATAGCTTCATGATGGATCGAGACTTTACAAAGAGTAAAGTGGGTTCCAACCTTCAAGGTTGAATGCAGAAGACTAGGATATGTTTATGACCTGACAAGATGAACTCATGGAAGATGTTATGATGAAAGAATACTAGAATGATGTTTGGGATATAGTACTCAAACTAGAAAGCAAGAATGTGGTATCTTACAAATAGATTTGCAAAATAAAATATGTTGCTGATAGAAGTAAGGAAATACTTGTGGCTAGAGGTTTCTATAAGAAAGAGGGAATTAATTCTGAAGAGACACTTACTACAGGAAGCAAGGTACACTTCCTTCAGAACTATGATGGTAGTTGCTTCCTTGATGAAGTAAAGACATGCCTTCCTTAATGGTATGATTGAGGAAGAGTTTTACATCGAATAGTTACAAGGATTTGAAGTTGAAGATAGATGGACTCACATATAAGGCCCTCTATGGCCTGAAGCAAGCTCCTAGAGCTTGGTATGGAAGAATAGATAGTTTGCTGACAAGAATGGGCGTTTCCAAGAGTAAAGCTGATCCTAACCTTTACTACAAGGCTATAGAAGATGAACCTATCATACTATCACTATATGAGGATGATCTATTTTTGACAGGGAATGAGAAACAGATTGTAGAATGCAAGAAGAAGTCCGCTGAAGAATTTAGACCTTGGTCTAATACTTTATTTCCTAGGTCTGGAAGTATGAAGGAATCTTTCTCAATCAGGGAAAGTATGCAATAGAGATATTGGAAAGATTCAATATGTTGGAATGCAAAGCCATGGATACTCCCATGGATTCCAACCTGAAGCTATTAGCCGATGACTCATCAGAGTTAGTGGATGTGACTCATTACAGACAGATCATTGGGTCATTGATGTACTTAACAAATACTAGACTAGACATTTGTTTTGCTGTGAACACCTTAAGTCAATATCTAGTTCAACCTAGATGGGTTCACTTGGTAGCTGCAAAACATGTGATGAGGACTATAGATTTTGGTCTATACTATGATGGTAGCCATACGTATAGATTGTATGGCTATACAGATGCAGATTGGGCTGGAAGTATCTCAGATAGAAAACGCAGTACAACAGGTGGATATTATAGTCTGAGATCTGCTATGATTTCATGGTTTAGCAGAAAGCAGTTTAGTGTTGCTCTAAGCACAGCCGAAGAAGAATATATAGTAGCTTACTCTGCTAGTTGTGAAGCCATATGGCTTCAGATTCTAATGTCAGGATTATTCAACCTAGATTTGGACACTACCGTGATTCTATGTGATAACCAGAGTTGTGATGACAGAGAACCTTGTGTTCCGTCGTAACACATAGAAATCCAGTATTTCTACGTACGAGATAAGATGCAGATGATGATGTTTCAGTATTCCCATACTGAAGATATAGATGATGTTTCAGTATTCCCATACTGAAGATATAGATGATGTTTCAGTATTTACATACTGTAGATGTAGATGATGGTGATTCCATATTTCTATACTGAATATAGAAATGATGATGCTTTCAGTATTTCTATACTAAAGATATAGATGATGATGCTTTCGGTGTTCACATACTAGAGATGCAGATGGAGATAGTTCAGTATTCACATACTAAATATGTAGATGATGATGGTTTAGATGATGATGTGCTGACGAAGCCTCTGTCTCGATTAAAGTTTGAACACTTTCGAGACAAGCTTGGTGTTGTTCGGAAAGACCTTCCTCGAAAGGGGGAGTAGTGATGTTGTAGTGGGATTGTATCATCCCTGGGCTCTTGCCCTAAAGTGATCCGGTGACCTCGGTCATTGAGAATGAAGAGAGATTGTATCATCCTGGGACATATGTCCAGAAGTGATCCGGTGACTTCGGTCATCGAGAATGTGGTAGGATTGTATCATCCTTGAACTTCGGTTCAGAACGGATCTAGTGAACTTCGGTCATCGAGAAGGTGGTAAGATTGTATCATCCTTGGACTTCGGTTCAGAATGGATCCGGTGAACTTCGGTCATTGAGAAGGTGGTAGGATTGTATCATCCTTGGACTTCGGTTTAGAACGGATCCGGTGAACTTTGGTCATCAAGAAGGTGGTAGGATTGTATTATCCTTGAACTTTGGTTCAAAACGGATCCGGTGACTTCAGTACTCGAGAACGTGTGTTGATCCCGTAATTCCTAGAGGAAGGATTGTCTCAGTTCCACATCTGTGTTGATCCCATAATTCCAAAAGGAAGGATCGTTAGTAACTCCGTAAAGACCTAAATCCCGTAATTCCGAAAGGAAGGATCATTGAATTGATCCCGTAATTCCAATAGGAAGGATTGTCTAAGTTCCATAGATGTGTTGATCCCGTAATTCCAATAGGAAGGATTGTCTGAGTTCCACAAATGTGTTGATCCCGTAAGTTCGAAAGGAAGGATCGTTAGTAACTCTGTAAAGACCTAAATCCCGTAATTCCGAAAGGAAGGATCGTTAATAACTCCGTAAAGACCTAAATTCTGTAATTTCGAAAGGAAGGATCGTCGGTAGCTCCATAAAGACTTGATCCCGTAATTCCAATAGGAAGGATTGTCTGAGTTCCACAAATGTGTTGATCCCGTAATTCCAAAAGGAAGGATCATTAGTAACTCCGTAAAGACCTAAATCCTGTAATTCTGAAAGGAAGGATCGTTAGTAGCTCCATAAAGACTTGATCCCATAATTACGAAAGGAAGGATCGTCTGAGCTCCACAGATGTGTTGATCCCGTAATTCCGAAAGGAAGGATCGTTAGTAACTCCGTAAAGACCTAAATCCTGTAATTCCGACAGGAAGGATCGTCTGAGTACCACAGACATGTTGATCCCGTAATTCCGAAAGGAAGGTTCATCTTGATGATGATGATGTTGATGTTTTGATGATGTTGATGTTTTTATAATGATGATGATGTACTGATCGAAAGATCAGAGTGTGATGATGATGATATTTTGATGTTTTGATGATGTTGATGTTTTTATAATGATGATGATGTACTGATCGAAAGATCAGAGTGTGATGATGATGATATTTTGATGTTTTGATGATGTTGATGTTTTAATGATGTTTTGATGATGATGTTGTTTTCATGATGATATCTGATCGAAAGATCAAAGTATTATGATGATGATGATGTTGCTAATCAAAAGTTCAAAGTGCTGATGATGATGTTGCTGATCGAAAGATCAAAGTGCTGAAGATGATGTTGCTGATCGAAAGGTCAAAGTGCTGAAGATGATGTTGCTGATTGAAAGGTCAAAGTGCTGAAGATGATGTTGCTGATCGAAAGATCAAAGTGCTGAAGATGATGTTGCTGATCGAAAGGTCAAAGTGCTGAAGATTGTTGCTGATCGAAGCGGTCAAATATTGTTGCTGATCGAAGCGATCAAAGTGCTGATGTTGCTGAAGACTAAAGATTGAAGATGAAGACTATATGATGTTGAAAAGCTTCCAATGATTTATAGATGTGTTACCCTGATGATGCTGATGATGCTCTTTCTCTCTCTCCTATTATTGTTGTTGTTGATGTTGTTGTAGAATACCCTTCTCGTTAAGGGGGAGTGTTGAAATATTGTAACTTCGAAGAATATTCTATATGTATCTTTTTGTGGTCCCCGATGGTTCTACCGGGAGAACCACTTGTATTACTTTGTATCCTGATGCTTCTAATCAGAAGATCTAATAAGAGTCATGAGGTAGTCCCCTCTAATTGTAAAGGTGGGTCATTAGCACCCCAGTGTGGTTACTTGAGACTACATGTGTAACTCGAGCCTACATGATTTAACTCAAGCCTACATGTCGAATGAGTTAATTCAAGTGAATGGATGAATATAAATAGAGGTGTGGTGCTCCTCATTTGAGACACACACTCTCACTTGTGTAGCACATTAGTGGAGAAGAGAAGTAGCTAGAGAAGGAGGAGGATTAGGCTTTGATCTCCTTGCTGGTTTTATCTTTTATCTTTTTGGGGCATCTATATTGAGGAAGCTTTTGCTGGGTTTTTCCCCTTAGGGTTTTCCCAGGATAAATCTTTGTGTTCCTTTTGTATGGTTGTGCTTGTCTATCTTTCAGTGATCCTGTTTATATGCTTTTGTTATGAAAATGAAATGAAATACTGATGTCTTAGCTAAGCATATGAAATGTTAACAAAAGCATCGTTGAAATATATGCATATATCGGCCTGTGCGTAATGTATTAAGTCACGACGTAAGTCGCAGACGATCTGTTAGTACGAGTCAGCTATGCCGCACAAGTTGCACCAGTTGTGAGGTTGAGAACAAGGTTAGGTTGCACGCGCTGACATATAGTTGTGCTCAATTGTGCAAGTATGAATCCATCATCCAGCCATCCCGTTTCCTTCTTTGAGCGCCTTGGCCACGCACCAAGGGACTATAACCCCTCGCCAACTGCGAAAACATGGTTATGGCGGTTACCCGTCGAAGATATATCTCGGGTGAGACTGCGCCTTCTTTGCGGGCGTTGCCGATGGGGCTTGCTCTGTCGGGCCAACATCTTGGGTGTTTGTTGGGTTGACGGGCTATGTAGAACCTGGGTCGCGCGAGCTAGGAACAGTGGCCAACAAATGGTTCTATTGCTGGTACCTTATTGATTAGAACGAGGGAAATGTTTTCGCACCCGACGAAGAACGAGATAGAAGATTGGCTGGATTCTAAAATGCTAGCATTCGTGCAAGAAGAGAGAGCAGGGACACGGTTGAGCACAGAATACTGGGTAGACAAATATATATATTTTTATATTCACAAGATCTTTGATGAGTTCCCCATTATACTGCATGAGTGGTTGTCAATATTGGCGACTAAGCAGACAAACTTCCAGAGAAGAGAGACCGTCGAGTGGAGTGATCAGTTGGTTCATGAGGTAACCAGTGTAAGTAACACTATTTTTAGAGCTGTTGATTTTTGGGTTGACAATATATTGCAAGGATATATTAATGATTTTGCAGTAGATACTATAACCTCATATAGTGAAGTTGAAGGAAATTTTTTCCAAGGACCCCGAAGAAGATACTTGTTATGTATTAGTACATGGATAAAAATACTTGCCTATGAGAAGTGTATTTTGTAGCTGAGTAGTTGAGTTGCGTACCTAAGAAGGAGGCTATGTCGTAGATGACCTATTAATAATATGGGAAAAGGTGAGTTGAAATGTTCCCTAGAAGCACAGAACCTGAACTAGAAGCAGGAATCCTAAGGAGTGGAAGAATATTCAGATCTAGAAAGAGAAGGAAAATCGAAAAGGGACGATGGAATCCTAGTTTGGTCGAGGAGAGCAAACACGAACTTCGATCGTACGAAGACGAAGGGTCTTGCGAGGAAGAGGAGGACTATAACCCGATTTCAGAAGGACCAAAAGATTCTGAGGATTCTGTGGAGACGTCGAGGTCAGGACGCAACTACATAACACCAACAATATCACCAAAGGTAAGATATAGAGTTTCATCCCCAGAAAGGACTGCTAATACGGATAGTGCTAGCCCTGTGACTAGTGCACAAGAAGGTACACCCCCTTTGAATCTTGTCCCAGAAAGCCCCGACGCCAACTCAATGGCTGCGATGGATGTCTGGTTACCCACATTCAATGGGAATGGAACAAAAGACCCAGAGCAACATTAGTTCCTTTGTGAAGCTGTTTTGATGGTGCTTTTAGTCCATAATGCAGATATAAAGAAGGCACAGATGATCATGACTTTGAGGGGTCACGCGCTGGATTGGTTCATGAAGTTTTGTGTCGCACCGATCGGAACACCAAAAAAGACCCTTGAAGAAATCCAAGTCGCAATGATATCTAAGTTCAGGAAACCTAAATCGGAGTCGCAGTGTATTACCGAGATCAAAGAAATCAAACAAGCACTGATGAAAATGGTATGGGATTTTGACCAATGGTTTAAAACACTGATGGCCAAGGTAAGCTTCCAAATGTCCGATGTGCAGCATAAAGAGTGGTTTATTGCTGCATTGTTACCACACATCCGAGGGCCGTTAATGCAGCAGAAGATTGAATCGTAGACAGAAGCACTAGAACTGGAAATGAAGTTAGATGCCTCATCCATTGGCGACAGTGCCGCAGGGATGGTGCAAATTCTGTCGCAGTTGGCCAATCTGACGATACAACTTCAAGACATCAAGAAGGGTAAAGAATCACAAGAAGATTTGTGGTGCACAAAATGTAAAACAGATGGACACACTAAGGATAACTGTCCTACCTTCATGAACTACATTGCGTCAGGTGCATCCAATCCATTAAATGGCCATGGGCTACCGTGGTGTCGCATATTCCAGTCAAGAGGCCATCTTGATGAAGAGTGTTTATATTTGCAAAAAGTTGTAAGTACCCCTGCAAACCCCTTCTGTAAATTTTTTAAATCAATAGGACATGATGAGAAAGATTGTAGAGCATATCAGCTCTTGAAAGAAAAGACTATTGACACCTACTTAATGAAAAATGAAGGGTTCGCTCAGGATGAACATGCACAAGCCTCGTATCATCCTGCGTAGTTCCCACATAATCAATACCAACCGCAGTATGAACCTCAGTAGCTGTACGTGCAACAAAACCCCTATCATCCATACTACTAGCAGAACCGGTACCCACCACAACAACCACGCCCACAGGGAAGGGGTGGTGGGAACTTCAGAGGAAGAGGTGGAGGAGGAGGATTTGGTAGAGGAAGAGGTCAAGTTACGTGCTATAACTGTGGAAAACCGGGTCACTATGCCAGAGATTGTTTAGAGCCTGCGAAGACATGTTCATACTGTAAGTGACATGACCATAATGTCGAACAATTTCCTCAGCTGATCGCAAAGTGGCAAGCAAGGACCATTACATTACCTAAACCTGCACAGAACCTGAACCCAAATCCGAATGTGAATGTTCAGATGATTGCAGCTGAACCATGAGACCCAAACGTCGCTGTCGTAACACGAGGAGGTGCGACGACTGGAGCAAATCAGGATAAACCGCAAGAACAAGCACAGCCACAAGTAAGGCCAACGACGTAGAAAAAGGAGCCATTGAACGTTCAGAAATAAAAAGGAAGTATTCTTGGACATATAATTAGAATTCATAGGCCCAGAAGTACCATCGACATCCGCATAAGTCAAGGAAATGCTTGAACGATTTCAACGCATATTCCAGAAGAAGGTTCCACCAAAGGTTAGTAAGCTAAGAAACTTTCTGTCAAGTTGTTTAACGCTAATGCAAGATAAAGATGCTATTGCAGAACTACAAGCAATGATAGAGGATATACCTGTAGAGCCGCGACCTGAAAAGAAAGTTAACCAAGTACGGAAAAAATTTAAAACTGGCTGCGAGTTGAGGATGACTGCGCAGATAGGTGACTACGACATGGATTATATCATCTTGGATCTAGGATCAAATGTCAATATCTTGACACGACAAACTTGGGAAAGTATGGGAAAGCCATGCTTGGACTGGTCTCCTATCCAGTTGCGACTTTCCAATCAGGCGAAGGTCCTACCCATTGGTCAGTTGAGCAATGTCTCCATTGATGTCGAAGGATTGCGCACATTTGTAGACTTTGAAGTCATTAACATTGTTGATGACACGAACCCATACCTCGCTCTACTGGGAATAGATTGGGCCATAGAGAATCAAACCATCATAAATTTCAAGAAAAGGAATCTCTCATTTGAAGATGAGGAAATGAGGGTAGTATCACACATCAATCCATTAGAGGGACAGAGATATGTATGATCCTGTCTATAATGAGGACAGGGTGACTACCTCGACCAGATCGACAATGTCACAACTATGCAGGAAGATTATATCAATCCGACAACAGATGGAAACCTGAGTTGGAGATGCACGAGTTCATGTACATTTGACTCAGGTGAGGCTTTAGAGGGTTGGAAAAATAGATTACACGAAGTCTCTATGAGAAAGTGTGCAAGAGTTACAAGGTCTGTGCGACGGGTGAAGAATGAGTCAAGGGAGCTACCCATCTATGAGGGTTTCACACACACATTGGAAATGACACCTAGAATTTGGTATACCTCTATGGAGTTGCAACAAGGAATCCAAGATTGGGAAAGACTCGCTAAGTAGTTTGCGCATACATTTAAATTTGCTGATGAGAACCCTACAATTGATGCTGTGCTTCAAATGGTAAAGGGGAAGATAGTTGCTGAGATCCCTGTCAAAGAGGCTAATTCTCACCAATGAAACCAACCATTCAGTAGTGGATGGCATGCTACAGTCTAAACGAAGACCCAGATGATGATCCGACTAACATCAACATACCAGAATCAGAGGGCACACAGGAAGTAAAAGGAAGCAGCATTTCAAGTGATCAGTCCCTACAACCCTTGAAAATTAAGAAAGTACATATCGGATCACCAAAGAACCCGAAGTTCGCCAATATCAGAGATTATTGGGATGAAGAAGTAGTTGAAAAGATCATGGATCTACGACATGAGTATCAGGACCTATTCCCTACCAACTTCTCAGAAATGAGGGGAATAGTGGGAGACTTAGGGGAGATGAAAATACCCCTACCACTAGATGCTAAATCAAGTAAGCAACAACAAAAGGCATGGCATTATCAACATATCAGGTTTAAGCTAGTTGAAGAAGGAGGACTTGTCTTACTGTATGACAACAAATTTTTCAAGCACCCAGGAAAGTTGAAGACACATTGGCTAGGGCCATATAGGATCGCGAACATCACTGATGTGGGCGCAGTAAAACTCCAAAAGTTAGATGGTACCTATTTTGCGGGTATGGTAAATGACAGTGGCCTGAAGTTGCACTACGACACGCATAACATCCTGGGTTAGAATCGAAAAAAAAGAGATGAGAGGCCAAAGGACGTAACGTATTTGGTCGCAGGGCTGCGACAGAACCATCATACAGGCACAAGAAATAAGTGGAAATGAAGAAACATGCAAGAATCAAATCACTGTGCAAGCGCAAGTAAGGAAAAGGAAGCGTGCGACGGATATATAAGGGATCTGCGCAGGCCAAGAATGCTACGCAAAATATGTCACCTGCGCGGAAAAGGGAAACTGCGCAAAAGGAAGATACTGCAGGGTAAAATGGGAACAAAGAAAAAAGCCACTAGCACACAGGACAAAGCAAAAAGTGGTAAAAGGTTGCAAAAAGCGGAAAAGGTTGGCTGGCCGACATTAAAATACAAATCTCTGACGAAGATTCTAGCAGCTGTGACAACTAAGTGACATTAATTTGATGTAGTACGAGGAAAAGGGCAACATGCTTTTTGGTCCCATCACTCGTCCTCAGCATAACTGCCATAACTATGTTGACAGGTATAGCCCATAAAGCGAGTTGTAGAAGTTAATGAAGAATGTGTCGCAGAAGAAACCTGGGAGATTGATTAGACCTCGACATCTCGTCAAGTGACAATTACAGGACGCATAGGGCCATATAAATACTTGGCATCCCCATCAAGCATTCTTTTACGCATAGTGAGACCTGAGAAAACCAGAGCCACGTGATTACAGAGCTAAACCCTGCCATCCTTGTTCAATTATGCCGACGTCCATGGTAATTAACATCCCCAGTGAGAGCGAGGCATCAGATGCAAATGTTATCTTTGGTTTCCCCATTGACAAGGAAGAAGAAATACAGTCGCCCGAGGTAAAACAACTGCAGCAGCAACTAGAGATTGACCCCATGGAAAGAACATGTAAACAACCTGTCAGAAGGGCTGGTCATGCTACCATTCCAACACTTGGTTCACGTGATGTGACTAACCCAACTCAAAGAATGGCAATTTCTTTGGGACCACAGCAAGCAGCTATAGAACCGGTTAGAGAGCCAAGCCAGCCCAGTGAGAAACAACCAAGAGAGGCATCCAGACCACCACCACCGCAGCGGAGAAAACGCAAGGCTATGGCTGCCCTGGACGAGCGAGGAAAGGCACCTATTGGTGAAGAAGCAGAGGATTTCATGGAAGAAGACTCACTACCACGAAGAGGGCTAGAAGTAGAGTGAGTTGATTTGAATTTCCCACACTACATTTGGCCAAGGAGAATTGATGCATAGAAGAGGGCTCTCCCAAAGAAGGTGGTGACTACTATGGTAGCGCAACAAATTCCTAACGGCGTTCCCTTGCTAAAAGATATCGTCCATGAGTTTTCTAGGTTGAAGTTCTAGGACTTTGACATTCGACAGCAGGAAGGATTGGAGATAAGAAACTTCCTGGTTGTGAACCAGTTTGCCACAAGTGACGCCCAGGTGCTCATGCCAATGGAGTGGGCTGAGGGACTTGCCCGCACAGGTCTGACAACCATGTTGTTTATGCCACACTTTGGCCATAGCGTACAAGTCAATACATATGTGAAGCAGTTACTGGTCTACTTTCACAGAGGATGCTTGTGGTTAGAATAGCCATATCTGGTCGACGCCGAGTTAATTTCAAGGATCATTGGCTTCCCAAAGGAAGGCGACGATCCTGCGCCATACCTGGCCAAGCAAGACACTAACCCTATAAAGCAGTAGTATAACATTCAACAAGCGGGATAGGGCTTCTTGATTGGGCCCATCCAGGACAGAAGTGTGCGCATCACCGCAAAGATCGTATCTTGTAAGATGCTCCATAAGATGAGACCCAATCAATGTACAATAGTGGTAGTGGAACTCATAGATTTATGTGCTCTAGGAGGAGTATTCAACTACTCGCAGTACCTGCTGAATGAACTCATAGACGATGTGATGTAGGCCCAACACAAGGCCGCCTACAAATTATACTATTCCTGTCTACTGATCTTGATTTCATTCACTGTATGGGGTAACTCGCCAGACTACGCCTAGATGGATGTCCCACTACTTTTCCTTGGCGTAAAGTACCAGAATTTGTGGGAAGATAAGGTGGACACTAGTCGATAGAAGGATAACAACATTGCATTCTTTTTACATGCAAAGGTGCTGCGTGATGTTGTCCATCGATCCCATAGAATCCACGCTGCGACGATACACACGTATGCAACATTTATCAAGTTTGAAGCTAAGGTGAATAATATAATCCTACTGCCAACAAGAGATATGATCAAACAAGTGCACCATGCGGAATTCATGGTGACAAATGAAGACGTGGATGCAATTATTAATCTTTGGCCGGAGGAATGGCGCGACCCGCTGCGTGAAGAGAAGAATGCAGAGGAACTGCTACTTCACCAAGTTCATGCCGAAGAGCATGAAGGCGACGACAACCAAGATGATCAGTCGCAAGAAAACAATGAGGACGATCATGGTATTGATGGCTTGGACCATCATGCAAGTCAACAACATGCGTAGACATAGACGCACGCACAACAAGAAGAGGGCCACTCGTCACGCAAGAAGCAGAAAGCTGACAGAACAATGAAGAAGAACACATTGAATGAAGATGATGTGCAGGAACTTGCTGACGTTATTGCTAAGGTCATGCAAGATAACCTCGCTAGTCTGAGGATGCAACAATTAAACATTGCTACCCAAGTCGAGGGCCATCTCAATAAGTTGATAGAGGCCATCCGGGATGTCAAAGCCACTATGGAGGCTGAGACATATGGTGTTGATCCCAGTATTCCACTAGTTACACCAGTGTTAGTGTCGCCAATAAAAGTGATGATTCAAAGGCATGCACTAGAGGCAGATGCAGAGACAAGTGTAGGTCCTGATGACAACAATACACAGATAAACTTCTCCAATCTAGCCTTGAATGAAGTCTATGACATTCAGCAGGCGGCCGTGTTTGAAATTCGGCTAAGGGAAAATGTTGTTGCTTATCAGGAAACAAAACAAAAACATAAGGTAAAGCTGTGCAAGGCCTAGTTGAAGGAAAAGGAGCAAGAACTATAGGGGCGCATCACCCTTCTTGCTGAAAGAGAACAAAAAATACTAGCATGTGAACAAAGTTGCGTCACATTAGTGAACTCTACTATGCTTAGGAATTCCATTGCAGCATTCCCACCAGAGGCAGGACACGAAGATGAGGAATCACGAGCTAAAGTAACTAGGCTCACAAAGATCATGTAGGATATTCGGCAGCAAGTGGAAGAGCTGCAAGCCAGACAGATGCCAAGCACACCCCTGGAGGTGCTTGAGGAAAGAAGAAGAGCAGTGTCTGAAGCTACTGAGAAAATCAGAGAAGGAGAAGCGCTCTACGTAAAGGCCGCAGATGCTATCGCTACCATTTGGGGAGTGCTGCTCGAAGATGAAACAACTGAGGAAATCAAGCAGAGTGCGTGAGAGGAAGATGAGAAAATCAGCGTTGCAAAGGTGGAAATGAGGAAGCTGCCCCTCTAGCAGAAGGTCACAAAAAATGCAGAAATCAAGAGACTACAGCAAGAAGTGCAGACCCTTCACGAATGAGAACAGGCTAGGGAAGATGAGGTAGAGACACATCAGTCAAAAGCTGAGCGGCTCACAGACCTTATTCATGCTGTGTAACAAAAACTTTAAGGCATAGTACAATCAATAGAGGCGGAACCGTTCGAACATGTCCGTTCCGATCGTGTTGAGCAGTTGTCCGCACAAGCAGAAGAAGTTGCAGAGGAAGTCGCTAAGGTTCAATAGATTGTGAAGACTTTCCAGGACAAGCTTTGTCCTCCTGCGTAGCCTGAGTCAGTGCTGACAACTTAAAATTGTGCAAGGAAATAAGGCCGAGGCGCGCACCCACAAAAAAAAAAAATCAAAGGAAGGAAAGCAACGAGAGAAGCATCTCCAACGCAACCTGGTGTAGGAAAAGGAAGTTGCGCTGAAAAATGGTGCGCTGTAAACCCACCAACAAACTAGCTAAGCGCTAATTGGCGGGAGGTCGCAGACAACTGGCAGACATTGGCGCACCATTAAATGCATGAGGATTCAACAAATATTTGGTGCTCGCGACAGGACATCGTCCTGGACGGAACGACTAGCTCATCAGGTACAAGAAACTCTTTGATGGTGACTGGCCATCACATCAATACTCGATCACAGCTGTTAGTACGGGAAAATGACGGCAGGGTTAATCATAGAAAATTTGAGAGGCAGATTTGGTGCGCCAGAGGAGGGTTTGTCCTAATGATGCACTTGGATAAGTCAGGATGGCATGTGAACCAATTCTCCTCTTATAAAATAAGGGCGTGCCTAGAGCCATCATCACTTGGTCGTGCTGCTTGAGCACCAGTTACAGATGGGTTGGGGTGCATCATGGTGAGTAGCCCTGCCAGTTAAAGTAGTTGTTGCAACCTTCAATGTGTGGGTTATCTTCGAAGATGGGAATAATGAGGACATTATCAGTCTGCAAGTTATTTTGACCAAGCTAGAAGTATCTAGCGAAGTCATCATTGGCTATTTATTTTTTAGTTGGTTAGTAGCCCTGACTACGGTACCCGGAAGGAACCCGGTGGGGATCCGAGTT
The DNA here is from genome assembly GCA_001517045.1 of Pseudotsuga menziesii. NCBI lineage: Eukaryota > Viridiplantae > Streptophyta > Pinopsida > Pinales > Pinaceae > Pseudotsuga > Pseudotsuga menziesii. The sequence continues at coordinate 285,989 of LPNX010945312.1, forward strand.
TTTTCCCCACTTCACTATGTCTGCAGGGATGGTGAATAAGCCTAACTTTCGGCAGTCCAGGCGAGGCCTAAATGTGTGGAAGGACCAAGTGGGAAGATGCCGACTTCCAGGAAGGACCAAATGGGCAGATGCCAACTTCCAGGAAGGACCGCGTGGCTAGATATGGCTTGTAGACCGTGATGCTGAGATGAATTTGATCAAAGGTTGGGAATCATTTGTCCCTTATCACCTCCTTGAATTTGGGGATTTTTTCTGGTTTTCAATATGGACAATGCTTCATTATTCAAAGTTCATATCTATGGCACATGCGATCACTAGTTGGGCACTTTTAGCAAAAATGGAGAAAGATGGTAGTAAAACTCCCATGCTATAGACTCCCTGTCTACCTGACATGGCTCAAGAATGAGCCACAAGACTTTGACAAGAAGCATAAAAACAAGATGAAGAGGAAAAGGAGGATGAAGATGTCCAAGAAGAACAGACTCTTCAAATGATGCCGAGGAAGAAATTGTATGACTAAAGTTTTGTAATCTAAAAAATTGTTAAGTATGGGATGAGCTCGCGGTGTAGGAAACGCCGTAAAAAAAAAAAAGATAAGGAACACAGCGCGTAAGGCAGGAAGCAGGAGAAGGTGGAAACTGCCGCACAGTTTGCACCGCCTCCTATGTCCATTGATTCGTGGCTCGGGATGAGCCACATGTGAGTGTTGGGGGCCTGTTGGCCTGGGAAAGGAGCACACGGAAGATGTTTGCATGCAAGCAAAAGAAGGTGCGTCGCGCACATGATAGAAATAAAGGAAGGTCATGAAGGAAGCAAAGGACCAATGCAGGTAGAATGGAGATGAACGCAACGAAGGAAAGGCGAGTTCATGAGCATGCAGGTGATAACAGCCTAAAAACAACAGGTGCAAATCGTGGCCATTTAAGGTGGCGTAAGCCTGCAGCAACGCATGTACGAGGGAATATTTGTAAGTCAGTCGATAGTGCCTTGTGTCAAGTCATGATCACCATAGTTGTAGCCTGAGGGGCGACTGATGGTGACAGTTAACGGACTGCCTATATGTAGTCGACCATGCGTGGTCATGTAAAATAGTATAAATAGGAGGGATTCAATGGTTAGAGGGTTGATCAATGGTTAATTATTGGTTGGTGACTAATAGTTATTGTTTTGTTGTTCATTGGCGATCAATAGTGAAGGACGCCATTTTGTTGTAATTTTGTAGAGATTAGAAGAAGAGAAGACTCACGAAGAGTCTCGTAGCGATAGGAGGTTGTTGAGCCGCGGATCCGGCTGCTGTGTGCACAGACTGCTAGGAGTAGAAGTAGGGTAGAAGAAAAAACTAGAGAGCATGAGAACCAGAGGTCTGAGTCATAAAGACATATCATAAGATCAGTTTGCATCCTACAAACTGCAAGGTGCTATATCCTTTTCTCATGCCAGATGAAGAGCACCTTGGTGGTTTTTCCAAATGGGTTTCCACATTCTCCCTTGTGTTTGAATGGGTGATTGATGCTGTGAATGTTGATGTGAATGGTTGTTATTTTCTTACTGTATGATGATGAAATATTGATTAAATGCCTGATGTTATACTGTAATCAATAGATGAATGTTTGAGAAAGAGTCGTTGAAATATATGCATATATCGGCCTATGCGTAATGACTTAAGTCATGACGTAAGTCGTAGACGGTCTATTAGTATGAGTCAGCTGCGCCGCACAAGTTGCGCCAGTTGTGAGGTTGAGAACAAGGTTAGGTTGCACGCGCTGACATATAGTTGTACTCAGTTGTGTAAGTATGACTCCATCGTCCAGCCATCCCATTGCCTTTATTGAGCACCTTGGCCGTGCGCCAAGGGATTATAACCCCTCACCAACTGTGGAAAAATGGTTCCGGCAGTTACCCATCGAAGAGATGTCTCGGGTGAGACTGTGCCTACTTTGCAGGTGTTGCCAATGGGGCTTCCTCTGTCGGGCTGGTATCTCGGGTGTTTGTTGGGTTGATGGGATGCGCACAATCTAGGTCATGCGAGTTAGGAACAGTGGCCAACAATGAATATTTATGATACTAGCATAATACAACACAAGATTCCATTGAAACTAAATACAAATCATTTTAAACAGAAGCTGAGGTGTATGAATCCAACATTGCCACCCATTATCGAAAAAGAGGTAAAAAAATGTTAGATGAAAATATTATTATACCTCTTAGATACTCTTCTTGGGTAGCAACTTTAATGCTTGTACGTAAGAAAAATAGGGAAATAAGGCTTTGTGTAGATTTTCGTAACTTGAACAGATGCTCCCTTAAAGACAATTATCCATTGCCCAAAATTGATCATATTATACAAAGAGTGGTGTGTGCTTAGAGAATATCTATGATTGATGGTTTCTTTGGGTACAATCATATAGTTGTGCATCCAAATGAGAAAGAGAATTCAAATTTTACCACTCCTTAGGGAACCTTCATGTATGACAAAATGCCATTTAGTCTCATGAATGTTGGTGCAACGTTCAAGAGGGATATGGATATAGCTTTTGTTTGTGAGAAAGAAAGGTTTGTGGTAATATATCTGGATGATATTACAATTTTCTCTAAGTGTGATGACGAACACCTTAAACATCTAATACAAAATTTCCTTAAATGCATAAAATTTGGGTTGTCCTTGAACCCAAATAAATCTCATTGTTCTATGCATGAAGGTAAGCTCCTTGGTCACATAGTTTCATTTAAGGAAATTAAATAGATCTTGATGGGGTTAAAGCTATCTTAAAGATTAATATTCCTAGAAATAAGAAGGAAATTTAGTCTTTTATGGAGAAAAATATTTTTTTGAGGTGGTTTATTCCTAATTTTGCAGAGATCATCAAACAAATTACAAGAATTTTGAAGAAGGATAAGGAAGTAAAGTGGACAACTGAAGTAAGATCATCATTTGAGAAGATAAAGCATGATCTTACTAAAGCTCTAGTGTTTGTAAGTCTAGATTTTTTGAAGGAAATTTTAACCTCTTTTTTGCATCTAAGGATACAATAGTTGCAGTTCTTCTACAAAATAATTATGAAGCTTTGAAACAACCTATATCTTTCTTTAGTAAAACTTTGAGAGATTCAGAGCTTAAATATACTGCATTAGAAAAAAAAGATTATGCTTTGGTTAAAGCTCTGAATTTTTTTTTCAGAATTTATTTACTGCATTCAAAGATTATAGCATATGTACCTAACACTACAGTTAAAGAAATTATGCTACAACCTGATAGTGAGGGAAAGAGGGGACTTGGATAGCCGAAATAATGGAGTATGATGTTGAAATTTGGCCTACTAAAGTGGTGAAGGGTCAGGGTATTGCTATATTGTTAGCGTACTCAAATTGTGAGCCTTTGGGACTGAATTTGGTGTTAAATCAATAATCTCAAGCATAATTTTTGTCAGAATAGGAGAAAGAACATATTTATAACATGTATGCAGAGTTTTCTTGATACAGTGGCATAGTGTTTTTTCTTTGTATATGAAATGTCCATCAAATTTAGGTAAAAGGGAGTGTCAACCATTAAAACTTAGAGCTATGAAATATTGTTTAATTGATCAAACCTTGTATTGGAGAGATCCTAGAGGTATGCTTCTTAGGTGTTTGGAGAAAGATTAAATTGATATGATTACATTAGATTTGCACAGAGGAGCTTGTGGAGAACACCGATATTGGAAAGATACTACTTTTAAGATTCTAAGAACAAGCTACTATCGTCCTTCTGTGTTCTAAGATATATATGTAAAGGTAAGATCTTGTGTTGAGTGTCAAAAGTTTTTAGGTAGATTAAAACTTTTATCTAGGTCTTTAAAACCTATTGCAGTAGATGCACACTTTCAACATTGGGGGTTTGAATTCATAGGTGAAATCAACCCTCCTTTAATTGGGATGCATAAGTATATTTTGATAGCCACTATTTTTTTCACAAAATGGGTAGAGGCGATTCCCACTAGGAAAGCTACTGATAAAGTAATAATTAATTTCTTAGAAGATAATATCTTGAGTAGGGTTAGCTATCCTAAGAAACTTGTGACTGATAGTGTTTCAGCCTTTAAGTATCGAGAAATGGTGCACTTGTTGTGAAAGGAACAATATTATTACTAACCATTCAACACCCTATTACCCACATGGTAATGGATTGGGAGAGTCTACCTATAAGAACCTAATCAACAACATTAAAAAGTTGTTATTTAAAAAATGAAGAGCTTTGGACACCATATTGAAGTATGCTCTTTGGACAGGCAGAGTTACAACTAAAAAGGCCATTGGTACATCTCCATTTCAACTTGTTTATGGTACTAATAATGTTTTTCCTATTCAGTCAGGTCTACCGGTCATGAATTTTATGCAGGATGGCCTAGAAGAACCAAATGAAATTCATAGGCGAATTTATTAGCTGGTTGAAGTCCAGCAGGAAAGGGAAATGTTGGCAGAAAAAAAACACAAGCATTAGAAATAAAGTAAAGGCAAGGTTTGATAAAATAACTAAAGAATACACTTTCCTTCTTGGTGAAATGTTATTAATATGGGATTCGAGAAAGGATGAAAAAAAGAAGCATGGGAAGTTTGACAACATGTGGTTGGGTCCATTCAAAATTGCAAAGGTTTTGGGAAAAATACTTTTGTATTGTAGAATTTGGAAGGAGAGGAATTGGCAGGCCCAGTGAATGGGTGGTTTCTGAAACATTTTCACGTTTACTAAGGCCATGGGTGACCTAATTTCATTGTATATACCAGTGATATTTTATCTTTTTTATCGAATATGACTCCAACCCAATGGGTTTGTATAGAATTACAGTTTCCAGTGTTGGAAGTAACTAGTTTCAATTTTAGAAGGCATCTAGTCTGTGTGTTCTTGGATATTTACATGAAAGCCACCATCCCCCATAGAGCCAGATGTTAGTGCTAGAATTGTACTCTAGACTAAGCCCTATATTTTTTGTTTTGGTTCCCTTTTAAATCCTTAAGTCTCGGTTTTAAGTCTTTAAATGTATGTTAGATAACATGTACCCTTGTATTCTCTAGGTTTCTTGTTATGCATTTATTTTATTAATAAGTTTAAGTTTGGCTCTTATTTAAGATCAATTCCTTCTAATAGTCTTTTTTATTATAATTTGCATGGTCTTGATATTTATTTCAAGAAAATCACCCAAAGTGCAAAAAGTGTTTCAATTTGCAGCATTCCACCACGGGTTATAATGGAGATGTATGGGTTTACGTTGTCGGAATGTCAATAAGGGAAATCATTTAAATTTTCCGGGAAATAAAGTAATTATGGAAACTTATGGCCTTGGGGAGTGGGGTTCTCCATTATAAAATATCCAGCTAACCTGCCCATCGTCCAAATCGATGTGACACCACTAAAATAATTATCTGGTGTTTCCCACGATCAATGATTCATTCAATTTCAAATATCTCAGTTTGGATTGCATGTAATTCTTATGCCATTTGGAACTAATCTGTGTGTTGTAGTCTGTGTTAATTTATAGTTGGAGCTAAGCATGTGTATTTAGTCATTAATCGTCAAGGTGAAGAAGACATGTGGTAAATTATATATATTCGAACATATTAACACCAAATGGACTGAAGAGCATCCCCACTGTGTGAAGATGCTGATAGATGCAGGGTGGTTTTTTTTCTTTGAAAAAATCAGGGGTTACAACTTGGAAGTCATGCAACAATTTGCATGCAAGTTCACATGCATGCAGGTTAATTTTGATAGTTTTATTTTTGATGTTTCAGAAGCCTCTATTGCATAAGCGCATGGGTTATCTACTGAAGGTGATCAATGGTTTAAAAAGGTTCCTTTTGAATTTGATTTGAACTAGTTTCTCTTGTTAGGGAATGACAACCTATATTAGAGAAAAGGAATTCACAAAAATAAATTGAAAGAGGAATGGAGGGAGGTATTAAGTATTATACAATGCTATATTACATGTGAGGGCATATTTTTCATAGTTTACAGATACCATCTCCATTTCCTTCTTCATGTTGTAGGTGTGTTAAAACTTAATTTTCCCATTCCCTTTTATCTATTAAAAAGTTTATCCAAAATGGCAACGCAAGTTAGGAAACATCTAGATCATACTTCTTAAATTATTTTTGATCACAGGTTAATTAAATTATTGGTTCTCAATGAATTGAGGGAGAAAAACTAGACTTAGTTTCATTTTCTCTTTTGGTCTGGATTCGAAGTTGAGAAATCAGAGACCCCAGAGAAACAAAATGTTGAAAAGGGAAAATAATAAAATATGCCGTCAACAAAAAATATAACAGTCTGTTGTTCCAAAAATGAGAATCAATATAGTTAGGGGAATGCTAAGAAGCGCAAGGGATACACAATAAAGGATGAGGTCAAAACAAAATAAAATCTTAAAGAATCACATTCAAAGAAAAAACCTATTATAGAGCAAGTTGCAGGGAATGATCAAAATAAATAGGTTGCAAAAGATGAAGATAGGGTTGTGACAACTCCTAAGACACTTGGTGATCTAGAAGAAAAGTTAGTGGAAAAAACATCAGAAGGTATGTCAAATCCATTTCCTCGCAATCCAAAACGGATTTACACTCATTCTAAAAAATCTGAAGTTTTCAAATGGTGACCCAAGACAAGGGATTGAAACATTAATCAAATGAATATGAAAAGAATGTTAAATCCTGGTATGAAAAATGGAGGATTGATATTGAGGAATCTTCAAGCGAAAAAGATACTAAATCTAAAATAATTAAGGGAATCTCGAATGAAGCCCTTGATAATATTGAAGAAAGTTTAAAAAGGGTCCCTGAAGTAATAGTAAAGAAACATGTTAATAAAGAGATGAATGCCGTCTAGAGTTTTGATGAAGGGTAAAGCTCGAATCATGCAATCAATGAGAAAAAAATAGATTTTATGGATATACAACGTTTAGAACAAGGTCATGATAATCAAGAATTCCCTACTAATGAAAATCAAATTAAGATCGAAACACGTCAATGTTTGAAATTTCCTAAAGAAGAAACACATGCAGAAAAAAGGTTCGAGGTAGAAAATTTGAAGAAGGCTCTTCAACATTACAAAGCAAAAAATGCACATTTGAATGACTTCAATGACTAGCCGGTGCAAGAAAAATGAATATTAAGATAAGATCTAGAGGATAATATCTAGAGGAGATTAATACAAATTATGCAAATCTATTCCAAGTTGCTGAAGAATCTATAAGAAGAAGAAAATTGGCACAAGAGTACAATAAAGAACTCAGTAGGCAGAATGAAGAACTTCAGGAGAAACTAGATGCTATGGAGAAGGAATACCCTCGACTGCAAAGAAGATCCCAAGAATTATATGGCTTGACTATGTTGAGTGAATCAAATCGTGGAATCTAGTATAGTCAGATAACAGTCTTAAATCATACACGTGGCAGCCAAAGTTTTGAAATAGTTCAAGTGCTCTCCTTTATCAAAGTGAACAAGTGGCCTAAAATGTCACCATCTAGAAGATAATGATAAGTTTTAGATCAAACCTAGATTATTATCATGTAATGTAAATATTTGTTTTCCTTTTTGAGTTCATATGATCCTAAAATTTTGGATTTGAAAATTGTTTCTATATCTTTGCATAGTTATAAATGTAAAAACTGAGATAGTAGAAGGGATTGGTCATTGAGAGGGTCGAGAGAATGAATTTTGATTTTGCAGCAAGTTACTTTGAACTACTGTAAGCTATGTTTCAAGACTATTTTGAAGATGAATTATATATATACACACACACACATAATGAGCTAGCTTAGCTTCTAATAATTGTAAATGCATATCAAGTATATTTGTTTTGTTTCTGTTTGTGACTTCATATGTGATAAAGTTTTTATCATACATGTTCATACTCAGTCTGTGTATTTACATACCTTTTCACTCAGAAAGTATTTATGTTTGAGATATTCCTAAACCTGATATATTATTGCAGTCTGTATTTATGTTTGATAGTTGACTTGGTTCAACTTGTATCTATGCTTCATTTTTTCTAGTCTTTGAGATTAGTTTATTTGAGATATCTAGTAAAAACTCTAGTACAAACAATTGGGAGACAATCATTGATCATCGTGGTTAAATGAGCTCCACATTGTTTTGTTTCTATGCTTTATCTTTATTTTAGTCATCTTGGTTATGCAACTATCGAATTCTAACATAAAAAAGGGGGGGAAAATCAAAGGGATTGACCATTGTTATATTAAAATTGAATGGTTCTAGTTCTTGTAGGACTTACCTAACTTCTCAAGAAGATGTAAACAACGGTGGGGCTAAGTGTATATAGTTGATGAAGTCTTGGACTCTTTTAAGGTCTTTCTGTAGATTTCGCGTGTTCTTCTATAAGCTAGATGTTCTATGAGTTTGTTTGGGGGCTTCAAATTCACAATAGAAAGGGACATGAGAGATCATATGTTTAAAAAATCTTGTATCTTCATTTATGGGTTGTGATTTCCTCATTAAGTAGCATTCAATGCTATAGTAGGGTGGCATCAAAATTTTTGTAGGCCACGTGGCAACCTCTAACTGGTTATTGAGAGACTGAATCTACCCCACCTTTCTTCTTATTGGTAGGTATGCCTCATTCGAGATTCAGGATTATGTTGCAAGGTGGGTCACTAAGGAATCCTTCATATTCTTTGAATTTTGGTGATGATATGGACCGTTAATCTTACATGTTGGGGTGAGAGATACGAGTTGCTGATGTGAGCCGACCCACTCATTTGGATTAATTTTTTCCATTTGCGAGGGTAGCGCTATAATGTTTTCCATACCATTCACGGGGATATTTCCTTGTTATCTTGTCTTTGTGTGTAGATGGATAAGATTTGTTTTTCTTGATTGAGACAACCTTCCTCCTTGACAAAATTCAAACTTAGGCTACTCTGGAGGAGGGGAATGCCAATAGTTTGAATGACCTATTTGAGGAATAACATTAACTCCTCATGTAGGATGACTCCTCCTTCTGAGGTGCCAAGAATCCATAGGGAATCTCTAGGGTGAGAAAAATTCCTAGGGAATCTCTAGGGGGGATCCTCCTTATTTATTGGGATATGGAGTCAAAATGCCTCTATATTTATTAACAAAATTGTCAACTATGAATTTAGGAAAAATTGCTCGATAGAGCTTAGGGTTAAATGGTGACAGTGAAGATAAATCTAGTTACGCACTATATAAGGGAACAGAAAAATGAACTATGGTACAAATCTGTTTTGTCGATTACCTTGTGGTGACATAAATTTTTTAGGTAACTATCATTGATAGGATAGTCCAAGGTTTGTCCCTCTAGGTTCGATAAATGGGAGGAATTAGACGAATCCCACATTTCTCCTTGAGAATGAATGGGATGAACGATAGGTTGTCTAATTTTCCATGTTTGTTAGGGCCTTCATGTCTCTTGTCTTACATCAACACCATATTTCCTTTGGTGAAATTTCTATATTTGGATTTTTTATCAAATAAGATCTTCATTTTGAATTGATATTATTTGAACCCTGGTAGTCCTAACTCCTCTGTTACTGAACCTATACCAACTAAGTTATTATTCTTTTTACCTTGTGTTGATTTTCCATGAAATCTTGTAGTACTTATATATATTATAGTTTTAGCTGGATGGGAAACATTGCTTCAAGACCACACACTAATTGTAAAGGTTCCTCGTCTTTAGATCTCTTAGCTGGAATCCTATCTACCCATAAAGAAGACCTGAGTTGTGAGTCCTAAGATTTCTTATTCTCTACTAGAGTTTTATTTATGATATCCATGAGGTTTTTGTTTGAATACTCTGCTTGGAAATTTTCTTGAGGGTAGTAATTGGAGGAGTGAACCAGAATTATGTTAAATTGCTAGAAGAAGGAGATTGCCTTAATGAAGCCGAAGGATTTGGAATTGTGAGCTACTCTCTTCTTAGTGTAGCCAAATCAAGACAATATTTTTTTTCTTCTAAAATCCTAATGGATACTAGATCCGTAACTTGTTTGGTAGGGACAATATCTACCTATTTGGTGAATTAATATGTGGCAGTTAGGATTCACCTATGTTGGCCATTAAATGGGGGATGGATATATCCAATGAAGTCTAAACCCCATTGTTGGAAATGAGATTCAACTTGAATAGGTTTCAAAGGAAGGGTTGGGAGTTTTTGCTTACCAAAAAAGGTTTGACAGGGAGCATAGGCCCTCAAAGAGCTATGGACATATATAAACATGTTTGTCCAATATTATCCATACCTGAGTAGATTATGCATTGTAGATATTTGAACAAAGTGACCTTGATAGATCCCTCAATGTATGCATTTGATTAGGTCCTCATCCTCATGTTCCAAAAGGCTATTAAGTAGGATTCCTTAAGGGTTATTCCAATGTAAATATACACCCACAACACCTTATTTTACAGGTTTGAGCCTCATGTACCTCATTTGAGACTTATCCAATTTTGGAGGGTAGGTGTTAGTTTCTAATAAGTGAGATTTGTCTCTATACTAACTGGATTGGTGATAGGAGTCTTTAATATAACTCCCCTTCTTCCTCAACCTGTATTGTACGGATTCCTATTAACTGGAAATTTGCTTCTTCCATTAATCTTGCTAGCCCTTGACCTTTGATCAGCTTGGTGGGATTGATCACCATGTTGAATTTTTGAATCTTGGTGATCCATTTTCCTCACTTTCCATCATCTTGTAGTTGAATTAACATTTCCTTGATTTCCACGTGAGGAACAAAGGCTATTATTTGAGTTAGTAGGATTCATTCCCTTAAGGATATAAGTGCTTTGAATAGAGAATATGCTTGTTTTTCAATTATATTGTATTTCAAATTTTAACCTCTAAGTGATTTACTGAAGAAGGAAATTGGTTGTTGATATCCTTCAACATTGTTCTGTAGCAAGCAATCAACTATGATATGTTTCGATGAAAATGGGAATACCATGAAATATTTGCAATAATTACTTAGGGCTGGTCAGTATGGGGGCTTCTCAGAATACCTATTTGATAGCCATAAATGCACCTTTGGCCTGATGATCCCACAAAATATCGCATCCTTGTTCAACATTTTGCTCATATGTTCTTTTAATTCAATAAAATTGGGGATGAACCTTCTCAAGAATTGATCTTCCCAAAGAATGACTACAATGCCTTCTTGTGTCTTTGGAAATGAATATTTTTAATTCCTTCAACTCTCTCAGGGTCAATATTTACTCCTTGAGATGAAACTAGATGGATGAAGAGTTTCCCCTCTGCCATATCAAAAAATGAATTTTTGGGGTTTAGAGATATGACTCCAAAACACTTTTCTCGAGTGTTGCACATGGTCTTCCTCTCTCTTGGAATACACATCCAATTCATCTAGGTAAATGAACCTGAAGAAATCCTTGATATCAACAAAGGAAAATTCCATGGCCCTTTGAAAGAGCACGAGCATCAATCATGTTGAAAGACATTCTCTCATAGGAAAATGTGCCCCACATGGTTGTGAATGTGGTTTATAAAATGTCATTCAAGTCTGTTCTTACTTGGTTGTATCCTAACAAGTCATCCTTCATGGACATTTTTTGTGCTTTCACCACCTTCTACAACATTTGGTCCATCTTTAACAGAGGGTAATTATCCTTCAAGGAGGTTTTGTTCAAATTGTTGAAGTTAATACATAATATGATCCCCCTAGTTAATATCTAACAAGTATAATAATCTTTACTTAGCATAAATTCTCCACTTTTTTCTCTATTAGGGGTCATAATAGACGGTTTTCGTGTCTTTTATTATACTTGTAAGGATTCATATTCTCCTTACTGGGTATTTGATGTTGGGCAGTGTCTGGATTATATGTTTTCAGATACTCATACCTCTAGGAGAAGACCTCTTCAAATTGTCTAAATAATTTCATGTAATCCCACCTCTCAATTTGAGATAGGATCATTGACAATTTGATCATTCCGAGATCTACACCCATCCCCAAGTTGCAGTATTCTAGTTTAGAGGGTTCAGTATTCATAGTAGGTTTCAATGGAACCTCAGTGGCACCAAACAACCTCTCAAGAGGAACTAGCCCCTTTGGAATATGATTTATTTTATGTTGTATTACACTCTAGCTACCTAGTGTTTCAAGAAATGATTCCTCTTCCTGCTATATCGTGTTTAAGTATTCTTCTTCATATTCATCCTCCCATTCTAAGTCTATATGCATGTTCGCATATTCTTCCATAAAGATCAATTTTTTTTGATTTGGTCATCTTTTTGAAAATCCTACCATTGCTTGATATTATCTAGGAAAACCTCTCTGTGCATGACTTTAATGGAATATGAAAGATGCTCCAAATCAGATTGAACAAATATCACAACAAAATTTGTCAATTAGTCAGCTTTATGATTTTGTTCTCTAGGCACAACTATGATATCGAGAGCTTCGAATAAATTTTCAAACAAGTCCTAGGAAACATGTTTGTATTGCCTCATCCTTAGTGTCTAATCTGGCATTTCTCCTTCAGTTGAATCACTATCAAGTTTGAATCCTGAAATATTTTAAGTTGCTTGACCCCATTTTATGGTTGTCTCTAATATTTGAATCAATGCATCATTTGGGGAGTTTTGAGGTTTAAAATGGGCCTCCCAAGGGAAATAATAAAATAAGAGGTATAATAATAAAAAAAGAGTTTTGAATTTTGGACGGGAAAACGAAAAACTATTTTTTCTTTTCGCATTTTCGACATATCTTCTTATTGGTTTACGTAACTTTCAAGTTTGGGTACTCGTTGGATATGGATTTTAATTCCGCATCCAACACATACCCATGTTGCATACGTTTTAGGCACACACAACATGAAAAACAAAAAATTCAAAAAAGGTATTTTAAGTACTAAAATACATTTTTATTAATTGATTTTTTTTCATTTTTCATGTCCCATGCTCCCCAAAAGTATGTTATTTGGGTATGCGGTTGATTAAAAATTGAATTCTGTATTCAACGAGTTCACAAACTTGAAATTTGAGTAAACATATAAGGATATATGTCCAAAATACAATAAGAAAAAAGTAACTTTTATCTTTTTCCCTCCAACGTTTTTTAGAAATTTACCCCCATGGTTGACATCATCATGTTGAATCCTATTGGTTCTTATAAAGTGAATTTTGCTGGTACATTTTTTGCTTTGAAGCCCAGTTTTTACCTAAAAACTCCATTAATGCATATTCCACCACATTGTTGGTACAATCAAATTCTAGTTTGAAGGAATGAAGAAACCATTTACCTTCAAATGACTTTAGTAGTACACTAGATATATTTCCCTCTTTTTTACATTATCCATCAAAGTGTAGCATCCTCATTCCATAAGGGTTTACTTATTCTTTTCTCATAACTATCAACAATTCCAATTGCATGCGATCTAGCGGATGAACTTACCTAGGTTATCAATGGTGTAGGAGGGAAAATTGGTGGGGCTATAAGGGTCATCGATGACATAGGTAATCTTAGGTTCCTAATGTAGTCTACAGGTCTCCCCCAAAGATAAGACATGTCAAAATGAATGTTTCCTCCCACTAATGTTCCTTAATGTCTATAAAAATAAATTCCACAAGTGGGGGGAACATCAATGATCACCACATCCATCATTATGTACTTCTTGGGTACTTGAACCATTCCCACACCGAGGTATTTGATCATACCTAAGAATTGGACCCTTTTGGAATCAAATGAAAACAAATCTTTGTAGGGTATGGTGATGTCCAATACTAACTTTTTTGTCATAGATAAGGGCATCAAGGAATGGGAGTATCCAAAGTCATATAGGGAATTGTGGACATGAAAAATTGAAGCTCCAAAGAAATGTAAAAGGGAAGTGTGAGCTTATCAACCCCATAAGTATGTTCCCTATGACAATTTTAGGTGCAACATTGAAGATATTTATGAGATCAACTTGCAAAGGTGTTTCATCACTCAACAACATCACATTTCAAGTTTGGTGGAGAGACTTATCTTGAGAGTTAAGAGGCTTATTTACATGTGTAATGGTGGCGTCTTTAAATTCTAGGTAAGATGAAACTTCTTTTCTATGAATAAGTTACTTTAAAAATTTACAGAGAGGAAAAATGATTTGAAGTTTACTGATATCAAACCTAATGTCAAATGATGGAGGAGGATGTGGGCCTACCTCAAGATTCTCAGCAATAGGGGGAAGATTTATGAGGATCTGTATGCATGATGGTTGTTCTTTGTTCTAATAATGAATTGTCCTTCTTCCTGATGGGGACAATGGGATACTTGAAGTTAGTTTCCTTCAAAACCGTTTCCCTTGTAAGTTGTTGGGTGGGATTAGTAAATTCTCTTCTATTATCCTTTGGTTTCCAATGGGTTTTGTCTCTTTTGTAATTTGGGGAATTTTCCCTCAACCTCAAATCATAGTTCCTGCTTATCTCAACCATTATGTTATTAGTCACCATTTGGTGTTGATAAGGAGATATTTTGAAAGGATCACCCTCTTCTTAAATAATCTCTTCTTCTTTTGAAACTTATTCTTCACCCATCATCAACAACCATTTAGTTGATGTCATGTCCCCATCCATCATTCTAACCACAAGAGGGGGTATTTATGAATTTCATGCTTATAAATTTCGCCCCAAGGGTCATAATATGAATTCATAGATAATAAATTTATGTGCAAGTTCATAAATGTAAAGCACAACTGAAATTCAACTTTATCCACACATACATCATGCATAAATAAGTATATTACTACAGGAAACAAAATGATTCCACATTCATATACAAAGAGAATGATTATCTTTTAACAAATAAGATCCAAGCAATTGGTCATGTAAGAGACATTTTCCACCCAAGCATAGGTAACAACTACAGATACCACCCCCAAGTCAGGATATGATGCCACCAGGGTGAAGGAAACTCATATAGGCTTCTCTCTTATTGCTCAAAACCCATTTTCTCTTATGCTTATCCAAACGAATCTCCACTGAGTAATTAAAGGGATCTCACCCAACCATCCCAGCCATGACACTCTCTTCTATTTCTCCACACAACACAAGAAATTAATTTCCCTTCATTGCTCCACATTTCCCTCAGGAAATCCAACCCTTACAATACTTACCAGTGTGTGTAGAAAGAGTCCAACCTGATGTATGTTGTTGGTGAACCTTCTATAACACTAATTCATGGATTCTCAATCATTTAGGAGTGGAAAAAAATGGGTAAAGGTTCATATCTTTCTCATACTCTATGCTCACCTACAACTATTATCTTTTCTCTAATGTATGTGATTTCTTTTTCACACTTCAAATTTATGGTTATTTCATAGTTTGGTAAAACTAGCAATGGAGAGAACAACATGAAAAACTCTATGTAGTGTTCAAATTATTCATTAAAAAATGGGTGACTCTTACAACTAGAATTACTTTTGACCATAGAAGGAATGAGTCTTACAACTGTCATAGATGTATATTAATCCCATGCTTCCATAAATACATGAAATGACTTTTCCCACCAACATCACATGTGCATTCAATGATTGGATTTAATAATCAAAAGAAAGTAAATGGGTTCATTTAAGACACATAGAAGCAAAATTATAAGTTCATAGGGTGACACTTGACAATAGAGGATTTAATCTCCCACAAGATTGCTTTCCTATTATTCTCTAGCAGAATCATAGCCCATACATTTCTCTTTATACAACCATCTAGGACCATTTTATTATTTTTCCAACATATCATTTAAATAGTTTTTGAGTTACCATGACAAGCCAACCACTTGGTGGCATATATAGATATTCACATCAAACATGCCTAGTGTTTTCGACGAGATCTACACATGAATGTGGGAAAAATATCAACTCATTGAGAGTGGCATTGTGGGTAAGTCAACGAATTGAGTTCCAACTATCACCACAATAGTTGACTCCGTCTGTTTAGGCCAACTCATAAATAAAATACGAGGTTTGTCCTATGAAAAAAAATAAGGATCATTTATTTGGAACATGTGACTTAGGAGAATTAATGAATCATGTTAGGAAAGAAATCTAATAAAAATAAATAAACAAGCCATTTCAAATATTCAACATACATAAGATAAGGACAAATTCCTTAAAAAAGAATACAACAATGGAGTCACAAGTATTAAATTGAGCACATAGATCTATGGATCAACACACAAATCACAAAATAGATCACATAATTTACTCAGCAATTGAAGAATGAAACAATGCAAAAATGGCTTGCAACTATGAATGCTTTCATTAATCAAAAGTAATTAGATAATAATTACAATGAAGTACAATGGATAAATAGCCATAAGCAATTCGAATCCATGTGAGGAAATTTGAATTGATTAAACTCTACTTGACTGAATGGTTAACTGACCTTGTCTAAATCATTATTGGAGGAATGAATGGTTAACTGACCTTATCTAAATCATTATCAGAGTTCATCGGAGTTCTAAATCACAACTCAAGTGTCTATTTCAGTATTAGCTAAGCTTAAATGACTGTGGTAGGTGAGGAATGCACCTCTCCTGCATGCAGCCATGCAAACCTAGCACTAAATGAATGTAGAGGACTATAACTAAATGTAAATGACTCTTAACTGAGCTTGACTAGTCACCAACTCAACTCAACTGACCTTGGTTGGTATCGACACTCCTAGTGGCTCCTAAATTGTAGGGATTGATATAGGAGGCTCCTAAACTGATGCATGCAAGTGCAATCAG
The DNA here is from genome assembly GCA_001517045.1 of Pseudotsuga menziesii. NCBI lineage: Eukaryota > Viridiplantae > Streptophyta > Pinopsida > Pinales > Pinaceae > Pseudotsuga > Pseudotsuga menziesii. Next base: position 302,719 of record LPNX010945312.1, read on the forward strand.
TGGTAATAGGCCTCAATTAGTGTTCCCCACACTTTAGTAACTGGAACATGTGCCCCAATTAGGCCAAGTGGAACCAATGGTGCTAGTGACTAAACATAGACTGGATGGACTCTAGATTTGGACATGACTCTTGATTTTGACATATGACCAAATTGGAAAAGAGAGGATTAATAATCCTAACACCCCCCTGAATGCTAACTTGGACAATCTGTGGGCCCTAGTAACTAAGACCATAGGTCACCCATTACATCAAGTAAAGTAATACAAGGATATGGGGAAAAAAACACATGGGAAAATCCCCCCCTCTAACTAAGCAGATAGAATCAGGATTCAAGTTTGAAAAACTAGAAAATGTGTTGCTGCAATCTCTGTGATGTAGTGAAGCAACATGCATGATGTCCTGTGCTCATTCTCCATAGATTGCACAATAGATGATGTCAATATCTACAGACTTATCCATATTCTCCCAAAATGATGATGGAAGGAAGGAAGAATGTAACCTTTGTCTCTTGCTGGATGCAGAGGTGTATGATCAGCTCTATTCTTCTGAATGTAGTGAGATTGAGCCCTTTCCATGTAGCATCTTACAGGGAGTCTACTGCATCTCTCTGAAGGAGGTAACATTGCATGACATAGTGCAAGGGTCTTTCCCTTCTGAGTGTCATATGGATTTCCAGTCATCTTCCTAGATTCCAATTTGGAAGGAGGGACTGGATCTGGATATGAATCACCCTGAATCTCAATCTCAAAAACTGATACAGCTGGATTTGCAATACTAGTGGAAATTGCAAAAGATGTAGATGACATGTTTTTACCTTCCCTTGCAAGTGGCTGCTGAGAGTGCACTGGTTCTGAAAATGCAATGAAGTGTGAGAAATCATATGCCTTAAAGGCATGATTTGCAGCACCCTTTGCTATGATGTTCCCAATAGAGATATCTGGATCTCCACTGAGTCAGGACCAAATATGACTCGCTTTGGAGAGCCAGTATGAGTCATCTGGTACACAGATAATAGGTTTGCAGCTAGGGAGGGAACATAAAGCACATCTTTGAACTTTCCATGTTCAAGCTTGATAGAGCCCTTACCTTTGGATTGAAATTTATAGCTATTGCCCATATGAATACTAGGACCATCAAAAGTCTGCAAGGAAGAGAATGATTCTCTGGATGTAACCATATGATTGGAAGCTCTAGAATCAATGAGGAAGGCATGTGCTGTGGAGCAGCTAGCCTTCAATGCATGGCATGTCTCTTCATATTATTCAGTTTTTTCCTTCTGGTCAACCTTCCTTGCGCTAGAAGGTATAGTAATGTTATGCTTCTTTATAAGAAGATCCATCTCATCTATTGTTATTCTCATACAAGCGCTTTCTGGATGAAAGCCCCTTCCATAGTAAGAACATAGTGTCTTTCCTTTTCCATTCTTCTTGCTTCTCTTCGAACCTGAAGGATCTTTTGATTGTTCTTTCTCTACAGGAGACTCATCCTTTTGCTTCCCTTTGTCATTCACTACCTTAGGTCCTCCTACAACAAGTGCTTGCCACTATGGAATATCGAATGATCCCCATTTGGATCAACTTATCATGCTCCTAAGTGAGAGATTCAATGAAAGAGTTAAGAGTAGGCATATCCTTGTTTGGAGTAGAGAGCTTCACAGATTGAAATGTTGATACAAAGACTGAATAGTCTCCACCAAGCTTGTAGAGGATGGAAAGGATGATTTGATCATCCTCCTTCTCAACCTTGCACAACTTCAATTGGAACACTAGATTCTTGAATTTTGTGAAGAAGTCATTGAGTGTTTCGAAATTGGATGGATGAAGAGAAATCAACTCATTCTCTAGCTGATAGACCCTTAGATAATCCTACTTGTCAAATAAGGAGGAAAGCTTACCCAAACCTCCTTGGGAGTATTCAATCCATTAATGTGGAAGAGAAGATCTTGAGATATTGAGAGGCACAAGCATCTGTAGGCTTCATCAATCCTATTCCAATACTTTTCTTTGTCAACATAATGAAATGGCTCTTTCTCTACCTCCATTGTGAGACTGAAGAGTCTTTTGGAGCGTAGCTACATCTCCATGTCCTCCTTCCACTGGTGATAGTTGAAAGGAGTGAGGATCTCCATTGGAGGGGCCATCTAGAATGTAGTGGAGAATCCTGAGCTGCTGTAGCGAATGCTGTGAAGGAGACTGAGCTGCTTGTAGCGAATGCAGTGAAGTGGAATGATAAACCTATAAATCACACAATCAAACAAACAAAATAAGGTTGACAGTTTGCACTTTTGGAATTTCCTTCACACCCAGCATAGTTGATCAAGCAAGCTTGATCAACAATTTCTTAACTTGGGATATTAAGTGGTAAATTCTATGCTTCTGGTGCAGTATTGGAAGGAGCAATTTTGCTCAAAAAAATTATCCAAGTATGGATCTATAGTAGGAGGAGTGCCTTGTACTACCGAGGATTTGATACCATATTAAATTGAACACATAGATCTATGGATCATCACACAACTCACAAAATAGATCACACAATTTACTCAGCAATTGAAGAATGAAATAGTGCAAAAATGGCTTGCAATTGTGAATGCTTTCATTAATCAAAATTAATTAGATAATAATTACAATGAAGTACAATAGCTAAATAGCCACAAGTAATTCGAATCCATGTGAGTAAATTCGAATTGATTAGACTCTACTTGAATGAATGGTTAACTAACCTTGTCTAAATCATTATCGGAGGACTGAATGGTTAACTGGCCTTGTCTAAATAATTATTGGAGTTCATCAGAGTTCTAAATCACAACTCAAGTGTCTAATTCAGTGTTAACTAAGCCTAACTGACTGTGGTAGGTGAGGAATTCACCTTTCCTGCATGCAGCCATGCAAACCTAGCCCTAAATTAATGTAGAGGACTAGAACTAAATGTAACTGACTCCTAACTGATCTTGACTAGTCACCAACTCAACTCAATGGACGTTGGTTGGTATCAACACTCCTAGTGGCTCCTAAATTGTAGGGATTGATCTAGGAGGCTCCTAAACTAATGCATGCAAGTGCAATCAGTGGCAGTAGGCCTCAATTAGTGTTCCCCGCACTTTAGTAAGTGGAACATGTGCCCCAATTATGACAAGTGGACCCAATGGTGATAGTAACTAAAAATAGACTGGATGGACTCCTGATTTAGACATATGACCAAATTGGACAAGGGAGGATTAATAATCTTAACAACAAGGAGCTTTCAAACTACACTTAAAAGATTACTTTACCAACAATTAATAAATGTTGTCTATCTAGATAGAAGAAGCAAAGATGAATTGTGAAATCGTTGAGGTGAGGATCGTCTTTTCTTGTTAAATGGAGGTGCATCAAATTGTGAACCTTCATGGTGTAGGGATCGACTGTTTGCTACAAGTTTAATTTGTTAAGGAAAAAGGGGGTTTCCAAATGATACTCGAGGTGCATGGAAATATTTCTAGATTGACAAGTGTGGTTCCACACGAGAAATGGACTAGATCAGAGTCGCGGGGTATGTTAAATGGTCACACCAATCAAGGGTGTATCCTAACAGGTCCCCACGGTCACTACGTAGTTGGTTCCCCTTCACTGTAAAATTTTCCCATGAGTGACAAATCTGTGGAAGTTTGACGTTTGATTTTCATATTTTAGGGAGGTTGATTTTAGTTAAGTGTGGAATTGATTAGAAAGCGTTATGATTGATTTTATTTGGGATTAGATGAGTTAAGTGAAATGACAGATATGTGATCTAACCACTCATGAATTCTTTGGTTGTAGGACTGAACAAGAAAGGAAAATATGTGTTAATTACTACGATTAATCTGTGATTATCTACTCTTCAACAAAAATGATTTTTTTTTCCTAATTAAACTACTTCACGCTATCAAAATCTATCGAGGCTAGGTAAAGAAAATTTGAGGTAAAAAATGGGCCTAAAAAAAGAAATGTACTATAAATCTCAACCAAGAGAATTCAATGTATGATATCAACCATGGGGGATGAATCACCATTCTTTGGGTAGAAAGGTAAAAAGGTAAAAGGTCAAAGTGAAAAAACTATTTTTCAACTCATTTTCAACTTATCTCCTTGTGTATTCACTCAATTTCGACCTGAACCACTCACTGGATGGGGAATTCAATTTTTCACGCAACGAGTACCCACACGTCATACTTTTGATGAACCCCGCTGCCCCAAAAACAAGAAATACGTGAAATTGTTTTTTATGTATTTCTTCTTTTTGGGTTTTTTTCATGTAGTTCTTGTTTTTGGGGCAGTGAGGTTCGTTAAAAGTAGGCCATGTGGGTACTTGTTGGGTGCAAAATTGAAATCCCCATCCAATGAGTTATTATCTCAGTCAAATTTTGAGTGAATACACAGGGAGATAAGTTTAAAATATGAGTTGAAAAAATATTTTTTCTTTTTTCGTCCAAAATTTGATGAGGTGCATGCTAATATTATTTTATTATTTCCACTACCATTTTATAACTTTCCTTAGGAGGCCCGTTTTATACCTGAAAATTTCTTTAATGTACCAGGATTGAGTTGGACTGATAAGGTAGAGAGCAAGATCAACTTTGATAGCGAAGAGTCATTATCTTTTGCAAGAAAGGAGAAGCTTTACAGGAATTGTTGTTTAATAACTATGGAACGAAATACATGATCCATTTCTTCCTTTGAAAAAAGAAACAAAATAATTTGAAAGGTGATTGCCCAATTACTAAGAAAAAAAAATACTTTTCCTCTAAGTGAAGCTGCAAGTAAATATTTTTGATTGTATGTTTCTTTATTTTAGTCAGTTTTAACTTTTAACTTAGAAAAATTAAAAAAAAATTGAAAACATGACGAAATCTCCCCAAGGCAGGGGGATGAGATCGATGGTGGGTTATCCCACTAGCTCCTATGAGTTACAACTAGAAATAGTTCTTATATTCCTTTATAGATTAAGAGTCCAACCAAACTTACAAGTTCTAGATATAAGCGTAGATGATCAAGATTAGGCACCCAAGGGTCTTGGATGAGCATAGTCTCTCTACGTATTCATGATGGGTAAAAATCATCGAGAAAGTTTCCTTATAAAGTTTCCCAAATGACTTTTAGAAATCCTACAAGTCAAATGTATACCTAACAAAAAAATATTCAAAGTGAAAAACAAGTAAATGGTTAATAAAGACTTCACTAAAAATCAAAATAAATTAATTTTTTAGGACCCTTTTTGTTTCTGGTCCAAATAGAAAACAAAGGGAACTTACATTGGCCAAATTAATAAATAAATCTCTTGTTTACAAAATATTATAACTATATTTTAGTGTTGAAATTCTAATTCTGAAGCTCTTACTAAAGGACATTGTTTTCCAATTAGATCTACTTGAAAGATTTAAAATTGAAAGTACAATATAGATCTAAACTAAGCATGCATGTAAAAAGATCTACTTATTATTTAAATTGAACCTATATATATATATATAAATCTAACATAGAAAGTAACAAGAGAGATTCTGATATAAAAGGAAGAGAGAGAGAGAAGAGGAAAATCCTTGGGCTATGGGGTCCTTTGGTATTTTGTTGAAGGACTATGATCCTTAAAATTGATGACATTTTACATAAATTAATCTTATGACTAGGATGAGATAACCAACATACTAGGAAAAGAAAGATTGAAATACAAGACTCTCTCCATAGGAAAAATAGACACAATCAATCATAAGACCATGCACAATCAAGTAAATCCGATATAAAGAGATAGAGGAATAAAATAATGATGCACCTTATTTATGAAGGTTGATCCTAGCCACTCCTTTTCATGATATACTCTTAAATTCCCAATGCTTTCACCTGCAACACAAATAGATAACACCTTTCTCAAACCTATTAGACTACAACAACACAAGTTATTGAATTTAGATATGAAAAGTACATGAAACTACTAGTCAATTCAAAATATAAAATATCAATTACTAAATTGACACAATTTTTGGGGAAGGGAAAGATGTCAAATCTCTATTGAAACAATGAAATAGATTACAAGATATACCTTATGTTGCTTCGACACCTTGACAAACCTGAATACTGCATCTCTCTCCTATTCATGCACTCCAACAACTCCACTCCAATCTACAAACATATATAGGGAAGGAACTTACTTGAGGGAAGTAGTTCCAAGATATCAGGGATAATTACTCAACAATAGGGATCACTGATGGAAGGGAGAGATGGATATGACAATGAGTGATTCCTCTAGTGTGAATTTTCTTCAATAGTCCTTGGTCCCCTACTTGGTCCATTTCTTATAGTTTTATGTGAGAAGGGAATAGTTATGAATGGTTAGTAGGAAGTTTGGGGTGTTGCAAGTAGGAAAAATTGTTTGTTTAAATTATTTAACTTCCATATTTCAATTTTATATTTTTTCATGAAATTATGAAATATTCATGCTTAATCCACTTACAATCATGCGAATGGTTCTCTAGTTGTCAATGTGCAATATTTGAATTATCAATCTATGTTGCATTCATGCCTTGTGAATTAGCATAGTGCAAATGGTTCACACCCAATATACTAGAAATGTGTGAATTATTAGTGAATTTCCATTTAACGTTCCAACAAGGTGTGGATTTTCCTTAAATTGTGTTTGCAACTTATTAGGGTGAATGGGAAAGTGTTGGGGTTTCAATTCTAATGTTTAGGACCACCAGGAAGGGTCAAAACATAGGATCTTCCATCCATGAACGCCCTTTTTGTGAATGTATAGTGACACTTTTAAGTGTCATGTTTTGAACTATCGCCACGAGTGGAGAAGTGTTGATTTGAAATGTAATGATGCCCCCTAATGTGTGAGGTCAGAAGGGAACATGATGGCTGGGATGTTAGAATAATCAACCCATAGTTTACCCACTTAGACATTAATTTCATTATTTCTGTCTTATTTGCCTAGTTCATGTGTCCCACCTTGTGCAAGTTGCTAATTGCCTATCCATAGAGGTCAAACTTTCCATATTTGACACATGTAGCACTTGGGAAAGCATTAGGAATCAAATCTGCTTTATTCCTGGCCTCCTAGGTGCCTATTTTATTTTTCTGCTTTACTGCCTGCTTTTTCAGTGTTTTAAGGCACATAGGAATGCAAGACTAGGTGAGGTGAACTAGTTTTTTATCCTCTTCATCCTCCACTCTTTTCTACATGAAAAAGCATGTATGAGCTGCCATTCCACTACTCTTTATATTTCCCATGTGCCCTTGCCAATTCGTGAGCTCCATGACATATTTGGGATCAGCTTTTTACACCTATGGGGGATTTGCCTATTTTGAGTAAGCCCGCTTTATGCTAGTTTTGGATGCCTCCTTATGCATTCGACCTCTTGATGTATTCTATATATTTAGAAACCTATGTTATTACAGGGTTGGCTATTGTACACTCAGTTAATATAATTTTGTGTTACAGCTCCATATTCAGTCTCCATTGTTAGCAATTTTGCATGATCAATTGATAATTGTTGTGGGTAAAATTAATCTACTGCTGGCCTGAATTTCTACATGGTATCAGATCCATTGTAGGTTGTTACTCTCCTTCAAAAATTGTTTTGCAGGTTCGACATCAAGACTGGGAGCCTTCTACTGACAGCCGGGACAGATTTTCTAAAGCTATGGATTCACAGAAAACTATCTGGACTCCCTTCAACTATTTTGAATGGAAATCAGAGATGGAGATCTTGTTGAGAGCGAAAGGCCTCTACAGGGTGACTATGGATACAGAAGCAGAGCCCAATGCTGCTGCAGAGAAGATAAAATGGCACAATCGGAGAGATGAGGCCTATGGCCTCCTATGTCTCAGTATTTCCCGAGACCTCCTTTTCCATCTCGATGGATTAAATTCACCGGATCAAGTATGGGAGAAGCTTTCTGATCTTTTTGGAAAGACAGATGAGATGAGGGGACATCAGATCGAAAATGAGCTGATTTCTCTGAGTCCCAATAGCTTTGAATCCTTGTAGCTATATTTCTCCAAGTTCAAAGCACTAGTTTTGCAGCTGAAGTAGTGTGGTATCGAAAAGAAATATGATCAGCTCGTATTGGCCATCCTATCGAAGCTAGGACCTGACTACTCAGTCTTTGTTTTGACCTTCTATGCTAAAAAACTCATAGCTCGAACCTGGAAGATGCCTAGCCTTGCAGATTTCATGGAATCTCTCACACAAGAACAAGACAAGCTGGTGATGATGGGCACCATCAAACCATCCAAAGATCAAGCTTTGATTGATGGAGATTCGAGGGTGGATTCAAAAAGCAAAAAGAAAGCTAAAAAGCCACCTGAGCAAAGAAGAGACAAGAAGCAGTCTCCAGAGGATCAACAAGGTCCCAAGAAAAATACCCAGAAGAAGAAAAACAAAGGTGAAATGAACAAGTGCTCATACTGTTCGAAGGGAAATCACACCGAAAGCTCTTGTATGAAAAAGCAGATTGATATGCTGACCAATCTCCTGGAGAAGAATGGCATCTCCCTTCCAGAAAGCTCAAAGAAGAGAGAAGGAGGATCAAGTTCAGATGACATAGAGAGAGTTCATGCTCTAGTTGATGGCACATCAAGCTCACCCAGTTTTATCATTGATTCTGGAGCTTCAAGACACATGGTTTTGAATAAGGAGGCCTTCTCCTCACTGGATATGTCGAAAGGACCATCTATTGTACTGGGAGATGACTCTCTCAC
>LPNX010945312.1:311907-333215 GCA_001517045.1 Pseudotsuga menziesii
AAAATCCCCACAAGGCCAAAATTGGAAGCCAAGATACTACATGCAGCAGGTGAGCTAGCTGGAGATCCCAATGACCCAAGGAGGACTAGATCTCAATTTGAGAGTGGTCTGTGCATGAAGGATCCTATGTTTGCTGAAAAATACTCTTTGATGGTGGAGTCTGATCCTCAAACATATGAAGAAGCAGCAGGAGATCCAAGATGGAAAGCTTCCATGAAGGAGGAGTTCAGCTCACTCCAGAAGAGCAACACATGGGAGCTAGTGGATCTTCCTCCAGGGAGAAAACTAGTACAGTGTAAGTGGGTCTATAAGACCAAATTTGCTGCTGATGGTTCACCATTGAAGTACAAGGATATATTGGTAGCTAAAGGCTACTCACAGGTTCATGGCATCGATTACAATGAGACCTTTTCCCCAGTGGCAAAGATGGATTCCATCAGGCTAGCTCTAGCCATTGCAGCCTCAAGGCAATGGGAGGTACATCATATTGATGTAAAATGTGCCTTCCTGAATGGAGATCTCACTGAGGAGATATATATGCAGCAGCCTCAAGGTTTTTCTACTATCCCTTCTCTTGTGTGCATGTTGAGAAAGTCATTGTATGGGCTAAAGCAAGCCCCCAGGGCTTGGTATGCCAAGATAGATAACTTCTTGCTCTCTCTGAATTTTGTTCGGTGCAAATCAGATCCGAATGTCTATTTGAAGTCTGTTAATGGTTCATTAATGATCATTTTGTTATATGTTGATGACCTCCTCATTACAGGAAGCTCATAGGCTGAGATTGCTTCCTTAAAAGGAGTTATGAACCAAGCCTTCTCCATGACAGATTTGGGGCTCTTAAGTCAATTTCTGGGGCTTGAGATTGCTCAAACCAAAGCTGGAATAAAGGTGCAACAGTCCAAGTATGCCTTGGATTTCCTGATCAAATTCAGAATGCAAGACTGCAAAGCAAGCAAAACTCCTTTCCTTTCAGGAGTGAAGCTGGAGGAAGATGATTCTCCACCGATGGTAAACAATACACTGTATAGGCAATTGATTGGATGTTTATTGTATTTGACACATATTTGACCTGATATTTGTTATGCAGTAAGTGTGGATTCTAGATTCATGGATCAGCCTCATGAGATCCATTGGAAAGCAGCCAAAAGGATCCTTAACTTTGTTCAGGGAACAAGGACACATGGGATCTTCTATAAGGCAAAATCTGATCTTGATTTGATTGGATTTACTGACAGTAATTGGGCACGTGATAGCACAGACAGAAAGTCCACTTCAGGTTATGTGTTCATGCTTACAGAAGGGCCAATCAGCTGGTCAAGCAAGAAACAGAGTGCCATTGCACTCTCATCTATAGAAGCTGAGTACAGAGGAGTTGTTAATGCAACAACTCAGTGTTTATGGTTGCAGGGTTTACTTGGAGAGTGTGGTTTCGAACCTGAGTACTCAACTACCATCTACTGTGATAACTAGATTACCATTCAAATCTGCAAAGATCTAGTTCAGAAGCAGAGAACCAGACACATTGAGATTCACATGCACTACATCAGAGAGCTTGTGCATGATGGCACCATTCACCTACTCTTCTGTTCATCTTCTGAACAAGTAGCTGATATCTTCACCAAAGCATTTTGTGAGAAGACCTTCAGCAATCTCAAATCACTGCTGGGGATTGCTGATCATGCTGTAAAGGCATGAGTGGAGACAAGATTCTACAATTTTGTTTTACAGTCCATGTTTAAGGGAGGATTTTCCCAAAGTTGGTTTTGCCTCTTTCCTTGTTTATTTGGATATGTAGTATGTAAAGGGTGACTAAGCCTTGTTTCTAGGCCCTATATTTTTTATTTATTACTCATAAAGTCAGGCTTAAAGGGGGGTGTTAGAATAATCAAACCATACATAGTTTACCCACTTAGACATTAATTTCATTATTTCTGTCTTATTTGCCTAGTTCATGTGTCCCACCTTGTGCAAGTTGCTAATTGCCTATCCATAGAGGTCAAACTTGCCATATTTGACACATGCAGCACTTGGGAAAGCATTAGGAATCAAATCTACTTTATTCCTGGCCTCCTAGGCACCTATCTGCTTTTTCTGCTTTACTGCTTGCTTTTTCAGTGTTTTAAGGCACATAGGAAAGCAAGACTAGGTGAGGTGAACTAGTTTTTTGTCCTCTTCATCCTCCACTCTTTTCTCCAAGAAAAAGCATGTATAAGATGCCATTCCACTACTCTTTAGCTTTCCCATGTGCCCTTTCCAATTCATGAGCTCCATGACAGATTTGGGATCAGCTTTTTACACCTATGGGGGATTTGCCTATTTTGAGTAAGCCTGCTTTATGCTAGTTTTGGATGCCTCCTTATGCATTCGACCTCTTGATGTATTCTATATATTCAGCAACCTATGTTATTATAGGGTTGTCTATTGTACACTCAGTTAATATAATTTTGTGTTACAGCTCCATATTCAGTCTCCATTGTTAGCAATTTTGCATGATCAATTGATAATTGTTGTGGGTAAAATTAATCTACTGCTGGCCTGAATTTCTACATGGGATACATTATAAAAATTTATGGAGTGAGTTGTGGAGGAACATGGCTAATATTTCAAGAACCCCATATCTGCAAAAGTCCCTGAAATAGAAAATAGGCGTCATACAACATTTTCCATGAGATGGATATGCCCATGCTCAAGATGATAGAACATAGGCACCAAATAGAATACATTCCAGATCCATGACATATTATATGAATGATGTAGTGATTATGACCACACCAATATACATAATGGTTCCATGTGATATATATATATATATATATATATATATATATATATATATATAGGTGGGCCATGGCCATGAATAGAGACAAAATGGATCTCTGTTAATCTGGAGGTCATACCCATGATTAGGTACAAAATAGATCTGTCTCATCATGCACAAGGAGAACAATATGTAACTGAGATAAGTAACAGTTCTCCCAATGGTACCACTGACATATGAGGTATTTTACAGTCTTGCACAATTCAAGCAATAGAAAAATGTGAGTGTGCTACTGTTGGTCCAAGGTCAACCATCCAAACCTCCTAGAGGTACAAATCCTACACATGTGCATAGATGAGATGAAGTAGAACATGGAGGAAACCATTTGATTATTTTTCATTGATGTATAATGTTAACAAATGCGAGGAAACCCACCGATGATGATGATGGGAACCTAAGTACCTAGTACAATCTAGCAAGTGTGAATAGATGTATTAGTGTCGAACAATTGTAGAATCTATCGAGTAGGAGACATTAATGTATTCCCCCTACCGAATAGAGAGGTAATTTGATAATGATGATTGTAATCCCCAAGGTACTACCAAGACTCTAGATCTCCTTCCTAGAGCATTATGAGTTGAATTCGAAGGGAAGAGACCCATTGTAAGGGAGGCATTAAGTCATCCTCGATCATATAGCATGAGCAAATGTTAGGGACTGATTTGACGTAGGAAGGGACTGAGACAAAGTTTTGTATAATGGACCACTGAGTACGTATCATGCATCCACCATATGTAAATAACACACAAACGAGACCCCCTGAGAAATAACCAATAATGATATCTATTGAAAAGGGAGAGGACTTCCACTAATGATGAATATGGAATCCAAGGTACACCATTAATCCTAAAATGTGAGTGTATTTATTGATGTCCTACATCAAGGGAAACCACTCAATCAATGATCAATGATGAATTGTCATCTGTTGAGTGCAAGTTTACCTGTCAATGATGTAAACATGGTTAGTGTGCTACAACTCTAGGTGAATGTATCAGAGAAGATGAGTCATCGTCAATGAGACACATCCCACCCAAGAGAAGTCAATGCATACCTTTCACATAGGAAGGAGTCCAAACACTGATTTCAATGATACATGATGAGAACAAACTAAAACAAGGGAATGGATGACACATGGGGTCAAGGAAATTGGTTGACACATGATATATCCTTAAACATTGAGAATGACATAGTAGTGACTTGAGAATATTTAGACATAAAGGGACCAACATTAAAATCCTGTAATTAGGATACATTAACGGATCCTCCATATGATTGGAAGAGTAACCAAGCGAATGAGTAAAAAATATGATATCAAGGCTTAAATCCTAAGACCAAAATCTAGAACCCATCTTGCTCAGAGATTTAAGGATGTTGCTTTGTTTAAGGATGATTTGACTTGTTGCCACTATGGCAATAGACATTTTTAGATCTTTCCCTCCCCTCTTTTTTTGTTTTTTGAAATATTTGATTTTAGTGTCTTTTTCATATTATAAATCATGAAAAATAATGTTATAGTGTAATAGAGAATACGAGCATCACATGGGCGTGCAACTACGTTATAAGCGCATAGAACATACCTATTTAAAAAACACAAAACAATATGTGTAGGATGTGGACGCTCTTGAAGCATGTATTCTCTACTAAGGGTAGCAAGATGTGACTACTATATAGAAAGACAAACAATATTATGTGAATGCATTGGTAGTAAGTGGATAAAGGCAAGCTACAACAAGCATTAGGCTCAAAAGTGCAAGCAATTGTATGCAAATGCAATATCACAAAATGCAAAATTTTGAGAGGCCCCTGGGTAATGGCCACAATATGAGTTAGAGAGGTTCATGAGGCTTGATATCGATGACATGGTGGGTATACTTAGGGAATCTCGAGCCTATCACAAAATCTCGGCATGGGCACTAGAGGACATTGGGGATCTGACTAGGGAAACTTGAGTTAGTAATCTCTAACATTGGGAGTTTACGATTTTTTTACGAATAGAAGGATAATGTTGCAACCCCATGTGCTGGGATCCTAAGGTGTAAAAGTGGTATTAAGGGTAAATTCAAATCATGCAATGTGGAAATGATCATCACTACATGCCAGTTTTAGATTATGAAACTTTTAATGGGACACCAATTTGAAAAAAGTAAGCCTTGATTCTTGTTACCTGTCAATTTTAACCAAAACTCGAACAAAGGGCATTATCAATAGTCACCAATTGTTAAAATTAGGGTAAAAATATATAAAAGTGGGTACAATTTTTGAAATAATTCAAATATTTTGTAAATATTTTCATAAATTACATTCACCTTTACTTTTTACCTCTTGGAGAGCATTTTTACCCTAGATTTTCAATCAGACATTGTGGAGTCCCTGGGTCTTAATTTCACCTCATGTTTGTTCTAGGTATGTTTCTCATCCTCCTACTTTCATTTTCATATATTTTTTGTCAATTTTTGTCAAGTATTTCACTTCTTTTTATCATTTTAAATCTCATACTGTGCATTCGTGACCTATGTTTTGTCAAGGTGTGAATTATTAGGACATTTGTGCCTAATATGAGTATTGGATGCAAATATTTGTTAGTTTTTTACAATATTATAACAATATAAATTTATTGCAAGTAAACAATAGGATCTCTAGAAGAAAGAAAAAGCACAGAAAAAAAAGAAGACAATAATCATCTTGGGAAACCCAATCGGGAAACACCCAACAAACCTTTGTATAGAGATAATAGCTTCTGAGAGTAGAGAGAAGAAGAAAGAGATAGAAAATGTCTCTCTAAGATAAAACCCCAGAAAACACTCTCCTTGATTGCAGTAGAACACCTTTTCTATTGGAGCAACTTACTGTGTGTGAATGAATGAAATAATGAGGAGGGGTGCCTCCTATTTATATTGATTTCCAAGAGAAAAATTACTAGGGCCAACTTGAAAGTTTGACTGGGGCCGAACAACCTTGGGGAAATACAAAAAAAGTACAATAAGAATAACTTTTGAAGTTGCACAAATTCCAACACTCCCTCTCAAAAAGGAATGTATTCTTTATATATGGTCATTATCAACATCACAAACATATGGGTCTCTTCTATACATCTCATTTGTCTCGATCATCTCTATACATACTGAAGGTTGTCAACATTGTCTTTGTCTGTCGAGAGGTATCATAAGAAATATGATCCACTCAGTATGTTGGTATATCTATGAGCTCTGCAACTCTACACAGTCCATCAGAGAGTACAACAATCAACATCTCATTTTCTATAAGTTCGTCTCTACTCGAGAACCAAGACATGATTTACACAACCATCTACTATTAGTTAATCTCAAGTGTTGCTGGGAATTATCCTAACCAAGTTGAGAACTAGGGCTGGTGGGAATTCTCCAAAACACCAGGTTAAGAACTAGGACCAATAGAGGTCACCGGTGTACATGACCATATACTACTAGTTCAGATCAAGAGCTGGTGGGAATAATCCAAAGAACACTAGATTGAGAGTCATAACGTATAGTGGTCACCAGTGCACACGATAGTCTATGTCCTACCCGTCTCAAGATGTCGATGGGATTTCTACCAGACTAGGATGAGAACCAGGACGAGCAAAGGCCACCATTGTACACAACCATCTACTACCAGTTCATCTCAAGAGCTGGTGGGAATACTCCAAAGAACACCAGATTGAGAATCATAACATATAGTGGTCATCAGTGTACACAACCATCTACTACCTTCCTGTCTCATAACAAGTAGAAGCACCAATGTGAAAGCATCATAGATATTAGTATCAACTTTCCGTCTCCACGAGGGATGCATTTTCTTCTAATCCAAGTTTTCTGCGAAAGTGTTGAAACTTTGTCCTAAGAAGAGTCTTGGTAAGAAAATATATAGTTTGATAATCTATCAGAAAATACTGTAACCCAACCACAACTTTCAGCACCAAATCATGAATTTAGTTATATCAAATATCTATATGCTTCGTCTTGTTGCGAAACACAAGATTCATTGACAGCTGTATACAACTCTGGTTGTCACATTGAATCACAATTGGTCTTGGAATTTGACCAAAAAATCCTGCAAGGATTTTTCAAATCCATATTTCTTCTCGGGCTATTTTAGAGGCAGCCATATACTCAACTTCTGCGGTGGTAAGTGATACTGAGTTTTGTCTCCTGCTACACCAAGAAATTGCTGTAGAGCCCAAAGTGAAGCAACATAAAAAGTACTTTTCCTGTCTACAAAAAACCCGACCCAATATGAGTCAGAAAATACATGCAATGTCAAATCACATCCTAAAGCATATATTAGACCATATCCCATAGTTCCATGTAAGTATCCAAGAACATATTTTGCAGAAACCCGGTGACTCTACCTAAGATCACTCATAAACTGGATGAGCGTATTCACAACAAAACATATATATGATTTGTTTTTTTTTAGATACATGAAAGAGCCAATCAACTGACAATACATGGTGGGATCAATCATATCATAATTTGAAGTATAATCCTTCATCTTATTTAAGTTTACATCCATCAAGGTAGCCATGGACTTGCAGTCCAACATCCCGAATCTCTTCAAAATATAAATGGTGTATTTTCCTTGACTTAGGAAAATTTACTTCTGCCTCTACGATACTTTTAATCCCAGGAAGTAATATATCAATTCAATGTCCTTCATTTCAAACTCATAGGAAAGCTTCTTCTTACACCATCCAATTAATTTCACATTTCTTCTAAGAAACAAGTCATCCACATGCATAAACAAAATTAGTGGCTCATCATCCAAAATCTTGTAGTAAAGATTGGGATCTGCATCACTCTTGGTGAATCCCCTGTTTACTAGGTATCTGTCTATCCGTCCATACCAAGCACGAGGTGCTTGATTGATTCCATATAATACCTTTTACATATGTGAGAATCTTTCCCATGGAAAATAAACCCTTTTTTTTTTCAATGTAAACTTATTCCTCGATAATACCATTGAGGAAGGCAGCCTTTACATCCATCTGATGCAACTTCCATTCCATAGTTGAGTCAATATAAATGATGGTTTTGATGGAAGTATATTGAGCCACACAAGAAAATGTTTCATCATACTAAATTCCCTCTTTCTGAGAGAATCCTCTGAAAACAAATATGGCCTTGTGTTTTTCCACACTACCATATGCTCTGTGTTTAATATTGAAAATCCATTTAGAGGTCACTACTGAATTCCACTCAAGTATCGGTACAACCTCCCATATGTCATTTTTCATGATGGATTGGAAATCCTCAGTCATGGCATCCTTCCAAACTTGGTGTTTGGATGCTTCTTCGTACGTGGCAGGTTCCGAGTCAATGATGTGACTCATCAATGCTACATAACTTGAGATACTCCGAGGTATTTTTATTTCTTGATTAATTCTGTGTGGTGCTTCATGCCCCTCTGCTTCCTGCAATGTTTGGTGTGCCCATCTAGGTATTTTTTGGATTAATTCCTTATCTATGGGGGCATCAAATAGCTCAACTAGATCAATGGGTCTGATCGGTTCAATCTTTTCTTTAGACTCCCTCTTAACTTTAGGAGGAAGAGATGATCTCATCTCTTCATCATCATTGATCTTCATATAATATCCTCTTCCTTTTTAGATATCCATCTCTTCTTCAAAGGTCACATCCCTGCTAACTTCGATCTAACTCGATCCTGTGATGTTTTTCTGTAAACCTTTGAAGACTCATTGTATCCCATAAATGTTCCTTTCTTTCCTAAAGGTTCTAGCTTCATCCTTTATTCCTTGGGAACGTGAATGTAGAGTGGACAACCAAAGATACAAAGTAAGTATCCATATTGGTGATGACCATGTTCATCAAGGATCCTTCAATTGTCTTTATCAAGACATCAATGTCATCAATTTAATCACCATTATCATGTTCAATCTACTCAGGATATTAACTTTGTTCTTACTTGAATTAGGAGTACTTCATCAGGTTTCTATCATATGGAATATATCAAGATCCTCATCTTTGAGGGATAACTCACTTTGTCTCTCATAAATCAACTGATTCAATTTTGTCCTCCACAATTCATTTTCTATGAATCTGACTGGAAAGAAACTACTTTCCATAATTGTTGAAGTAGCAGATAGATAGACATCGATAGAAGCCTTCCACTTCTAATCACCAAATATATACATGAGATCATTCTATGTCCAAGAGTCATGCTTATAGAGTCTTTCCTCTTTCGATCCATGCGCACATCAATGTGATCACTTGTCCTTGTAGATCATGGAATTCCCTAGAAGTTAAATCCTGTCAGATGGTTAGCAACATTTCATGATCAATGTATCTGTTTAGTATGGTTGTCATTGATGTCAAAGAAGTTCAGTAATAACAAAGGAATAACCTAGGACATGATGACATGGCATGTAGGATGAATTTTTCATAGATGAAATCATCATGTTGTGCCCCATACTCTAGATGCTTCACATTCCAAGTTTGATGAGAGTAAGAATCCACCTTAGTTGACCTAATGTTTTGAAAAACTGTCCAAGGGTCAGCAAAAATGTTCATAAGGACATTTTCAAATACCCACCAAATGCATTTTTTGTGTAAATTAATTCATCAAATGGCATGGGTCTGTTCTTTGGTGATATGTCTATCTATCCACAACTTTTAGTTTTCTTTTTGGGGGTCACATGTGTAAGAATTAAAACCTGCTAAAATAAGAAAAACCATGTTTTGAGAAAGATAAACTATGAAAATTGATCTAAGTATCAGATACAAGATATTAAGAGGGAATTTTCATACGCAAATTGATGAGATGATTGTTCGATTCTCTGATCAATAAATTGAGTTTTGGAATGACCATGGTACAAGATCATTGATCAATGATCGATCACTGTAAGGATCGATGGAGATCAAAACACTAAATAATGTTGCAAGTCTTATAGGGATAAATGGTTGAGGACGAGGCAAGGTAGAGATCTATGGTCGAGATTGAGTTCGACACAAGAAGATACAAGCTTGCTAATGTTCTTGGAATAATTAGAACAATGCAAGTTGGATTAAAAAATCGGAGGACTGCAATCCAAGAGTGATCATCAATGGTTGAGAAAGGATCCACAAAGTAAATATGTGTAGAAGATAAAATTGCAGAGCGCCAAAGTGAAGTTCCATCTTTGATAAGATGATCAATTGGCGAGGAGGATTCCAGAAGCGATCGACGATTCACAGGAGTTGCAGAAAAATATTTGTGAGAGGATATTGCAGAAGCCCATTTAGAAAAAAATTGAAAGGCAATCCCGCAACTTGTAATCCGCAATTGCGGAAGGAAAGAGTTACCGCAGATTGCAGAAAGGACGATTGCAGAAATATCGTTGTAGAAAGGGTTAAATACAAAAGCATGGTTTGAAAAAGTTGAAAGGAAACCCCGCAACCTGGAACCCGCAATTGCAGAAGGAAGGAGTTATCGCAGATTACGTAAAGGATGATTGTGGAAAGATCGTTGCGAGAAGAGTAAATGCGGAATCATGGTTCGAAAAAGTTGAAAGGAAAATACACATCCCGCAACCCGTAATTGAGGAATAAAGGAGTTCAGGAAGTTTGCGGAAAGATCGTTGCGGAAGGTTAATTGTGGTAAAACAATTTGCAGAAAGATAAATGCGGAAAGGTTGTTGTGGAAAGGTAATTGCGGAAAGGACAAGACATGTTGCAGAAAGGAAATTGTGAAAGGATTTATTTTGTGGAAAGGTCGTTGCAGAAAGAAAATTGCAGAAGGATTTTTGTTTGATGCCCCGAAATCGCGCGAGAAACTTATGAAGAGTCATGATGAAGATACATGACAGTTAGATGAATAATATTAATTTGTAAGCAAATTTTATTAATCATAAATAGAGTTATGATTAATAAGAAGGGAGGTGACTGTATTATTTAAAGTAGAAGAAGAATTAATTGAACAGAGTTAAAATAAACAGGGTGTGATTGATAGATTAAAATAGATTAAATGAAGAGGCACGTTTTATGAAGGGATGAGTTTGATGTTGAAGAGACAGGAATATTAGATGAATGCTGTTACTAATAAAATATATAAAAGCATATGCCTTAATTTGAAGTTAAGTGTGTCTACAGTCCATATCCATGTAGCAGCAACAGAAGACAGACACTAAGGAAGTGATGAGAAACCAATGACACAATTGAAGACATAAGAAGATATTTAAGTCTGATAAAAACATATTAGGGTGGTAGGATAGTGCTAGTGTAGGCTACATGACTGCAAGTGGGTTGTAGCCTCCTTCCAGTAGTTGATGGTAAATGGGTTGTCAAAACATCCTTCCAGTAGTAGCTGATAAACTAGGGGGTCATAGCCTCCTTCCAGTAGTAGCTGGTTAAAAGGGTGTTGTAGCATCCTTGTCTGTTGCAGCAGGAAGAAACCAAGGTGTTGTAGCATCCTTGTTTGTTGCAGCAGGAAGAAACCAAGGTGTTGTAGCATCCTTGAGTTGTAGTTGAGAAATTTTGGGATTCAAGTATCAAATAAGTTGTAGCTTGCAAAAACAATTGTAAATATAATTTTGCAATTGTAGAAAGTGTTGGTGCTTTTTCGAGTTGGGATTCCATGATAAAAGTTTTGTTCCTTTCATCTTGTTGATCATGTGTGTTAATGAATAAGTAAAATTGGTTTTATTGTTAAAATTTATCAATACGGATTCACCCCCCCCCTCTCAGTATTGTCCAATATTCCAACAATTGGTATCAGAGAAGGATCCTTCACTATAGTATAACCATTGGAAGGAAGATCCTATTAAAAACCACTATGGATCAATAAGAAGGGATTGCGTCCAACAGAGATCCAGTACTTAATTAAGAAGGATATGCATTATGGAGCATAAGAATGAGAGCACACTTATAGTCATTAGTATATGGAGTATGGA
This sequence comes from Pseudotsuga menziesii, assembly GCA_001517045.1. NCBI lineage: Eukaryota > Viridiplantae > Streptophyta > Pinopsida > Pinales > Pinaceae > Pseudotsuga > Pseudotsuga menziesii. Next base: position 323,628 of record LPNX010945312.1, read on the forward strand.
ATTCAGTAATATCTAATTGCATCCCACCAAAAATAATAAGGACTACATCTCAAAAATAATCCAAGAAAACTAACTCAAGGGAAATGGAGGCCATACTTGATGGATTACCTCAACCCATCAAAGAGAAGACAAGACAATGTATCTCGGCTAAGGAACTCTGGGTCAAATTGAAGAAACTTTACTCAGTTAAATAAAGAGAAGAAGCAAGCCTTGCTATTTTCAAGAATGATAGTGATGATGAAGAACCTTGCAGTCATAAGGAAGATCAAAGGAGTAAACCATATACGAGAAAAAATTTAATAACAAGAAGAAAAACTTATATTCCATGGAAGATAGTGAAGATGAAGAAAATCTATTCATGGAGACAGTAACTTCAGAATATTATTCAAATGTGGAAGGAGAGGTGGACCTAAAGGCAGAACTCATAAGTTCCCTTGAATAATTGATAAAGAGAATAATGAAGAACAATTATTTGAAAGAAAATTTGTTCAAGTACCTAGAAGAGAAGATATAAAAATAAGAGGAAGTCAATACCCTCCAAGAAGAGCTGCACAATTCAAGACAACAACAATGGCTAGCATGGAAGAGTCCGAGAGGTTAAAACAGGAAGTTTCTAACTTCAAGGAAGAAGTAAAGAGGCTAAAATATCAACAATCTATTAATGAAAAGTTCAAGGAAAAAATACAAGACTTTGAAATACTTGAAGCATAAGTCATCCTACTTAGGAAGAAGCTTGATGAGAAATATGTTCAATCAAAATTTGAGAACAACTCAAGGACTTTAGATGATATCTTAAGTATCCAAATATCATAAAGTGATAAATATGGATTAGGATATGACAAAGAAAATAAGCCACAATATTCCTCTTTCACAAACCAAGATGAAAGAAGATATGCTGCTACACTCAAGAAGGAAGAAATTAAGAAATTTGCTCCTCTGTTACAAAGAACAGATATGATGCCTAGAAAAACAATGGCAAGTAGATCTCAAAAAATATTTTTTGGTAATCGCTACTCTTGTAATAAATTTGGACGTAAAGTCCTGGATTGAAAACCATATGAAAAGTTTCATGTCTATAAGAAGAATACACCCAAGCAGTAGAAGAATTACAGGAAGACTAAATCCAGTCATCAGAATTCTTCCCAGATAATTTTTTTTATAAGATATTAAAATGAAAATAGCCATTACAAGCAGGAAGATCAAATATTCTCTAAACATAAAAAGGCATTCTTTGGATATTGTCATTGTTGTCATAAGTTTGGTCACAAGGCTGCTGATTGCATAACAAAGGGAAAAGATCAAATTTTGAGAAGGAAAAAAGACACAAACACATCAAATGATAAAATACCAATAAGAAGGGTACCTCATGGAAAGATATGGAGGATAAAGTCAGATTACAAAGACTCAGAAGAAACAAAAATTTCAAACATCAACGAAGTTTCCAAAGATGATGACGAGCATAATAGTGCTATGGATAAAAATGACATCCATTATGAGGGAAAGAAAGATGAAGATGTAAAAGAATACATTGATGGAGATGAAGATGATAATGGAGGATGTATTTTCTAAAATATCTTATGACCTAGAAGAGAACCCTAAAATTAACATTCGAAGGGATCATATAATCAAGGGGAGTTAATATCAGAAAAATGCAATTGGTACTTGAAAAATATCAGTTGGTAAGAAGAAAAGAATGTTTTGATGTTTCCATCAAAACAAGAAGAAGTAGAGTAGAGGTGACAAATTGTAGAAAAACATTTTCTCTAGAAATGATCTATGTGACAAGCACACTTAATGGTTGAAGTGTAAAAAAATCAAAATCAGAATTAGAGAAGACAAGAGATGATCATGGTTAAATGATAAGACTAGTGTATGGTTGACATAGAGCGTGTAAGACCTATGAAGTAAAATGAAAATATTAAAATGTGTGATCCATGAGGACCATGAAGTATTTAATCCAAGAGAATATGGAAATTATCCTTATTACTCAGAATATGAAGACATGACACATAAATTAAAAACTTTGCCCATCCTAAAAGTACTCATTTGATCACTTTTGTTTAGGATGATATTCCAAATTTCACACTTGGAGGATTTGATAATCCTGTTTTCATGGTTGATGAACACATGTAAATATTAATACAAGAATAGATGTGAAGGGTACCATTTAGACAATCTTAAGGACTGTCTAATAGGGAAATTATAAGTCATTTATGTGAGTTGAAATAATTATTGATCTAATCTTTTAAAAGCAATTTTAACTACAAACATGGTTGATAGTGGAAGAAAACTCAAGAATGATCTGAAAGATAAAGATGCATTTTATTGAAAAAGTTCTAGGATGAGTAAAAGTAGCAGTAAATATTGCAAAGGAACAATTGGTATTCAAAACAAATATAAGTTTGATGAATTTCTTTCTAAATTTGTCTCTCAGAAGCATGTTTATGAACCTGTAGCAAAGCCTATTGTTACCTCATACCAAGGTATTATGTTACAAGCTATGAAAGAAGATAATAGTATCAGTCAAGCTAGTTAAACCCTGGTCAATGTCTAAAGGAACAAGGACATATGGATAATAAATTTCTTTCATGGCATTGAAGACTCCTTAAGACCAACAAGTTACATGATACATTTTTAAAAAATAGTTTATGGAAGAAAACTAATGATGAGTGTAAACTCTGTCACAAAATGTAGAAAATGTTTGTTGGAGTCATTATCCAACCCACACATATTTATTTGGTCAATTTTTACTAATTATCCACTAATCCTAAGTTATTGGTTCGAATTGGTGACATCAACATCAACTAGATCATCCTCCTTTAATCAGGGAGGTCAACTAAGTCTTCTCCTTCAATCGAGGATACTAACTGAGCTTACTCCTTCAATCAAGGAGAAAATATGGGTTAATCTGCATGACCTAAGCACCCTAAATTAGTTAACTGATGGTTATTCCTCCAACTTTTTGTTAAACTACAACTGTAAAGGCGCCTCCATCATTATTTTGTCTATTTTTGGCAATTCCCAGTTAACTGGAGTGATCTAAGGCACCTACAACAACTTCTGGTGACTCAATTCAGTTAAGTTCACTTCATTGGAGCTAACTTGAATTAGATATGCGCCCCCACCTACTGATTGACATGCAGTTGAGTTCTACTCAGTTAGACTTAGTCATAACTACTCCGATTCAGTTAGAGCCAATTATTGATTGTGATTAGTGGTTAACTGATGTGTTTAGTGTGGCTAACTGAAATTTAAGCCACTCCCATGTGTGAAATTCGAATGACCTCCTCAAAATTTGAATTTCCTTGCTATTCATGCAAGTGTATGACATTGTATCACTACTTCTGATTTGATTATTGATAATATACAACTGCAACCTCTAATTGCAGCACTGTTATGTCATTTTGTGTGTAAATTGTCTTGAATCTTCTATAAGATTGTGCTTTAGTCCTCAGATTACCATGACTAAATTTTCACATGGTATCAGAGCCACAACGAGACAAGGATCTTCTTCTCCAACAAGATTTCTTGACAAATCTAGCATGCAATTTGAGCAAAAAGCTAAAAAATTCCAGCTCTACACCAGAAGTGAAAAGTTTACCACATAAGTCCTAAGCAAATGAATTGTTGATAAAGCTATCCCTATTGAATAAGATGGGTGTGATTAAAACTTGAAAAGTGCAGGCTATCTGACCTTTCAGTGCCCTTTTTGTGTTTTTGCAGGTTTTCTAAAAAAATTCTACTACAACAGAAAAATGGCCTCTTCTATGGATCCTCTTACTCCTTTACAATACCATCAGTGGAAGGAGGACATGGTGATTCAATTGTGTGCCAAAGGAATCTACAGAGTCACAATGGACACCGAGATAGAGCCAAATCATGTCGTAGACAATGCCTGATACTGGAATAAGCTTGATGAATCTTTTGGGTTTCTGTGTGTTGTTCATGACAATGCACCCTTGTAACCTAGGGTCTCTGGGGTTACCAAATTACTAAGACACTTGCAGACAATCATCTTATCTAGAAAATGAAATAGGAATAGGAAGAAGGATTGGCTTACCTAGTTAATGTCGGTTGATCCAAGCTTGGTCTTCTACTCTTTCAATCTCCTTGAAAGCTTCTAGGGCTCTTCCAATTCACCTGTGAAAGAAAAATTCTTCAAGTAATATCTCATATATATATCAATGGTTAGTGAAATGCATATTCATAATAACATAATTAAAATCATTCATAATCCATAATACATGAGAAAGAAACAATACAAAGATTGGAAGAAGAACTTTCTTTATTCATAAACAGGGAATGGTAATATTACAACCTAGCTTCTAGGACAAGGACTCCTCTACAAACCGAGGACACTGAGTTCTGTTGCTCCAAGAGATCTTAGGCATACCACCAGCATAAATTTTCTCTTCAAGAATGATTGATTAGCCCCATCCCATGCCCTCTATTTATACATGGGGAGATAGAGAGGTTTCGAAGGTTAGGATGGTTGAGACAGTTGGGATAGTTATAAATTAAGGCCCAAATAATCTCATCTAATCATGATTTATATTTTTTAATGTTGAATTAAGGTACACACGAGTATTTATAAAATCAAGGAGCGTGTGACACATTTGTTTCTCAAAGGAAACCCACATGTTCAATGTACACGTGGGTCACAATGCAAATACTCACGTGTGACACACGAGTTGTGATACAAAAACGAGTGTGTACAACCATAAACTCAGAATAAAAATATATTAGTCTGGTTTGGAGATCACGCATCAATGGTCATGCACATCTATAGTGTTTTGGCGACTTCAATCCTATTTTTCCTTTTGTGTACCGACATAATGGATGTCATCACTCAGACAAAGAAGTGCCCTTTTGGTTGATAACAAATGCCCCCTAATGTATTATGTCAGAGGGAAGCGATGGCCAAAATACATTACAATATTTTAATATTGGAGAACTCAAATGTCCAAGGAAACAAAATAAGTACCTGAAACAAATACATAGCAATGTCATATAAAAAATCATATCTGAGGATGCCATGTTCAATATAATGGAACACTAGCTCCTTTACAATATTTGATTACATCATATGTTACGGGTACAAGACCACATATATTACAAAGGTGGATCGAAGCCACAATATACAATGATGAGTCTTCAAAATCTGGAAGCTGTGTAACTGATCATAACATAGTCTTGCACAACTTAGGTTATAAGTGTGAACCTAAGGTCTTCATCGAAATCCAAAGGAACCAGTACAATCCCTACCATGTGAATAAAAGTGTTGAAGTCGAACATGGAAAGGACTAACCAGGATGTTAGATAATGAGTGAAACTGACAATTGAAGCAAAGGAAACCACCAATGATGATAGTGAATCCTAAGGTACCATCATCAAAGATCTAGGTCTTCATCTTCAGGAAGTACTTATGAGAAACCATACTGTGATGAGGAAGGAAATTGATCCTCCAACGGATCACAAGAGTGACTAATAACTGGATACGGGAAGGTAGACACAAGTAATACTCATATAGGATAATGATGGAACTAGGATAATAGTTAGATGAAGGGATACATCCTTGAACAATGAGCACGACATAGAGATGACCCAAGACAACTTTTAACTTGTAGATAGAACAACTAGACTTATCTATCATGTAGGAGACATGATCAGATTCCCCAATACAAAGGACAAGTGGAGGAGTAAAAACTTGAAGTGATAGCTGAGCTGAAAGTGCAAACTGAAACATGAGTATAGAAAAGTTTAGAAAGTGTCATGTTCAAGGAGGACATGCTACCACTATTTATAACCCAAAAAGTGTGCTTCTTCCTTATCTTTCGTGTTAAATTTTAATGAGTCTAGGAAAGTCAACTTAGGCCTCTCTTCATTTTTGACAAGCTTGAAGAGAGGAGAGAATAATTCTTGATAAATTCACTGATTCGTGGATTTTACGAGCTCGACCTAGTACATGCTCATTGGTGTTTTCATATTTTTAGAGTCTGAAAACTCCAAAGAAGACTCCAGGGGGGGTGCTTTTTTGTACAATTAGTCTCCTAAGTCTGAAAAAGTATAAAATAATACAGATAAGAACTCTCTTAGCCTAGGTGAACTAAGGCACACATTTTTCATACTTAGTCAGGGAGGTCTGAAAAAGGTTAAATTACCACCTACCCAACGCTCCTTCAAAATTAGCATGTATCCTAAGTTTAACGAGTGTAAAGGAAGGAAATATCACTCAGAAATATCCATTTGATTACAAGAAATGGGGTTTGCAACAGTAAAATTGATGCCTTGTTCATTAGGGTATAGATAGCATGAAAAATACATAAAGTAAGCTCAGAATCTTTTTCATGTTTAGGTCCAAAGCATGAAAAAGAGAAAACTAAGCTCATACCAGGCGCTCCTTTTCCGTAAATTTAGTCCCTCATGTCCGGAAAAGCGATAAACCTATACCTAAGAATACTCTTCTCAATTCTGAATAAAAGAGAGTGTTCCTTTTTTGTATTATTCCACGTGGTCCAAAAAAGTGATGAACTACCACCAATGTGGATGCCCATTCACATATTCTTAATGATCCTGAATGGACAAGTTTACTCGACAGTCAAGTCTATTTTGAGGAGTTAGACCTGGGCCTAAAGAAACTCCATATATTTTTCGTGAAGTTCTAATGAGTCTGGAAAATTCAACTCGTGGCCTCCTTATTGTTTTTAACGAGCTCGAAGGAGAGAAAAAAGAATGATCTAAATGTGAGGGGACGAGTGTCATAGGAAGGCGAAACTAGTTCCACACACAAGGAACAAACCTATGCATATTGCAAGGAACATGAGCAGGATAAAGACACTCGGGAAACATCTCCTCAACATAAAGGGTTTCAAGTTGCAAAGGCAAAATGATACAAGGCTAAGTGATGATGAGAGTAGATATGAGGGATTATACAATGAGCTAAAAGTGTGGAAGCCAATATTAGACTCATAAGCGCGAGCAGGGCACATGCAAATGTAGTTAAAACTTGAACAACAAGGGAAGGCTAGTAAACAATTGTGAATCCAACTAACAATCATGTCTCCAAGAAACAACAACATCAGGATCATATTCAGAAGAAAATATCTGATGCAGGTCACTTTGGAAGAAACTCATGCGAGTTTGCTATCTTCTACAAAAGGTGTAGTCAAGGTAGAATAAACCAAAGAGGACCCTATGGTTCCAAGAACTGAGGGCTTACAATTAGTAAGATCAACCTCAGAAGAAAAGAAAATATCAATAGAGGAGATAGAGTCTATAGGAACAAACTTAGTATCATAGGAGCTGGAAAATCTAGAAGAAAAATCAAACTCATCAGGATCATTGACTTGCTGTTCAAAGGAAGAGTCAAAAGACTCAACAAGACCAACATAAGAAGAAAGGTCAGGCTTACTAAGAAAATCAGGGTTAGACTTTGTAGTAGGGATTTCTCCCTAGCTACAGGTAGGAACAACTACCTTCTGTCTATAGGATGAAAGGGTAGGGTTCCTGTGGGTGAAATTAAACCTGCAAAGAAACGTTAGCTTTGAGCCATGGAAGCCCTGCATGAAATGGTTAGAAAACAAAAGACGGATACAAGAAATCAAAGGAGAACCTGCAACAAACCATTAGCAAACAAACCTACAAACAAAATAAGTTAGAAAACTAAAATAACAATGAAAGAAACATGGTTATACCTTCAGTTTGGTGGAAATGGGCCACCATGCCCTAGCTTTGGAAGCACCTCTCTCTATGGGATGGAGTCTTGGATTATGGTGCAATGGAGGAGAGGGGGTGAATGACTTGAGAGGAAAAGGGTCTCAAGGCACTCTCACGGGAAACATAACGATAAGGAGAGAAGGAATGTTTTGAGAGTGACGCCCACCCCCCTCTATTTATAGTTTTTCTTTGAGATTTTAGGGTTTTAAGCCCCTGGTCAGAGCTTTAGCCCCTTTTTTGGGCTTTAAGCCCCTTTCACCCAATTCTTAGCTTCTTTGGGGATTTTAAGCTCCTTTGAGGGGTTTTAGCCCCTTTTTGGAGGTTTTAGCCCTTATGAGAGCTATTTTTGGCTCTTTTTAGGGGGTTTTAAGCCCTTTTCATGTTTTTGAGCCTTTGCAAGGGTGTGGGGGTCAAATGAGGGTAGTGAAATAAATGTCTTTGGGTGTTGTAGGTTATGTAGAGCTCATTGAGGGATTTTTTGGGTTAACAGATTCCCCCCTAATGTGTGAGGGTAGGATCTCATCGTATGGCCGACGAACATCATAGGATTTTTTGGGGAGAGGTGGTGCTTCCGGGGCTGGTGCATGGTGTCTTTTGGTTTTTGTATTAATATGGTTCCCATCAATGGGTGAGATACAAATAATGTGTGACATGTATATGGACGAGGTGGGCATCCCCATGTTCATAACGATGTCAAAATACTAATGTGATATGAGCTCTAAAATGCAAGAGTCGATCATGTACAACTGTTTTTACATAGTGGTTGCCTCAATAAGAGGCTGAATACAATATTGACTTGAAGAACTACTACATTGGACCCATGGCATTCTCATGGAATGCTATATTTTCACGGTCTGCTGGATATGGAATGGTACATAGTTTTAATGACGGAGAGTCTGAGTCTATATGGTACAAATATGCTACATCAATAATGAATCTATATAGAAGCACTATTGGGGCTTCTGAACACTGTCTCCAACGCAACTCAGAAATCACAAGGGACATGAACCTGTTTGGGTCCCTCAAATAGACTCATCAATGTGCTAAAGTCAGGTGACATCTGGGGTCTTCGACCAAATACTGCACGGACCAATACCCTGTATGAATCTCAATGGTGCGATGATGTAGCTGGAGTCGAGCACGTGAGAAAAAACCATCCCGAGAGGCACTAAGGACTCCTCTCAAGTGGTCCAAGGAACTCATCAATGAGGTTAATGAAACCAGGATACAGGGACCTTTGGGTCTATCCTCTGGAATGTGTGTTGTCATCGATAGAGGGAGACCTAGAACTAGCCAAGGAAATGGTGTTTCCTTGGCCAAAAGCACGAGGGAGATAACTGAAATATGTGAGACAATATGAGGACTGACCCACTGAATGGGGGGGAGGAGTTGAATAGGGGCAGGGAATCATGGGGGACTCAAACTTCCTTTGTTCAGAGTATGACGGTAGGGCAGACTAGGCAACAGATGAATCTGACTCATGGGAAAGGGATCATAGCTGTAATACCAGGAATTGTAACTGCAAATGGGAAATACTTGGGGGAGGTAGACACTTTTTGTCTTGATGGGGTCCAAGGGATACACATTGCAGAATACTCTGAACAAAGGTGACCCAAAGTGGGAATGTTTTCGAACTGTTATATGTGGGGTGGTGTTTAAAGACACCATTGTGGTACGATCTCATGGATTTTTAGCGAGCCCAAGAAAGTGAATGCTTGATGGTGCTTTCAATTTTAGAGAGTCTAAAAGCATGAACAAGAATCCAGTTGTTACCACCTAAGTTGTACTTAGTGGTTTTTATCAAGTGAGCTCGGTGAACCGGATAGGGCTAACTTGTTCGGACTTCAAAAAGACCTTTGGAAGTACTTCTGG
>LPNX010945313.1:0-12453 GCA_001517045.1 Pseudotsuga menziesii
AAAAATTCATGGTTTATATAATGTTACACCAACTTGGTGTTGCATTAATGACAACATAATGAGTTATCTTTCTCTTAAGCTAAAGATGTCAAAATTAACGTCCATACAAGCTAACTTAAGTGCACAAAATCCAAGAAAATGGAGGCTACTAATGCAAGAGTGCCTTTAACCCCAAGAAAATAAAGAACCAAGAGGAAATGCACCCTCATTGATTGTATGTGGCACATTTATTCCTAAAAATATATGGATTTGGTTACAATTAGGGACACATCACTAAATTACCAAAGACTGCAAAATATAGTCATTATAATTGAGCATTATGTAACTCCAGTCTCCGAGCTGTCGCGTTAGTGGCTTTCTATGCATGCCGTAGCTGTTTCGCAGGCTCCATGTCAATGTCAATGTCAATGACAAGTAACAATAATCACTGTCATTGACATTGACATTGACACGGAGCATGCGAAACAACTATGGCATGCATAGAAAGCCACTAACGCGACGACTTGGAGACTGGAGTTACCCAGGTCCGCGGATTCACCCATACCTTGAAGAAGAAACATGTAAAAACATTACTACTTTTGCTTCCTCTAAATTTTATGTGTAGATCTGTAGATATGGGTCGAGGAGTCATAGGAGTCATAGATTTGATCAATCATATCTATGACTCCTAAGACTCCAAGACCCATTTCTACAAATAAACATATATGACCCTTCTTTTCATTTCAGACATCAACTCTCAAAAATTGTAATGACCACCTACGCGTTAAATTGTAATGACCACCTACGCGTTTGTCTTTAAATAGAATATTACATGACTAGGACCTCGACCGAGCTAATATCTCGGTTGAGGTATTAACAGGACCTCGACCGAGGGTTTGTTAAACCCTCGGTCGAGGGATTTACAAACCCTCGGTCGAGGTCCTGTTAATACCTCGACCGAGGTATTTAAATACCTCGGTCGAGGTTCATACTCAGTCGAGGGCTTAAAAAAACAGACTTAGCCCACATTCAAGCAAGTGGAAAATTTCCTATGCCTTGCAGAGGTGTAAACCCTGCCATTCCTAGCACATAACTGAGCGGAGTTGATACCGATAAATTCACCAACGAATCTTCTATCCATTGAGGTATCAAACACGCATTTTGGCATTCATATGATATTTATTTTTTAATTACTTCTAAAACTTATACTTAGAAAACCACACTGCAACTTCGAAGCAGCTCAAAGAAAAATCCGCAGAGTTAAAAACACACAGCCAAAAAATTCTTAAAAATGCACACATCACATATCGACGTGTCCTCTTCAAAAGGGTATCTTTGTTTTTTCAATTTTTGAAAAAATAGAAAAAATTCCTTTACGTGGACAAATATGTGTTTAAAACGATGCTGAAATCAAATGTGGTCACTTTCGAAAAATAATAAATAATTGTATAATGCGAAAAAAATTAACAAAAAAATATGCACATCACACTGCATTTTATGTAGATCATGCTCATATATTTAATTTTTTTAAATTATTAATGCAAGATTAAATTACTCTACGTGGACATGAGCCACTTATTAGCTTCTTCAAATTTTTAAGGTCACACAGTTCATTAAATGCAAAAATTCACACATTAATTGACATCGGAATATTTAAAAAAAAAATCACTATGAAGCCAACATAATATTCTACAATTTGTTTTTTTACTGCAAGTCAAAATTCACATGGAATATATGCGTTTTGAGGGCTTCTATCTAGCACATGAGTAAAAAATCAGGTTTTCATCTCCAAATTTGGCCAAAAAGTGTTACCCATCTTCATGGAATCACTCTCTCGTTCTCTATAATTTTCGTCTCTCTCCCTTCTTCTCTTACTCAGCGATCCGCACACAACCTGGATTGATTCTCTGACTAAGCAACTCTCTCTATCCTCGACCAAAAACGACCAACCTGCGCATACCTTGGGTTCATGCTTTCATAGGATTTTCTGCTTTTACGATTCTTGATCCAACCTTCAACTGACTCTAAAATGTCCGTCGACAGGTTGTATTTCTATTTTAATATATTTTGTTATTTCTAAAAATAGGCACTATTGGCCCAAAATAAAATCATGATTTATTACTAAAAGAAATATTTTAGTCTAAGTAATTATTCCTACAAAATCAGTTGAACTCTTCTTTTCAAATGCTTTATTCCTCTTTTGTCGTGGTTCATTATGTCACGGATTCTTATGTCGTAGCCTATTCTGTCACAACTTCTTTCATCGCATGGCCAAAATATTCACCTTTCCAAATAGAATTATGGTAGAATCCCGTCTGACCTTTACTAAGGCCAATAGCCCCCCAACACCCACCTACGGCTCATCTTGAGCCACATCAGTTTGAAAGTTCTGTAATTGTGACCTTGATTTGAAAATATTGGAAGATTTTCACTACCTATTCAACTTCCTGTCACGCTTCTTCTTCTACTTCCTTCAAGTTTTCTACAAGTTCCGAACTAATGTGTTTCGAATTTGTTAGTCATGTTGACCCAAAATATTGTTTCTCCTTCTCATGTATAGGTTGAATGAGACATATAACTTTCTCTGCTTCTGCTTGCATTTCTACGACCTGGTCAATTCTCCTTTGTTGTTGTGTTCACATTTAAAGGGGAGGTTCACTGTTAAGGAGTATTTAGTCTATTTTATGGAGTCAATAGATCTTCAGAAACTAAAACATAGGGCGAGATTTTGGAATCTGGATGTGAGGGAAAAATAATCTTTCTTGGCATGTCTATCTTTCCATATAAATAAAAGTTAAAAAGTCTAGAAGAAGCTTTTAAAAAGAAGGGAGAATTGTCTTCTTAAGATGCAGAGGGTATCTCAAGGAATAAGAGGATGGGAACCACATCGTCACTAATTTACCGAAAGGAGGAGTTTTAACTTTTATGGAGTTATGGTTCCGATATAATATTCTAGGTGTATTATATACAACATATACCATGTAAAAAAAACAATAATTCTGCCTTTTCAGGTCGAACAAATGGTCTTAAGTATGCTAGAGAAATGTTGCATTGACAACGCCATGACAAGGAAAAATCAACGTCATATGGATTGAGGAGAATCTACCTGAATCAACACAAATCAATAACAACTCATTATGGGCCTTCACCATATAATGCAGTCTCACCAGTCCTTTGCTGAATGATGATGAGCAGAGAGGGAAAACTTTGCACGCGAGTTGCGAGTCAGGGTTGAGGTAGCTAGATTATAGGGTGTAAGGACTAGGGTTTAGGTTAAGAAACCAACTTTAATTTTTTCGATATTTTTATTAAAATTGCATTAAAATTTCCCTTCAAATTGGAACCAACTATATATTTGGAAAAATTCAAACTTGGAGGTTCAAATTCGATGAATGTTGTGACTTAGGAGACAACTAGGGTTAGTGTTGTAGGAACCCAAAAAATTTGTAACTATGAAACAAAACTACGCAAGGCACACGCAAGGGCATAATTGGGTCATGCCTAAATTCATCCGCATAAATGATAATGGGAAGTACACAAGAAATGAAGCTATGGAGGAAAATTTGGGAGGTCCACAACTGAAGATTATAGTGTATTATAAATTTGCATGGTGTATTGGTAAAATGATTAAAAAAAGGAAAATGCAAAAATAAAGGAAAACTTCATATGTGAGCAAGTTTCAGTTGTTGAAGGCGAGATCCTAACTAGGGCCTCCTACAATGAGAACATGACTTCCTTTGATAATCACAGGGAATGAGATAAATGAGGAATTCCTTCCACAAGCTTGAACAATAAACATTTCCTTCCACACTCATGAGAGTGTGTAGAGATAAAAGTTAGTCTAACAAAGCGACCATTTGGATTACCCTAAGATTTTATGGTTGTAATCCACCAATAATTTTTTTGTCCATTTTTTCTGTTGTTTAAATCATAATTTTTAATTCATAAATCAATTCACCACCCTCAAAAACCTTGGGGAAGTCACACTCTAGAAATTTAACGACTGTTATTTAGATTTTCAAAAATTTTCTACCAGATTCTATCAAATTCATGTTGAAAAACAACGTTCGTGGAGGGTGAAATTGTTGCTCATTTAGACATTGAATTTTTATTATTTTACAAATTGCCTCTTTAGCTATCACAAGGGAACCTGGGTTCACTTTCTTTACCTTTAGTGTTTAATAAAAAGGATGAGAATTGTTTCATGAATACCATTGGATGGTTTGGAATGACTATATGGATTTATAATGGTTATGAAGTAGTCATGATATAATAGTTATTTATACTCTTGTATTGCATTTTTGGTATGCTTGGTTTATATAATATTAAAATGGTTAAGAAACGCCTAAAAAAGAAATACAACTATGTTAAATGTATATCATCATGAGTCATTATTGAGGAGACTTGTATTGTATCAAGTGAGGAACCTGTTTTGTATCAATTCAAGAAATTGTGTTGTATCAAGTTTAGAAACTTGTTTTGTACCAAGTTAAGGAACTTGTGTTGTATCAAGTCATGAACTTACGATGTATTAAGTTAAGGAAACTTGTGTTGTATCAAGTTAGGACATTGTGTTGTATCAAGTCCTATTCATGAAATATGCATGTACTTTGATCTTGTGTTGTATCAAGATCATAATCTTGTATTGTATCAAGATTGGAGTCTTCTGTTGTATCAAGATTGGTCTTGTATTATATCAAGACTATAGAATTGTGTTGTATCAAGTCAAATGATTCTAATAAATGGTAACCTATGAGATGGATCTCCTTAACTGGAGATGGTCTTGTGTTGTATCAAGACTAGAGACTTGTGTCGTATCAAGTCATGCGGATATACTATGTGATGTATTAGTAGTTATGGTCACTAGGTGGTCTAAATCTCCTTTAGGGATTAACTACCCCTAGAGTGAATTACTTTAGCATATGACTATATGACTCGGGTTAATACATATGATCATCAGTATGGAACAATTATTTTGAGTAGGATATGATAAGACGATTAAGTAATTAATACACATATGGACCATGCAGTATTTAATTAATGATAATGAGATAAAGCATAGAGAAAGAGACTGAATTCGAATTGCACATGTATGCCTCAAGTGAACTTGAATTATGAAGGGCTCAGTTAATCCTAATTAGTAAATAAAGAATGTGTCAGTTAAATAAGGAACATATCCTTAATTCATGCAAAGTGTTTGTGCATGGGTGACACTGATTGTGAAGTACCAAAGACTTTCAGTTAGTATCCTAACATTCAATTAAATATTAAGTTCAATTCATTCAATTCACACTCAGTTCAAATAGTTCACATTTAGTTCAAGAATTTCACATTCAGTTCAAAAAAATCACATCCATCTCAAATCATTTAGCATCTAGTTAAACCTAATTAAATAAGGAGGGTGCATATCTTGTGCATGCAAGAGAATCTGAAGTGTCAGTTGGGCATTGGAGTTTAGGAGGGTGCTAATGTCTGCATGAGAGGATTTATAGTGCATGCTAATATCAATGAATATTCAATGTATGATCTTTGTTTGTTTACTGAGCCTCAAATTCACTCTTGTCTACATGCTAGGTTTTTTTGGCTAGTTATTATTATGTGAGGCATATGTCAAGTTCAACATAGTTTTTCATTTAGTTGTTTTTTGCAGGGTTTCTTTGGATCTCTATTCTCTATTGTTGTGGTTTCATATCTTATCAGGAAATATTCTAATTTGTTGTAAAACATTCTCTATAAATCTAGCTATCATACTCAAAGAATTGTTGGATTGCTCATTCTCCGTGTTTGGAGGGTTTTCCCATGGTACATCTTGTCTCTTATGGTGATTTTTTTATGTGGTTTATTTATTCTTGAAGATTCATATATTGCTGATATAAATAATGATATGTGACTTATTTAAAGACTCATAGATGGATGATATAAATTTGATTACGTGGCTGATATAAAGTTTCTTATGTGGTTGATTGAAAGTTGCTTAAAGTGCTAAAATTGTCTCATAAAATTTTTAAAGTTCAAGTAGCCCCAATTTTTCTCAAACATTAACATGGTATCAGAGAATAGGGAATGAAAGAGATCAATTTTTTTCAGCAAGATAAGCCTCTATAGATATTAAATAATTGAGCAAAATATTGCAGCCATGACATCAATCTCCATTGGACCAAAATACCAGCTTGAAGATACTTCCAATGTCAACACATGGAAGGTAAGGGTGTTGAATCTTCTCGAAGAGCATGATCTTGATTCATTCATGAATTATGTGGTACATGAGCCTACCCCTAATGAAAAAAGAATAAATAACAATAATAATAAATCATAGGAAAAGAAGATTATATATGACTTCGTGAAGGACAAATCCATGTCGATGATCACACCATTGAAGACGATAAAGGAGTGTTTTGAAACACTCACAAACTTGTATGAGAAGAAAGATCCCACTCAAAAGAGGGATTTGAAGAACAAGTTGCACAACCTAAAGATGGATAAATATGATATTGTAGCATCCTTCTTCTCAAGGATTTCACAAGTGAAAGATCAACTACCAAGCATTGGTGTGGTCATGGATGAAGATGACCTTCTTCAAACCACCATCAATCGACTCCCTTCCTTGTGGGAGACATTCTTAGAAGCAGTAAACAGAAGAGAAGAGAAACCCAACTTTGAGATATGATGGCATGATTTCATTTAAGAAGAGGGGCACATCCACATCCAAAGTAAGACATCATGCACTAAAGAAGAGAATCTTTCCCTCATAACATGAATGAATAAAGGGAGGAAGCCATTCGCTCCCAAGAAGTTCTTCCATGCAAAGAAGAAATACAATAATATTTTTTTGACAAATCAATGCTTCTATGTTATTATTGTCAAAATTTGGTCCATTTTGCATAGAATTTCCATGCAAGAAAAATAAGAGAAGGAAGAGTCCATTCTTCTACCGCTGTTGAAGAAACTTCCAAGAAAAATGCACTCGAAGAGAAAGAGACAAGGAGATAATTTTATCTTGACTTGGAACTACCTCGATCCCTCATCACAAGTGAGGATACATGGATGATTGAGTGGCACATCAAAGGAAATGTCAGTATTGAATGGCGTAATCTCCAACCTAAAGAAGAAGAAGTTTTCATGCATGGTGGAGTTGGGGGACAACTCAACATATTCGATCCAAGGAGTTGGATCCACATCCTTCCAGCTAAGCTTGGGATATCTGCTACATGTGGAGGAAATTATTTATGTCCTAGGATTAAAGAATAACCTAATATCAGTTTTGTCTCTTGAAGATAAGGGCTTCCGAGTCATCTTCATGCATAATCAAGCTTACTTATGGACGAAGAACCATAACATTGATACTACTACTATCACTAGAGTTCGAGATGGAGGAATTTACAAGGTCCCAGGAAATTATATTTCAACCATAATACATCATACTATTAGACCACGTGAGATTTGGCATAAGAGGCTTGCTCGCCTGCATTTCATAGCACAACCCGATTTGCAGCGCATGGTGATAGGTATGCCTAGTTTTAATTTTGTACATGATAGTATATGTCGGGGTTATAATTTAGGAACTAATGTTAAAAATAAGATTCCTAGAATCCATACTATATCTAAAGGGGTTTTATATTTAGTATACATTGATGTATGTGTTCCCATGTCAACCCCTTACCTGAGAGGATATATTTACTATGTACTATTCATTGATGATTTCTACCGTAAGGCTTGGATTTATTTTATAAAATCCAAGAGTGAAACCTTCAGTAAGTTTTAAGAATATAAATCCTTAGTAGAGAAAAAAAAATTAGGTACATCATGATTTGAAGTCTGATAATGGTGGATAATTTGAATCAAATTGTTTTAATTGAAGTTTTGTAGTGATGCAGGGATCTATAGAAAATTATCAGTTCCATACAACCCCCAACAAAATGGGGTTGCAAAGAAAAATAATAGAACTGTTTGTGAGGCTGCAATAGCCATGATTCATGATCAAGACCTATCTTCTTATTTGTGGGAAGAATTTACTAGTGCAATAGTATACATTCAAAACATAAGTTTGAATGCACTACTTAATGAGAAAACACCTGAAGAGGTGTTCGCTAGCGAGAAGCTAGACATATCACACCTCTGAATATTTGGATGTCTTGTATATGCTCACATTCCAAAAGAAAAGAGAACCAAGATGGAACCTTTAGGAAAGAAAGGAAATTTTGTGGGCTACAGTGAGACCTCCAAATTATTTAGAATATATGTACCTGGAGAAAGACATATCGAGGTTAGTCGAGATGTTACTTTCCATGAGGAAGTTACTTTCAAGAATCAAAAGAGCTTGAACGAGAGATTGAGGAGCATTAGTCTCTTATATCCGAAGACATTGATGATGATTCTTCCCCTTCTGATGTTCAGAGGAAGAATCCAACAAAGCATTCAAAGTTACTTGTCATTGATGAACCATTAGAGTTGTTTAATCAACCTCCTGCAAAGCGGAGGGCATCATGGTGCCGAGATGTATTGAAAGATGTTGAAAATCATGGAGCACCAATGGGATCTACCAGAGAGTGCAAGAAACCTGATATAAATTCAGGATATGTTGCATTGATGAGTGACATTAGTGACTCATATCCTTCATCATATGAAGAAGCTGCATAGAAACACGTGTGGAAATATGTTATGACAGAAGAGTGTTAGTTGATACTAAAGAATGATGTTTGGAAAATTGTTCTTGAACCTGAGAAGAAATCGGATCTTAATTCCATATGGATTTACAAGATAAAGCATGATGTAGATGGTCGTGTGGACAAATACAAAGAAGAATTGTTTCCTGAGGTTTCTCTCAGAAATAGGTTATTGATTATGAGGAGATATTTGCTCATGTGGCTAGATATACCACCATTAGATATGTGATTTCACTTGCATCAGTATTGGGTTGGAAGCTTCACCAGATGGATGTGAAGACTTCCTTCCTCAATGGAGAGGTTGAGGAAGAGGTTTAGATTGAGCATCTCGAGGGAATTGTAATTCATGGGAAGGAGTCCCATGTGTGCAAGTTGAATAAATCCATGTATGGGTTAAAGTAAGCTCCCCAATCCTGGTATGCTAGAATAGATAGCTACCTTTAGAAACTGGGTTTCTCGAAGAGTGAAGTAGATTCAAAGGCTTGTACTTAAAAGTAGTGGAGAACCAACCCCTGATACTGGTTCTGTATATTGATGATATATTCCTCACTTAAGAGGAAATATTGATCATTGAGTGTAAGATGGAGCTTAGCTCAAATTTTGAGATGAAAAACTTAGTTCTGATGCATTACTTTCTAGACCCTGGTGGAACCCTATGCTTCAAGGGAAGTAAACTGTAGACATCTTGTGGAGATTTGGCATGGTGTATTGTAAATCCATGAGTACTCCAATGGTTTCCAACTTAAGAAAACTTCATGATACTAAGACTTGATCGGATCTAGTAGACCCTACTCTTTACGAGATAGTTGATTGGGTCACTGTTGTACCTGATACACTCGAGGCTAGAAGTTTGTTGGAGACATTTACCACCATACACACTCATTTTGGTCAATTTGTCCTAGTTAAACCACTATCCTAAGTATTATTGACTTAATTAACATTATTAGAGCATTAAATGGCATTAGCTAGATCACACCCATGCCTACCTTCAGTCAAGGAGGCTAACTTATCCTTCTCCTACATTCGGGGAGGCTAACTGGAGGACTTCGGGGGTGATATGAGTCTCATTAATGCCCCAAATTGATAACTGATGGTTACTATCAGTTAAATAGAGCAGTGAAGGTGCCTCTCCTCATTAAATTCATTATTTAATGATTATTTGATGAACTAGAGTCAACAGGGGCGCCTCCAACCACTTCTGATGTTTAGTTACACTTCAGTTAACCTCATCGGGGTTCATTGGAGTCATTGAAGCGCTACCACTTGATGGTTGACTTGTTGTGACATGTGTCTAATCTCTTTCAGTTAAGAATCAGTCATTTATTGCTCTTCGACTTCAGTTAGGGATCAATTGAGTCAATTAGGGTTTTGATCAGTGGTTAACTTAAGTGTTGACTGTGGCTTACATTTAGTTAAGCTAGAATCACTCATTCAATTCAAATGACCTCCTTAGGAATTCGAATTGCTTTGTCATTCATTCTTACAACATGATCTTGTAATGTAATTACTCATTCTTGTGTGAATATACAGAGCGGTTACTCATTCTGTGGCCCATTTACACCATTTTCATGAGTCATTTGTTATTAAGCTTTGATGAGACTTATGTTTAGTCCCTAGATCACTGTGCAGATTAATATGGTATCATATCTCATGGCGGGACGAAGCTCAGATCTCTCAAAAATAAGGTTTTTGATAGATCTTGCATGAAAATTGAGCAATAGCTTAAAAATCCAGCACTGCACCAAAAGCCAAGTCTTACCACTTAATACCCCAAGTAAAGAACTTGTTGATCAAGCTTGCTTGATTGACTATGTTGGGTGTGATGAAAGCCTAAAATGTGTAGGCTGTCTGACCTTATATTTCCCTTTCTCTTGTGATTTTCAGGTTTTCTACAGGTGAAGCATTTGCTCCAGCATATCCAGATGGCCTCCTTAGTAGATCTTTTGACTCCATTCAATTTCCACTCATGGAAAGGAGACATGGAGATTCAGCTGCAATCCATAGGACTCTATAGAGTCACCATGGACACTAAAGATGAGCCTAGTGCTGCAATAGAAAAATCAAGATTCTTGAACAAGAAGGATGAAGCATTCGGATTCTTGTGCCTCTCTATTTCCCGAGATCTCCTTTTCCATCTTACAGGATTGAAGACTCCAAAGGAAATTAGGGACAAATTGGAAACCCTATATAGAAAGCAGGATGATTTGAGAGTTTACCGGCTTGAAAATGAATTGATGTCTCTCCAACCTTCTAATTTCGAGACCTTGAATGACTTTTTCACAAAGTTCAAGCACATTGTATTACTCTTGAAGCAATGCAAAGTGGAGAAGGCAGATGATCAGCTCATCCTTTCCATACTCTCCAAACTTGGAGCTGATTATTGAATTTTTGTCTCTACATTCCGTGTGGGGAACCTCACAGCCTCGAGATGGAAGATGCCTACACTCAATGCCTTCATTGAGTCGCTAACAAGTGAACATGATAATCTTGTCCAGATGGGGATCATCAGATCCTCCTGTGATCAAGCTAGGGTAAAGGAAAGCAGCAGAAGAACCCAAAAACTAAATTTGAAGCTCCTAAGCCTAAAGTTGAAAACCAGCAGCATGATGAGTCTTCCGGCTCAAGGAGGAACAAAGGGAAAGGGCATCATGGAAAGGAAAAATTCAAGTGTGCATACTACGGGAAGGGCTTACACCCTGAACATGCCTACATGAAGAAGAAACTTGATGAAGCTACCTCTCTCCTTGAGATAAATCACATCAATATTTTCGAAAGATTTCGGAGGAGAGATCAACAAGATTGAGAACCACAGCATGAAAAAGGTCATGCCCTCATGGTAAGCACTTCGAAGTCCAAAGCACTCTTGATTGATTCTGGAGCTTCGAGCCACATGATGGCTGAAAGAGACTCCTTTTCATCCTTGGAGATCATCAAATCCATCCCCATCCACATGGGAGATGAATCCACCATCATTTCAGAAGGACAAGGTACGGTTGATCTTGAGAATGGTTATTTTTCAAATGTTTTGTATGTACCATATCTGGCATCAAATCTCCTTAGTGTCTATCAGATGACACATACAGGAGTGCCTAAGAGAGTTTCTTTCAGCCCAAATGATGTTGAGATAATGGAGCTTGCATCCGGGAAACTCATTGCTAAAGGCCTTGCAAACCATCATGCAAAAGCCTATGAGTTCTCCCACTTTGTGCCGGATGCAAAGCCCACCGCTCTGCTAACTCATGGAAATGAGGTTAGTAGGATGTGGCATGAAAGGTTTGGTCATCTAAATTTCAAATATTTGTAGCAATTATAGAAAAAATCCATGGTTGAAGGCCTACCGATCATCAAGGAAACCACCGGAAATTGCAAGGGTTGTGTAATTGGAAAACACCCCGAGCACAAGTTCGATTAGGGGAAGGCAACCCAAGCTACATGCATATTGGGGCTGATACATTATGATATCATAATTCTGATGCCTATCACATCCATGAATGGATCAAGGTATCTTCTGACTTTTATTGATGAGTTTTCAAGGTACACATGGGTCTTCTTTCTCAAAAAGAAGTCTGAAGTATGTGAATTTTTTTTGAATTGAAGGCCTTGATCGAGAATGCCTCTGGGCTTAAGATCAAGATATTGAGATCTGATAATGGTGGGGAGTATGTCAGTAATAATTTTCTACACACATTCTCTCAAAGTGGTATTCAGGTCCTGTTATCCCTAAAGTTGGACCTAGACTATAGGGGATCCAAGCTTAAGGAAATCTTAAGTCTGATAAAGACTAAATCAAAATAAAATCAAATCAAAATAC
>LPNX010945319.1:14983-37380 GCA_001517045.1 Pseudotsuga menziesii
GTGTTATTTTTGTTAGCTTCCCGGAAAATATAAAGGATGGAATCAGAATTAAGGAAGTTAACAAAATATGGCATGAGCAGTTTTTTGATAGTGTGGACTTTTGGCAAATTTTCAAAGATGTGAGGCACTATTAAAGTCACAAGAAACAGGAAAGGGTCAAACGAGTCACAAATCAAGTTTTTCTTCAAAAAGATAAATACTTAGTGTCCTAAGGGACACTCTCTGTAATGTATCTCTAACCCTTTTCCTTGCATTCTTTTAAAAGTTTTGTATTATTTCATTCTTTGAAATTATTTATGCATATATGTATGATCATTGTGTAGTCATTTAATTTATTCATTATTGATTATTTATTGGTTTCTACATGAGGACTTATGTTGGTTATTGGTGAGAATTTGTGGTTGCAGAGTCTGGAGTTCTCGTATGCTCTTTGATGATCGAACACATATCCCCAAGTTGGAGCCAGATGTTACCCACCTATTTCGACTAGGTAGCAACCTCATGTACATTGAAGATCTACATTCTGTGCGGTTTGTACCATGGAAAATCCTTGAGATTTTTCACTCAGCATGGCATTTTTGCCCATTTTTCACGAAATTTCCGCTCCCCTACATGGGATAATTAATGTAATTTTGTACTAGCATGGGTCATTCCTATCAAGGATGTCACCATGGACTTTATTATAAGGGAAGTCCTCTTCACCGAGTGTTTTTTTTTCCCAATTAATTAATTTTGTTATTTAACAATTTTAATTAGTTCGGTTTTTCACTCACAAACCCTCCAAAGTGGTGATTTGGCGTTCTAATAATCGAGCCCATGGGGTGACTAAAGAATTAAAATGTTTTTTTATGACCATGCTAGACATCTCCTATAGTCTTGCGGAATTTCGTTAGGTTTTTATATTTTTATTAATTTTTTCTAATTAATTAACTTCACCATTTGGTGTTAATTGATTGGGTTTTGATGGAATAATGTAATTTCATAAACCTTGGCATTTTGTAATAGGGGCTATGAATGCAAATGAAAATGATATGACACCCCCTAAGCCGTTGGTTCAAGTCCCATGTCATTTTGACAAGGGGTTAGGAAGTTAGACCAATTTTGGTTAAGACAAGGTTTTTTTTCTAGAAAATTAATTTAATTTCCTAGGGTGAAAAATTAAATTATTTGATTTTAAAAGAAAAAATCAAATAAGGCCATGGTAATTAAGTTTGGGGGGTGGCTAAGCATAGTCAATTTTTATTTTTAAATAAACCCCCCCCCTCATGGTCAAAATAAATTTTTGAAGACCTCCTAAATGGGGCGCTCCTCTCGTTTTTTCAAAAATAAAAGATAAAAAATCAAAATCAAAAATAAAAATCAAAATCAAAAATCAAAAATCAAAATTTGAGTCAAAGGAGGCCCCACTTCAACCCTAAAACTACTCCCAAGGTTGGCGCCTAGTCATGGAAACCTTAGATCTAAGGGTTAAGCTTCATTATAACATGGATCTATCTTTTTTACTTGCTTGTGATTGGTAGATGGCTTGCAAAGTCAACAAACCTATATCTAAGGGTGAAAGAGAGCTAGAGTTTAGATCTATGTTTTGGACCCTTGATTTAGGAGTGGGTTTGGGACTTCTTCAGCTATAAAAGAAGGTCTCCCCTCCCTCATTAGAGAATGGGTTCTCATGCTAAGGTAATGTTGCTGAAATCTTTCTCTCTTCTCCTCTCATATTCTCTCAAGCATTTGGCTCAAGCCTCTTGCTATTGTTGTATTGAATCTTGCCCTAGTTGGGCTTAATAGAAGAAAGCTTTGGAAGCAAATTGTTGGTGTGGATCTCTCTCATTTCATGCTTGGATTAGTGAGGTAACCTTGTGGATTTATCAATTATTGTTGCATTTGTTTAGCTTGGAAGCTCTCCACAAAGTATTTTGTGAAGAGACTTGTAGGTAGAAGTACTTCTATTTTCATTTGTGAGTAGATTGGTAAGATTCTATATAGTATTATGTAGGATTTATTTTTTGTGCTCATCTCTTTGCTTACTTGTTGCCGCTCTAATAGATTTGTTTTGCAGGGATCTAAAGCCAAGAAGAGCTCCTCCAAGGGTTTCTTGTTTTCAGATCTGTTTTTTTTTTGTTCTAGATCTAGGGTTTCTACCATTGTATAGTGGTAAAAAACCTCATTTTAGGGCCTAAATCTTTAGTATTTTAATTAAACATTTCAAATCTGATATTTTAGTAGCATTTAGGTGGGAAACTTAGTTTCCAGCGCTCTAAACATCACATTTCAGTTATTTTTTCCAATCAGATTTTTGCCCTAAATTAGTGTTTTTTTTGGACTAACTTTTTCTGATAATTTCTTTGAGTTTTCTGTGATTTCCAGCAATCTTTGCTAGTTGGTTTGTGACAGGTTTTACACAGATAAAGGGGAGGTGCTACCCAAATTGGCCCAGAAATACCTCAACCTTCAACCGGTTCCAAAAGGGGTTCAAACCCTTACCTTTCTCTCTTCTTTTCTGATATTTGTAAACCCCAAAAAGAAGTTCGCTTGGGGTATTCTCCAAAAGTTTATAAAACATTTGTAATCTATATGTAAATAGATTAGGAAAAAGAGTAGGAAGTAGATCACTAGTTATTGTTTTTCCATTTCAAATAGATTTAGATTTTTTTCAGTTTTACCCACCTTCTCCTTTAGGAAGATTGTTGTGTGGTTAGCATACTTGGTCTAGCTTAGTTTATTTTTTGAGCATTTCTTTTAAAGCAAGCATCTAAATTAGTTTTGTTTTTTGTTCTACAGTTTAGTTACTCCAAGTACCTCAAGGTACCGGCACCGTGCCCTATGGCACAAAGCTCGGTTTGACGCTTGTGGGTTATTTTATTTCTATAATTTACTTCCTGTCATTTAAATATTGCAAAGAGTAATATACAACCTAACATCCGTCCGTGTATCCTCTGCCCTTCGTTATCTTCCTTTAGGTAACTTGGATTAAGGGTATGAAAAGCGGAGGGGTTTGGGGGCTCTAGTTTAATAAACATCCATCTTACTATTTTTTCGGTTGATTAAAAACAGTGACCTCGGAAGCTAGTTGGAGTAGAAGACCGTGGCGGTCTCTAGGCGTTCTACGTCCTCCTTGTTGCGCACCAGGGCATTGGGGTTTGACCTGGGAGCTACAGGTGGACTTGTTTCCACTGTTTTGCGCGCACCAGCACTCTCTCTTTGACTTAAGAGATACTAGATTGGGGTAGTCACACCACTGGTTCGAACACTTAACTGAACATTAAGACCCCCTTAAAATTTATTAAAATTTACAAGAGACATTGTAAAACGTCCTACAAACACAGGTCACTGCTATTTATCTTTGCCTTGCTATTCAAGGCTTTTACCACAAACACTTTCACATTTTATTTCACTGCAAGCTTTTCACTTTTCAGTTACAAGTATTTCCTTTTAGTTTTGCAATCTCATGTGGTGGCATCTTTAATTCATTTGGTTAAGTAATCACATTGTTTAGTAATCCGTAGATCTTGTGTAACACAATTGATTCATTTCCTTTCGACATTTTTTTGTAATAGTTTAATAATTGTTCCATTTATTCAATCCGTTCATAACATTTGATACAGGTGTGGATATTGTTTATACTACTTAACTGCTCATTCATTACTGTTTATGTTGTTCATAGTGTTCATTTGTCCATACTGTAATCTGGTTTGATTTAGATAACACCTATACTGTGGGTTTAATTAACGTAGATTTCAATTTCATTTGTAAATCTGTAAATTTGTAATTCATCTTTAGACTCCATCTGTTAATAGGCACTGGTCTTCATTTATCTCAAGGTCCGCTTGTCATTAAAAAGAAATATTTGCATTTGCGTGATGCTTGTCATTCCTTAGATTGTGTAAAGTCTTAGCCTTGCAAACCTTAATAAAAGATCCCTTTCACTAATAGTTAATAAACTTAGGAATAATTTCCTGTAGGAACTACCCCCCTTGGCTCTGTTGGGATTTGGCCTAAACGAAGGAGTTGGTAGACTGTGGTGACAGTGGTCCCCAACCCTAACTTGCCCCCAAGGACACACAAAGCGGGTTGGAGACTTCCCCGTGTCATAAAGTGTGTATTAGGCGGCAACACATCGATTCATACTCCAACACTGACAGCATAACAAAATTGTTACTCTCACTGACAATTAAGGCTACAAACTCGAAAAGCAAGCAGACATATCAACGGAGTCGGTCTCCTACTTCCCTAATTTTTTAACAGAACCAAATCTTGTCCGATCAGCAGCCATTGACAACATTACTCAGCATATTCCTTATCTTGGCAAAGAAAATAAAAAAGAGTTCCTTATGCATCCAATTACCCTAGAGGAAGTAGAGCAAGCTGTCAAAAACATGCCAGCAGGTAAGTCTGAAACCCTCACGGTTTTACAAATGATTTTTTTCATGCATATTGGGATATCATAAAAGAAGAAGTTTGGGCCATAATGTAAGACTCTCGTCAATCTGAGGGACTCCTCACAGCCTTCAATGCGACCTATGTAGCCCTCATCTTTAAAGGGGAAAACCCCTCTTCTCCTAACAAGTTCCACCCTATAGACCTAATAATGCCATCCTTAAATCATAATCAAAGTCATTGCTAATCGGCTGAAGCCTCTCCTTCCCACCCTCATCTCTCCGGAGCAGTCTGGATATGTCGAAGGACGTCAAATTCTTGTTGGCATTGTAATGGTCTATGAACTTATCCACTCCCTTAAAGGCATGCTCGTCAAGCTTGATATGTCCAAGGCCTTCGATAAACTTAATTGGAGCTACAATGCCCAAACCCTCCAAGCTTTTGGGTTTTGTCCTTCTTGAATTGGATGGGTCTTTAACCTCTTCAGCTTTCTTCTCCCTTTTGGTCAATGGTTCACCCTCAGCCCCCTTTTCTCCCTCTAGGGGCATCTGTCAAGGAGACCCTCTTTCTCCTTTTCTATTTAACCTTATGGCGGAAGGATTGGGTCGCAGTCTAAAAGCTTAAGTGAACACTGTCAGTCTTAAAGGTTTTCATATGCATCCTCAATCCCCAACATGCTCTCATCAACGATTTGTAGATTTCACTATGATTATGGGTCATCCTTCTCTCCGAGAAGCCTTTGTCTTTAAACATGTTTTGGATTGTTTCATGGTTGCTTTAGGCATCTCTATTATTCAAGATAAATCTCAGTTGTTCTTCTTCAACACCTCTCTTGTTGTCCAACACTGCATTACTTGTCTCCTTGGTTTCCAAAGGAGCTCCCTTCCTTCCAAATATTTAGGTGCCCCCCTTATGGAGAAGCCGCTTCGTTAAGCCCACTAGGAGAATCTCTTAGCCCGCCTAGAAAAGAGGCTTTCCAGTTGGACTTTTCCTTCTCTCAATCTAGCAAGCAGACTTGTCCTTGTTAAATCAATGCTTCAATCCATGCCCCTCTATCTTTTTTCAGTCCTTGCAACGCCCAGCATAATTCTTATGGGGCAATGATTGTACTAAAAGGAAATAGGCTCTTGTTCATTGGGAGGAAGTCTACAAACCTAAGCTACCAAGAGGATTGGGGTTACGTGATCTGGAAATAACCAGTGTTGTCCTCGACTCTAAATTATGGTGGAGATGGCTAACAGATAATCAAGAACAATGGCAAGACAAATATACCCCGAGAACCGCCCAACAAGAGCTTGTAAAAATGAATGACTCTATTGAGAGCTCCATAGTTTGGAACCTCGCATGGAGAAATCAGAAACTCATCCAAGACCACAGCTTTTGGGAAGGGAAAAATGGGGCCACAACCCTCTCTTGGGAGGACTCGTGGCAGCAAGCCACCAAGCTCCTCTCTCAATGCCCAGACCAGGAATACCAAACAACTTTGGCTAATGAATATCTCTTTCAGGTCCAACACTTCTAGGACAATAACTCTACAGATTCCAAATGGCGTAGTTGGCTTCCTCTAAACAAATGACCTCCTCTCCTGAAGTCGTTCAATGAACAAGAACTCTCGGCTGAATTGCAAACTAGAAAAATCAGAAAGTCCAAAGCTCAAGATCGTCTACAATGGGATCACAAACCTCAAGGAAGTTTCGTTATTAAAGAAGGCTATGCTATAGCTGCTATAATTGTTGGTCATCATAATCTTCAAAGCGATCCAGTATGGGCACATTTATGGACCATGAATTTCTAGCCAAAAATATCCACTTTCTTATGGATTCTAATACACAATAAGACGATTACTTGGGACAATCCCCTCAAAAGATGTTATACAGGGCCATCAAGGTGCCACCTTTGCTGCAATTATTCAAAGCAATGGAACCGTGGAGCAACTCTCTTAAGAACCTCACATCGAGATAGATCCAACATCGTGGACATGCTTATCAATTGGAGAGAATCGCCCTTTGCAAATCCAATTTTGAATCAATTATGGCATCTCCCAATATTCCTTCTATGGGAAGCATGGAAAGAGTGCAACAGTCGTGTCTTCAGGGATGAAGCTTGTTACCACCTAAGTTGTAATTAGTTGGTGTTATCGAGTGAGCCTGGTGAACCGGACAAAGATGATTTGTTCGGACTTCAGAAGACCTTCAGACTTGCTTCTGGGAAGTGTTTTTTTTATCTACCACATGTTCATACCCCCTTGGGGGAGTTGTAATAAAATGTTCTAGCATGGTAGCGTCTGTAAAAGACTCGGTCTCCTAGACTCATTTGTCAATCCGATCAGCCAAGAAGTTTTTTCCCTTGGTTATTATTAGTTGTTGAATAAACGACTGATAATTTCTGAGTTTTTCACTCAATACCTCCAAAGTTGGGGTGGTCGGCTTGACATTTAGACCTATTGAGGTTATTAGAGTCTGTGTGTCAATGTATAAAAATCCTAGGCATTATGGTCGAGTCATATGAACATGTGCCAAGTCCCCCTAGGTTTTGTTTTTTTTTATTTTTAATTTTAATTTTTCCACAAAACTTAGGCTATTTTTTAATAGTCTAAATGGAAAAATTGGTCTTGTAATAAAAGTGGGGTTAAAAGTCAGTTTCAATCATGGCGGTGCTCATTTTCTAACTCCGAGCATCCTGTAAACCCATAACCCCACTTTTCCTAAGTTTTGAGTGATTTTTCCATCACTCACGTAAGAAAATCCAAAAAAATCAAATATTGATTAATTTAATTAAAAATTAATTAAATAATGGAGCAAATCCAAGTTCCTAAATCAGTGGGATTTGCTCCGGTTTGATTGAAATCGGTCTCATCGGCTTCGGATTGACCGGAGTTATCATTCCTTCACTGAAGGCATTGATCAAGGCTAAAGAGGAGCTTAACTGGCTCACACAGGTTTGAGGGTTGCACCCTCTTTCTCTATCCTCCGCATGTGTGGACCAATTTGGCAGTTGTTTGATGGGTGGGTCAGTTCACTGAGTGGGGTGTCACTCCGATTTGCAGTTCCAGTCCAGTTAGACTTAGTTCATCATCACATCAGGCTCAGGTTAACTCTCCATCAGCTGCAGTCTCTCCTTCAGTCGTGCATGCGCCCCTCTTAGCCAGTCTGGCTATAAATTGAAGCTGCCATTCCCTTCTCAAAGCTAGTTCGAGTTGGAGAGAATAGGCCTACAGGCTGCTATTGTAATACTATTGTAATATTTTCATTGTTGGAATAAATAAGCTTTGGAGACTAAATGGTGTAATGCTCTCATGTGTGTGGAATAAGCATTGTCTTGCGGCTATCGATGTTGCCGGTTTTTCTCTCAATTTCTGCATCTGAACCTTGTCTGGCTTGAATGATTCAGTTGAATCAATAGGAGTGTAGTTGGGCAAGTACGATTACTTGTTTTTCTGTATCTCATAGCATATATGTTTGAAGATCTAGCTTATACATGTTTATGAAGCTTATTTGCATGTAATTCTTGTCTCTTTTTCATATATATATCCAGATCTCATAAGGTTTTGTGCAAGGTTGTGTGTTTAGCTTTTAGATGGCAAGGATTGGACGAGCTGTGGATCTAGTTTGACTCCACTGTACATCCGACATTTTTGTGAAGGCATTGCCCCTCTGTATTCCACTAACAAGTTTCCCTTGCAAATCTATCCAACAATGGGCTTTCCCCCTTCTCTTCCTCCATTTTATTAAAATCAATCTTTCAATTACTTGTTCGTCCTCTTATGATC
Source organism: Pseudotsuga menziesii (assembly GCA_001517045.1). Taxonomy (NCBI): domain Eukaryota; kingdom Viridiplantae; phylum Streptophyta; class Pinopsida; order Pinales; family Pinaceae; genus Pseudotsuga; species Pseudotsuga menziesii. Next base: position 23,127 of record LPNX010945319.1, read on the forward strand.
AGATCTACTTCTAAAAATTGCTTATACATTGTTAGATCTAGTTCCTAAAATTCTTGTTGCTTAGATCTGAAATTTCATAAAGAATATCATATTTTAAAGATAGATCTAGGTGAAGAAATTCATTTTTGCAAGTAGCCAAATCGTAGATCTAAAAGCTTGTTCATAAGGTAGTTTCTTTTTTCGTTCTTTAAAGATTTAAATTCTGCAAGAAAGTGCACATCATATTGGCTGCCCAAAAACCAAGCCAAGATCCCAAGGAAAGCTTACTTTCCTTGGTTCCCTTTTGCAAAATTAAATTGTTCATTTTTAACAATTTTTAACTGTGTCTTTTTTTCGGTAATTAGTGTGGTGACCCAAAGCACTTTTAAAGTGTTTTTGAGCATATTTGATTTTAATAGCTTGTTGGTTTTTAGCAGGTTTAACAAAAAAGAGAAGTATACTCTGCTCCTTTTCCGACTCTTGGGCGAACCGAAGCTTCTCGGAGGCTTCCCCCGCCGCTGTGCTTCCTTTTAGGCTTGTTGTAAGCTTGTTGTAAGCCTTTGGATCCCAGATAACAAGGACCAAAGTGCAATTAGTTTGTTGATATTGTAACCTTTAATAATAAAGAATCACTTCGAGTAGGCTCTTTCGAGCCCACTCTCCATCCCCCCAGGGGGGGATCCACGTCTGTTTCACCTTTTTGCATTTTTTCTCGTTTTTTGCTCTAGCTTATTCTTGTCGTGCAGGATTGTATACTTTGATCATATTTGTTATTATTCCATATTTTGAAATCAAAGTAATACTAATGCTTACCCCACGAATCCCCGATTGAACCGAAAGGTGAAAGAGGATCGTGGTAGGATTAATTAGAAAACCTGTAGTATGTGTTTTTGCTTCTATTTTCATTGTTACTTTTCACAAGCAAGCAGTAAAATTAATCCCTCCTTGATTTCCCGATTGAGGTCCACTTGGACCAAAAGAGATTCCTGGAGGGTCTTTTTTTTTACAAGAACACGCTCTTAAAATTTACTAAAATTTACAAGACTCCGGTGTGTATGCTCTGCACTTGGCTGCGGTTTGTCCGATCACTCAAGCTGCATCAAAAGCAACGCGAGTGACTAGAATAATTAGGATTCACTTTCCCAATTAACCACCGCAAGAGAAAATCCAACGCCTCGATTAAACCGTAAACGATGGCAAAATACCCAAAGGAAGTGGGAACTACTGGACAATGACCTCGAGGCGCCGATCTCTGTTACATCCTAGTGGGTGTATTATGAACATAGTCTCAGAGACTCCATCCAGCCCACACATTCCTTGTGGGTAGCCGTAGCGGTTGTTACTTTTGGACATACTCCAAGTACCCCCCGGGTATATCTGGAGTCCCCCCGCCTAATTTAATTCAGTCATCTTTTCACATTAATTTAAAATGTACCAAGATACAATTGCACAACATTCACTCCAGCACTTGCAAGCACTCTTAATTATTTTCAACTCCATTTAAAGGCACTGGTCAACTATTTATTTCTTTCAATCTATACGTGATTTGGTGTCTTATCGTGCTTATTTGTGATTGTCTCATCATGTTATCTATTATTTACAATTGTTAAATCAAAACTCCTAAAAAACTTACTCATTTAATACCATCATCATCTAAGTAACCAGCCTTAGTAACTTGTAGGGTCTACCCCCCTTGGCTTCGTTAGGAGTTTGCCTAAACGGAGGAGTCAAGAACAAGGTGACAGCCTTGACTCGAGACTTGCCCCAAGGACACACCGAGTGGCTTGAAGATTTCTGCCACGCTCCCCCCCAGGTGTGCGAAAGGCGGCAACAAAGCTCATTCCCTCGAAGCAGTATAGAAAAATCTTAAGATTCACATTCAAGAAACTATCCAAATCCACCATTGGGCTACTCAAGACAAGCAATTCAACATCTAGGAAAAAGTGATATTCCAAGCATGGCAACTTCAAATACATCCTATGGACATTATCCCCACCCAGAGGAAGCCAATAGTCACAAGCCTTACAACTTGGTCCCCAATTCCTGAGGGCTTAAAACTAAATTTTGATGGCGCTTCCAAGGATAACCCCGGCCAAGCAGGATATGGGGGGGTCTTCAAAGACGAAATAGGCATAATTCAATGGGTCTATGCAGGCTACCTAGGCATCAACAACAATAATGCAGTGGATTTATGGGCACTTCTTGAAGGACTCACCATAGCAAAAAACAGATTTCAAAAGATCATCACTGAAGGGGATTCTCAGATTTTAATAAGGATCGTGATCAAACTTCAAAATGGTACTCTAATCAAAAAGCTAATCAAGAATTGGAGATTGGAAGATGGCCTTCTCTCTCTAGCGACAAAACTCCCCAAAATCCAAGCCTTAATTTCCCAGCATGTCGAGCACACTGCAAACAAAGTGGCAGATTGCCTTGCCAATGTTGGTGTTCTACTAGGGGATAGGATCATTGACAATCTAGTGAACATGATGCTCGATGAGACCTTCACTCAAGACTATCAATGTCTTGCCATGGAGGATATCTTTAACATCCTAGCCTGCCCACGACGACTAATGAGGGAAGATAGACTGATCGCATAGCCCCGACACATGTTGGAGGATGACATCAGTCCCAAACAAGTGGCCTCCCTGATCCTTCAAGGGGGGTGTCCAAATGATAATGCAAGTAATGAGCATTTAAACATTACGCAAGGTGGCAATCAACACTCACTTATCAAGGAAAGCTCGTAAGATGCTAAAGATCTGCAAGTACAGTGCCACGATGAATAGTCATTCAGTTAGGAGGTGGGAGGTTGAGAATATGATGCGTCTCTTGGTCTTGACCGCCGAACCAATTCCTTAAAAAGTTAAATGCTTATCGTGGAAGGAGCCATGCAATCTATCAAACTATCACTCATTCAGTGGGAGCTTGTACGCATATTATGTTGGAAAAAACTTGTTTGGCGGAGCATTCTCTAGTTTGGGTGGTGACAATGGAGAGGAGCACGAAGAAATCTGGCTCTGAGAGTGTTGAGCACTCTACTAGTAGTAAGAGGAAGAAGGGAAAAGCCCCTGCCATTCCCCCAGCCTTAACTCAGGACCAACAGAGGGCTACCCAGAAAGCCAAATACTATAAGGAAGCCATACGTGACAAAATTAAGCAGGAACCGAAAATGGCAGAGAGAGAAATATGGCAGGAGCATTGAATATTTCAGGAGGCCACCTAATCTGACGAGATGGTCGACTGGGTAATGGAACCATGTACCACCCGATTAGAGATGGCACTATGCAATCACTTGCTAGCCTTGTATTGGGTCAAGAAATGTTTGATGGGGCGAGTGCTAATGGACAAGAGCAAGGAGATGCAAACCCTAAGGGAGGAGATTGCGACACTCAAGGCAGCGATGGCACTTGGCACCTCTGAAGCGGATGCAACTACAATTCAAATTCATGGACACAAAGCTTGATATTATTAGTCAAAGACTGGGCATGGGGTTGGTTGATAAGGCACCTCCGAAAGGCCAAACATCGAAATCTCCTCACATCATTGAAACGAATGGTGATGACCCGGCAGATCATTCTTCAACTCACTAGATCAGCCCTCACAGATTATCACAGGTTTCTCTGCTATTTTGGTATGTTAATTATAGTTTTACAGTCTCGACTTAAAATCTATAGAAGCAATGGCTTGTGTCCATCTTTTGGTCATCAACATTGTTTCGTTATTATCATATGTACTGGAAACAAAGACTTTATAGACATTCAGATAACTCAAACCCTCTTCTTCAACTTGGTGTCCCCACAAGGCAGGTTGAGGATAATTTTGAAAGGCTCAAAAATTCCCTATAGGTGGATCTAGCTTCCTCAATGTAGGTAGGCCTTCCCTAGTATGTTGTTTATTTGTTTCTTACCAGTAATACAAGGATTCTGCTCTTATTTACAAAAAAAAGCATTTATGTTCAAGAATATGGACCTTTCCTTGCAGATAAAAGATTGCATAAAGTGAACTGACATGCAAAATTGGGTCAGTATTTGATATGGTTGAAATACTAATGGTTGACCGCAAAATGCAAGCCTTATGGTACCAAAGAAATTCTTTAACATTTATGTTCAGGAATATGGACCTTTCCTTGCAGATAAAAGATTTCATAGAGTAAACTGACATGCAAAATTGGGTCAGTCTTTGATATGGTTGAGATGTTGACGATTGACCAAAAAATGTAGTGTTCCGAAAGGAATCAGCCCCCAAGGTTAGTGGTACGCTCCCCTCGTTTCCCACGCCCCAAGGGCTTGGGGACTCCTTGGGAAACGTTTCCCCGCGTCGCTTTTTTTCCAAACACTCAAGGAAATGCACAAGGAAGGTCCCAAAGAGATGGGAACCGCTGGGCAGCCCTCACGAAAAGGGGGACGCCTAGACACCCCCACATGATTTTCAAAAAAAAATCATAACTTAAAAAACAAAAGAAACATGGTTTGGTTGGTGTGCCATTGGTCACTCATGAGAGTGAATCTGACTTAGATAGTGACCCATTGATGATCTTGATGGCTTCACGTAGTGAATGCATGGGGAGGACCAGTCCATGGAACTATCTCCTTGTTGCTCTTTTGATGCTTTCAACTTTCTTTTCGCTACTTTTATTTTCAATGTTCATTGTCCATTGTTAGTTTTCAATTTAACTTTTGAATCTAGAAGTAGATATTATCATTGATGACCTCAAACTGAGCCTTTGACTCATCACTCTTTTGACTCTTTAAATTTGAAGGTGTTTAAAACTTTAAGTTTATGTGACATGTCTGTGATTCAGTTTTATGATTTTAATATTTTAAATTTTCATTTACTGTTTATGTCAATGATTCGGAGTTATAATGGAAGATGTGCATGTATTATATATTTAGAATTTATCAATGTGAAATTCAAATACTTAAATGATAAATGATTTATGAATCAATGATGAATTGACAACTGTGTTTACTATTTATGTCTATGATTCAAAGTTATAATGGAAAATGTGCATGTATTATATGTTGGAAAATGGTAACTCTGAAGGACCTTTCTCATATTTTTGGTGTGAGTGTGATGAGAAGGACTTGTAAAGGCGTTGTCCTTTGTATATTTATGTAAAAAATAAAAAGTGACTTTTTTATGTATATAAAGTGTTTATGTTTTGTACTTTATAAAGTGGGTCGCTTTAAGTGATGTATATAATAATTAATGTATTTAATTATTAAAAGTGAGTTTTAATGATGACCCTGATTTGTAATTAATTCTCAACCCTAGATTAGGGTAGTTAGGGAAGGTAGTTACAAATTTAAAGTATAAGAAAAAGAGAAAGGTCATTGAAGGATACACTCACCATCAGCAGAGGAAGAAGAAGAATGTGAAGAAGAAGGAAGAGATACCCTAGTGAAAGTGGCACGATTTGCAAGAAGAAGAGGAGCAGCACATTTTCCAAGGTAGCCAGAAGGTGACCGTACAAATTATGAGCAGACTGTACAACATCACGTGTGGGCACAAAGGCAGTGGTTGTAGCATTTAATGCAGACTATCAGTACCGTACAGCAAAATTAATTTTGACACGTGTGGCATGAAAATTGAGGCAGAAAGTACAACATTTATTGCAAGTCGTACAACTGTTAGTGGGGACGATTTTCAAGGTAGTATGCTACTGTTCCAGTTTACTAAAATTTTGTCAATGAGGGTTGAAGAAATAATTTTCTTGTGTTGAAAAATTTCCAAGTACTCTTCTTTAATGAGAAATCCGTCTTCGGGGTTTTCCCCAAGTTGGGGTTTTGACCAAAACATTTGTGTATAATGTGTTTGCTTCATCTTTAGTGATTGAAAAGTGTCTTTGAACCTGTGGTTTTAATTTTAAAGTTTATGAACAAATTTTAATGAAAGCCCTAGACATTCAAAGTGTTTGACATAATGCATGTATGAGAAGTTTTATGCTTATGCCAGTTTTTCTTCATGGAATCAAAACGATACTGAAGTATTAAGCAACCTTGTGTTTCACAATAAATAAGTGCAAAAGAAGTGTTGTGGTAGTCTTTTTGTTATTGTTGTTGTAAGTTGTTTTCCAATGATGAGCATATGGTTTGAGGATAGGTTGGATGGGATATCCAACTACATCCCATGGAAAGTAAGAATTATTGTCGTATTGAAAGAGTGGAAAATTTGGAGTTTTGCAAACTCTAAGATGACCAAACCAACAAATAAGGGTGAGCTTGAAAAGTTTGAAGCTCTTGAAGCTAGGGCCCAAAGAGTAATCCTAGATGGGGTTAAAGACCATCTCTTTCCACATTTAACAGAGAAGAAAATAGTTTGAACCAGTTGTTTGAAGCCAGGAACTTGAACCGCAAGATGGCACTAAAAGACAAGCTACACAATATTAAAATGAATAAGGATGAGGGTGTAGCCTCCCACTTGACTCGTATCGCACAAGTCAAGAACGAGTTGGCAGCTGTAGGAGAGATTGTTCATGATTCAAAGTTGGTGAGGATAGCCCTGAAGGGCTTCACCAAGAAATGGGACGTCTTTGTGATGTGCATTGTAGGTAGAGAAAAGCTTCCCAATTGGTCCAGATTATGGGATGACTTTACTCAAGAGGAGATCCGGTAGGGGTCTCAGGGTGGTCAAGTCAGTGAAGAAGTGGAGCAGAACGTGGCACTTGCAACAAAAGCAAATAAAAAGAAGAAAGACATGAGCCAGGTCAAGTGTTATCAGTGTGGTCAAATGGGACACTATGCCTCTAAGTGTCTTGAGAAGAAGAAAGGGAAGACAAAGAAAGATTCAGCAGCGACTGTAGTAGTAGAATACTTTGCATCCAAGTTCAAGCAGGAATTTTCTCTGGTCTCTATAGACTCGAATATAGGAAGTTCTTCCTTTGAGCATGTCTAGGTTGTTGTCAGTGGGTCAACCAGACACATGACTACAATCTATGATGCCTTTCAAATTGTCATGGAGTTGTGACCAGGACACTATATTCAGACGGATATTGGCAGCCCACAAGTGGCGATACGAGGGGTGGAACAGTCAGGTTCCAACTAGACCTTGGAGTGGTCTTGGAGATACACGAGGTTCTCTTCGTTCCTAGGATGAGATTTAGCAAACTCTCAGTGTCATCCTTTGAGGATTCCTAGGATGAGATTTAGCAAACTCTCAGTGTCATCCTTTGACGATGAGGGTTATGGAATGATGGTGAGATCTGGCCATATTTTCCTGTAGCGGGGAAATGAGCCAATTGGTACTACCATTATGCTTGATGATCGCAAGGACAAGTTATATGTTTTGAGAGGGCATGTTGTATGTCCAGTTATAGGTGGGTGGCTGTCAGAGTCAAAGGGTGAGGCAGGAGGGGCACCTAATCAACATGTAATTTACATTTCTTCTGATGAGGAGAGTGATTCTCTTCGGAGCACAGGCAGAAGACTCAGCCAGTCCAATAGTGGCGATGATGAGCAGGATGATGGGGCTTAGGTCGAGTCTCAGGCTTCAGTGTTTTAGTATGAAATTGGGCACTTGTATCCAAGAGGGATTCCAAAGCAGGAAGGAGTTGTTTCAAAAGTCAAAGGTGGAGATTCAGATGGTGTTGTGGACCTTCCTCGTTGGGAGGGAACATTGGAAAATGATAACTCTGAAGGTCCTTTCTCATATTTTTGGTGTGAGTGTGATGATAAGGACTTGTAAAGGCTTTGTCCTTTGTATATTTATGTAAAAAAAAGACTTTTTTAAATAAATAAAGTGTTTATGTTTTGTACTTATAAAGTGGGTCACTTTAAGCGATGTATTTAATAATTAATGTATTTAATTATTAAAAGTAAGTTTTAATGATAACACTTGATTTGTAATTAATTCTCAACCCTATATTAGGGTAGTTAGGGAAGGTAGTTACATATTTGAAGTATAAGACAAAGAGAAAGGACATTGAAGGATACACTCCCCAACAACAAAGGAAGAAGAATAATGTGAAGAAGGAAGAGATACAATAGTGAAAGTGGCACAATTTCCAAGAAGAGGAGCAACAACACTTTTCCCAAGGCAGCCAAAAGGTGGCCGTACAGATTCTGAGCAGACCATACAGATTATGAGCAGACCGTATAGCAATACATGTGGGCACGAATCCCAAGAGAGTGGCTGTAGCATTTAATGCAAACTGTCAATACTGTCAATACCATACAACAAAGTTAATCCTGGAATGTGTGGCACGAAAATCGAGGCAAAAGTACAACGTTTATTGCAGGTCGTACAGCACATGTGAGCAGACCGTACAACTATTAGTTGGCACAAATTTCAAGGTAGTCTACTGTTGTTCCAGTTTAGTGAAATTTTGTTAGTGAGGGTTGAAGAAATAATTTTCTTATGTTGAAAAAATTCTAAGTACTCTTCTTCAATGAGAAATACTTCTTCAAAGTTTTCCCCAATTTGGGGTTTTGCCCCGTAATTCGACCAAATCATCTGTGTACAATCTGTTTGCTTCATCTTCAGTGTTTGAGAAGTGTCTTTGAATCAGTGGTTTTATTTTAAAGTTTATGAGCAAATTTTAATTAAATCCCTAGACATTCAAAGTGTTTGAGATAATGCATGTATGAGAAGTTTTATGCTTATGCCAGTTTTTCTTCATTATAAATTTAGAATTTATCAAAGTGAAATTCAAATACTCAAATTGTAGATGCTTCATGAATCAATGATGAATTAACACCCCTGTTTACTATGATGATATTATTATTTTGTATTTACTATTTACTTTTAAGTATTAGTATGTAAATGGTGATGGGATGAGAAATTTATATGTTAATATGTTGGGATTTATATAAATATATTTTTAATAATTTTAAAGACCTCCACGTTGCACGTCCCCTAAATTTTCCTAAAATTTGGGGGTGGTCTCCACGCGTCCCCAATGTACGTTTCCTCGCTCCCACGTCCTAGAAACTTGGTGGAACACTAAAAAAATGCAACCTTGGGAAACAATGCATGTAGACGCTTGAAAGCAATACAAGACAGGGAAGCTGTAGAGCAGAAGAAAGACATTTTGCTCATGTCGCAGTCAATCTTAGTTCTTTCTTCTCTTATGGGTGTCTAAGCATATTCTTATATTATATGTAAGAGAGAGTTTTGTGTCATGGAAGGTATTTGTTTTTTTTAAAGATAATGCAACCGCAAGACCCATTCCAATGGAGGATGGTACCCTAGTCAGTTAACTAAGGTTCATGGTCAGTTAAACAGGTAGAGTAAGTCCCTAGAAGGTACCCTAGGGCCCCTAGCAGTCTCCTGGGTTCTTAATCTGGGACCAGGCAGGTTAATGCCATGGAAAAGTCCCTAGCATGTGGCTATGTTAGAATTTGATAGCTAGGTGGCACTCCTGCATCAGGTGCCTAGGTGCAGGGGTCATTAACTTGGAGTCTCATTTATATTCTTAAAGTGACTTTAGTAATGCGCTTTTATTAAAGTACCTTTTTGATGTGACTTTATGATTTAAAAGTGAGTCGCACGTTATTATGTTTTTAAAGTGACTTTAAGTCATAAAGTGTACTTTTAAATATTTAGGGTAATATGACTGTTCAAAAAGAAATATTTGGTGTAAAGTTCACTTAGGAGATTTAAGTGAGTGAAAGATTAGATCCCAGCCATAGATCTCTTGGCCAAGATCTAATCTCGTCCATTGAAGGTGAAAAGTCATGAGAATAACCCTACTAGGGTAAATAAAAGTGCTGAGACTTCATTTGGGCACATTATTCAAGAGAGAATTCTTGGAGTGGCTCGATTTCCAAGAGAGGAGCTTGGAGAGAAGTGTGAGAAGCACATTTTGCAAGAGATTGCTGAAGAGACTGAGTGTGGGCACGAATCCCCAGACTGAGCTGAGAGTGATTTTCAGTGGCACGAAAACCCAGATCTTTAACTGCTGGCTCGAGTTTCTAGGTGAAGGTACGGCCAGCATTTATTGTGCACAGAAATCGAGGTGAAGTACGGCCTCATTTATTGCAGCCGTACAGTACGGTTTCAGCACGGTTTTCCAGGACAGTTTGGGCACGTTTTTCCAGAAAAATCAGGCACAGATTTCGAGGAAGAAATCTGGGACGTTTCCCAAGGTACAGGCTGAGTTTTGGGCACAGTTTTCGAGGGTCGTACGGCTGCATTTAATGCAGTCCGTACAATACGATTTTGTGACTGTTCTGGCACAAAAATCAAGGGCATTCTGGCACAGAAATCGAGGACTGATATAGACTGTTATTTCGGCAATTTTTGAGAAGAAAATAGCACAGAAATCGAGACAGTTCATGCACAGAAATCAAGGCAGCCTGTTGGGTTATTTGCGTTGGTCGAGATAAGTTATATTTTGACTGTAAATTGATGTCTAATTTTTTTTCCTGAAGCTCAATAAAATTTCTCTTGCATGCTAGTTTTCCCCCAGGGGTTGAGGGGGTTTTTCCAGGGTCAAATTTGACCAAAATACTGTGTCTTAAATGTGTTTTACAGTCTGCTGATTTTTTATTTTTGAGTTAATTTTCCACTGCAAAGTTTACTTAGTTACAGTATATCAGCTTACAGAGACATGAAATTTACATGCATGTGATATGTGTTTGATTTTATGAATGTTGAAGACTGATATCAGAGTTTTACTAAGTGGTTGGGCTGAGTTTAGCTCAGAATTTTAACATGGTATCAGAGCTAGGGCTCTGAGATTTCAGTAGACTGTTGGGCAGCAGAGAAGTGCTGATTTTTTTTTGATGCTAGTGCATGTGAAGTAACAGCTGTCTGTTAATTTTTTTTGCTGAGAGTGAGCAGAGAAGTGCTGGTTCAGTACAACTGATATTTTATTTTTTTTGGTCAAAGAAGGCTGAGTGTGCCTTGTTGGAAAAAGAGCAGAAGAGAATGATGGCTTGCATCCGATTTTAAGATAGGTTGGAAGGGATTTCCAACTACTTACAGTGGAAAGCACGGATGACAGCTGTTCTCAAGGAAAACAAGTTATGGGCCTTTGTTAGTACCACAGTGGCTCCTCCCGTAGCTGATCCTATAGCCCTTGACATACATGAGGTGAAGGAGGCCAGAACGCAGAGACTGCTTCTGGATGGTGTTCGAGATCACCTCATCCCACACTTGGCAAAGAAACTAACTGCTAAGGGGATGTGGGATACTTTAAAAAGTTTGTATGAGAACAAGAATGAAAATCGTAAAATGGCCCTAAAAGATAAGCTTCATGGCACTAAGATGGCGAGAGGTGAGAATGTAGCCTCTTACCTCACTAGACTCAGACAGATAAAAGATGAATTGAGTGCAGTTGGTGAGGTGATTCCTGATCCCGAGCTAGTGCGAATAGCCCTGAAGGGCTTCACTAAGGAGTGGGACATGTTCGTGAAGTGTGTAGTTGGCAGAGAGAACTTTCCCTCTTGGGAAAGACTATGGGATGATTTTACTCAGGAGGAGATCCGAGAAGGGAAGACTGAGCAGGTTGCTAATGAAGAGAATGTGGCCCTTTCAGCTAAGGGTAGAGAGAAAAAGGGTGGCTCGAGCAGTGGAGCCAAAGACTTGAGCAAAGTAAAATGCTTTGCTTGCCAGAGTTATGGTCACTATGCTGGGCAGTGTCCCAACAAGAAGAAGAACAAGAAGAAAGAAGAGCCTGAGAAAGCCTCTTCAACTGAAGTGGGAGATTTTGCGAAGGAATTCGAGAGGGAATTCTCACTCGTCTCAATTCTTTCAGACAGTGGTGTAGCAGAGAGTTTGGATACTGGAGCATGGCACATAGATAGCGGAGTAGCACGCCATATGACGGGGATACGAGCAGTTTTCCGAGAGTTGACAGATATTGACAGAGTTATACTAACTGAGGATGGGTATGCCGGCACCCATGCAGTAGAAGGAGTTGGAAAAGTCCTATTCCAACTCGAGTCTGGTGGTTATCTAGAGGTTGGCGATGTGTTGTTTGTTCCAGAGCTGAAGAGGAACTTGGTCTCAGTTTCAGCTTTGGAGGATGACGGATATGCGGTTCTTCATGTGAGAGGACATGTTTATATATATCCGGTGAGTGGGGGCCTGCGTGCAGCGAGTCTGCTTAGCATCCGTGATGGCCGGATATACCGAGTTTTGGGGCATCCGGTGGATGGTGAGCCTGGTGAGAGATCAGACTCAGTGGCAGCAGCAGTGGCTGTCAGTGTGGAGGATTCATCCAACTCTGTGAGGAAGCGGAGTTGGTATGATATGGTTCTCCAGGATGAGCAGGAGAGTGGGGAGAACTCTCAGTTCAGAGTTGTCAGACGGAGACCTTCGGCAGTTGATCCAATGCAGAAATCTGATAGGCATTCAGATTCAGAGGGAGCTTCAGTTATTGGAGGGAGAGATCCAGGTGGAGCTGATGACAGTAGTACCTCCCTCGCTAAGAGGGAGTGTTAAAATTTGATAGCTCGGTGGCACTCCTACATCAGGTGCCTAGGTGCAGGGGTCATTAACTTGGAGTCTCATTTATATTCTTAAAGTGACTTTAGTAATGCGCTTTTATTAAAGTACCTTTTTGATGTGACTTTATGATTTAAAAGTGAGTCGCACTTTATTATGTTTTTAAAGTGACTTTAAGTCATAAAGTGTACTTTTAAATATTTAGGGTAATATGACTTTTCAAAAAGAAAAATTTGGTGTAAAGTTCACTTAGGAGATTTAAGTGAGTGAAAGATTAGATCCCAGCCATAGATCTCTTGGCCAAGATCTAATCTCGTCCATTGAAGGTGAAAAGTCATGAGAATAACCCTAATAGGGTAAATAAAAGTGCTGAGACTTCATTTGGGCACATTATTCAAGAGAGAATTCTTGGAGTGGCTCGATTTCCAAGAGAGGAGCTTGGAGAGAAGTGTGAGAAGCACATTTTGCAAGAGATTGCTGAAGAGACTGAGTGTGGGCACGAATCCCCAGACTGAGCTGAGAGTGATTTTCAGTGGCACAAAAACCCAGATCTTTAACTGCTGGCTCGAGTTTCTAGGTGAAGGTACGGCCAGCATTTATTGTGCACAGAAATCGAGGTGAAGTACGGCCTCATTTATTGCAGCCGTACAGTACGGTTTTAGCACGGTTTTCCAGGACAGTTTGGGCACGTTTTTCCAGAAAAATCGGGCACAGATTTCGAGGAAGAAATCTGGGACGTTTCCCAAGGTACAGGCTGAGTTTTGGGCACAGTTTTCGAGGGTCGTATGGCTGCATTTAATGCAGTCCGTACAGTACGATTTTGTAACTGTTCTGGCACAAAAATCGAGGGCATTCTGGCACAGAAATCGAGGACTGATATAGACTGTTATTTCGGCAATTTTTGAGAAGAAAATAGCACAGAAATCGAGACAGTTCATGCACAGAAATCAAGGCAGCCTGTTGGGTTATTTGCGTTGGTCGAGATAAGTTATATTTTGACTGTAAATTGATGTCTGATTTTTTTTCCTAAAGCTCAATAAAATTTCTCTTGCATGCTGGTTTTCCCCCAGGGGTTGAGGGGGTTTTTCCAGGGTCAAATTTGACCAAAATACTGTGTCTTAAATGTGTTTTACAGTCTGCTGATTTTTTATTTTTGAGTTAATTTTCCGCTACAAAGTTTACTTAGTTACAGTATATCAGCTTACAGAGACATGAAATTTATATGCATGTGATATGTGCTTGATTTTATGAATGTTGAAGACTGATATCAGAGTTTTACTAAGTGGTTGGGCTGAGTTTAGCTCAGATTTTTAACAGGCTAGGGCCCATATATGTCTCTAGGGTATCCTGGTATGGGACCAGGCAGATTCTTGGTTTGGGACCAAGCAAATCCTGTAGGTTGAGACAGAGACTTCCTGGTCTAGGACCATGCAGATTCTTGATCTAGGACCAAGCAGTTCCTGCATGTACATACCTAGTCAATTAACCAAGTGGATCTTAGTTAACCTAGTGGATCTTGGTTATTTGACCAAGATGATGATGTGTGATGTCCTCTTCTCCTAAATGGTTATTGCTAGGTTGTTTCTCAAGGGATTGGCCACCCCTTGATGATGTCCCTAGCACTTGACCTTTAGGAGCAGTCTGAAGGACCAAAGTATCACATCATCCAGTTTGGACCTTCCTTATATGGTGATGATAAAACTTATATTGTTGTACAGAACTCATGTGGACACCAGTATAGATCCATCTTAACTATGGCTCTACCAAGCACCAAGAGGGATCAAGTTTTCTTGAGGTGCAAACCCTTTTTAATTTACAAAAATGTCTAATAAGTATTCCTACCTGGGAGGGAAATGGCCAACTTGCTTAAGTAATTTCAAAA
>LPNX010945319.1:37471-176598 GCA_001517045.1 Pseudotsuga menziesii
TACAAGAATGAGCTGATATTTAGTTAACCTAGTGGATCTTGGTTATTTGACCAAGATGATGATGTGTGATGTCCTCTTCTCCTAAATGGTTATTGCTAGGTTGTTTCTCAAGGGATTGGCCACCCCTTGATGATGTCCCTAGCACTTGACCTTTAGGAGCAGTCTGAAGGACCAAAGTATCACATCATCCAATTTGGACCTTCCTTGGATCTTAGTTAACCTAGTGGATCTTGGTTATTTGACCAAGATGATGATGTGTGATGTCCTCTTCTCCTAAATGGTTATTGCTAGGTTGTTTCTCAAGGGACTGGCCACCCCTTGATGATGTCCCTAGCACTTGACCTTTAGGAGCAGTCTGAAGGACCAAAGTATCACATCATTCAGTTTGGACCTTCCTTATATGGTGATACTAAAACTTATATTGTTGTACAGAACTCATGTGGACACCAGTATAGATCCATCTTAACTATGGCTCTACCAAGCACCGGGGATCAAGTTTTCTTGAGGTGCAAACCCTTTTTAATTTACAAAAATGTCTAATAAGTATTCCTACCTGGGAGGGAAATGGCCAACTTGCTTAAGTAATTTCAAAATAGGGTAAATATCAGTACAAGAATGAGTTGAGTAACATTAATAATCATATAATCAAATGGTTTTCCAAAAATTGCTTTACTTGTCTTTCTTTAAAACTAATAATGAATATTAAGAGTAGTTAATGAGTAAAATAATTCATATAAAATTTTAAAATCTAGATTTCCAGAATACATTGGAATTTGAAAAACATTTTACCATCAAATGAAGATTTTAAACATTTATCCAAATGTTTTTGAGAAATGACTTGTTTTTCTCTATAACTAAAAATGAACATTTACATGTTAGGGTTAACCTTGACTTGGGAATGAGCAAGGATGTAAGTGGTTTAAGGCACATGGTTTTAGCGGCCCGCGGTTTCTTGTTAGTTGTATTTGCATTTAAAGAACCTTATAAATATGGTTGTAATATCCCATTGTAATGTGCCAAAGTGAGAAGGAGAGATGATCTTGGCAGCCTTGGCCAACCAATAATAAATCTATTATTGAAGGTTAGTTTTTCCCTATGGGGTTTTCTAAGGTAAACCTAGTGTTGCTATTGTAATCGCTATTATTTTGTAATTTATTTTCTATCACATATTTTATTCCTAACATTATGTCTCCTTAGGTTTCAATTCAACGAAATTTTAAATTAAAATTTGATATATAATTACATAAATGTGTTTTACAATTTAGCTAATTTAAAATTAAATTTTATATGTTCTTGGTTTTATAATTTTTCTTTTTACTACTCAAGTCAATTGAATTTTACTACTAATATTTTACTACTCAATTTGTAAGATTTTGAGTATTGCCCTAATATGGTTGTACATTTAATGAGTATAATATTTTTTATTTTTTAATCATAAGCCGACATGTTATAAGTTTTTTTTTTTTTTTACTTTTTATTATTATTATTTTTATTAGCCAACATGTGCCATGTCAGCGTTACAGACGGGACACATCTTGCCCATTTGAGCTGTAGAAAACACCTCTCGATGCAAATATACCTTGAGAGAGAAGATAAAAATTTGACACCTTGGTCTTGCGGGTAAAGGGGTTGTTTCCCCACCTTGATGGTACACCTTGATCTTGTGGGTTAAAGAGTTGTCTTCCCACCTTGATGTGATCCCTCTTGTTGACTTGTGGTCGTATGTTTCCCTATTGATCCTAGCGCCCATCTTGGTTGTGGTACCTTTGACCTTTTTGCTATGATGACTTAACCTTATTATTTTTTGTCTTGTATGACCACTTGACCATTGGTACCCTACCCTAAGTCAATATAATATTATTTTATGTTTATTTTTTGGTAACTTTCCTAAATGCTAGGTGATCCTTCTAGAAGACCTTTCAAGTTTATAAATTTAAAGTTCTAAACCTTATTTTGTACTCGTCTCATCTTAAGAAAATTAGAGATCTGATCCAAAAGTCTATTCTAAGGGTTCATTGCTGGATTTTGGCTTGACGTCTAGGAGTTCCTGCTGCTAAAGATTGTCCTTGCTGGGCCGCTACCATCTGCTGGTTGTCCAAGGGTTTTATGCTACTATTTTTTAGCAGGCCGTGATCTTTTCTCAGCTTGTTAAGGCTGCCATGTCCCTCCTCAGTATGATAGTTAGACTGAACCATGAATTTGTGGACTGCCTAGGCTAAGCCATGATCTTCCCTCTCCCTGCTAGGGCTGCCTTTTTTCTTATCCTTGCTGCTGCTGCTGTCACCTTTTTATCAGCCATCTAGGGCTGCCGTCCTCCTGTTCAAGCTACAACTGCTGTTCATTAGCAAGCCGTGACACTAGTGGGGCTTCCTGGGGTTGAACCGTGACCTCTTTGTGGACTGCTGAGCTAGGCCGTGACATATTGATGTGCTGCTTAACTGAACCATGATCTTCTATGCTGGGCCATGACCCTTTTGTTGGGTTTTTAGCTGGGTCGTAACCATTTTATGGGCTGCAAAAGTAAACCATGACCTTGCTGACCTTCCTGAGTTGAGCCGTGACCTGTGTGACTCTTCTGGATTGTGCTGTGACCTTTTCCTTTTTGGCTGCCTTCTGTGGTCTGCTAGCTAAAGAGGAGTTGTGAGGGTGGTATAGGCAGCCGTGACTTGGTAAAGGAATTATAAGGGTTGTCTAGAGCTGTCATAACTTTGGATCAGCTGCTGTAGTGTTGTTTTGATTTCTGATAACCCATCTAGGGCTGCCATGATCTATGCTAAACATGTTTTTTGTGGATTGTGTACTTGCCAAGGCAGATCTTGATTTGTTTGGGCTTCCTGTGAATTTGCTTAAGCCTGCTTGTGTAGGCTGTGACCTCTGCTATACTATTTGAGGTCTGAGGGAGCCCTGGGTTTTGTGTAGTTTGAAATCTGAGTATTGGCCTGGGTGTATCACCTTTTGATCTATTGTTTCTTGGTCTGCTATCTTACTGGGGTCTCCACACTGGTTGACTGAGTTAAATTAACTGCTAATTTATGTGTCTAATCCTACGACAATTTAATTATCTCTCTCTCAGGTATGTCCACTGTGTCTTAGTGACTTGTCTGCAAAAGATAAGGTCTGATCTGCAAAGATATCTGAGTTTTGTTTAAATTGATCTTTAGCTTAATTTATAACTGCTGTTGTTAGTTATAGCTCTTGTATGCTTCAACTTTAACACAGGGACCTTTGGGAGTGTTAAAGTTGAAAGAGATGAAAATTATGTTTTAAATTTTCTTGCATTGTCACTGCTGTACCTTTTACTTCATGCTTCTGGGTACTTGGTTTGAATTGTTGCACAAGTTAGTTAAATTTTTGAAAAATCCTAAAACTTTAACAGTTTTCACAGTAATCGCAATGGTATGATCAAATAGCACGATTAAGGAGAAGAATATGTGGTAAATTGTTCAAAAAGCCTACTCCTGGTTGCCAGTTTCACTTTTGCCACGGGATGTTCATCTTTGTGTATGTATGGATAAATCCCATGTGTAGCTTGCTTGTGATAACAAATTATGCCCAGCAGAGTGCACTGAAGTTTCCTGCTAATTAGAAGTTGAATGTGTTCCTTAATTAGCATTCTTCTCCTAGCATTTTCAACAATTGGTATCAGAGCTAACTCTCTGCTACAAGTAGCCCAAAACAAGACCAGATACTTTTCTTCTCTACATGCTGACACTAATACGCCCCAGGCCAGCTCTTCAGCCCCGAATCAACAAGGGGTATGGATCTTTAGCCCTTCTTGAGAGACAGTGCTTTCGTCATCATTTCCAGGATATCTCGTCCAAGATGAGCCTCATGGACGCCTTGATCCATCCTACTGTCCTCTACAGATCAGAAGTCTGGGGACCCTCTTTACTTGATTCGGATTGGGCTTCGGGTGAGAGAGTCCAGATTCTCCTTCTTCGTCGCATCATCCGATGCAAGCAGTCAGTATCGCAGCACATCATCCTAGCTGAGTTTGGGGCTCAACCCTTCCACCTTGAGACGATATTCAGATTGGTTTCCTTCTTGCATCGGGTCCAGGGCTTTTCAGATACACTAAAGGGTCAGGACAGGTATCCATACTTAGCTTATTGCTCCCTTGAGGATGTCGCCCATGCTACTCATCTAGGCAAAGCCAAATGTTGGTTCATAGGGGTTTTGGACCTTCTTAAATCTCCAAGGATCCAGTTAGATCGTCTTCCCCCGTTCTGGTACTCTCTGGATGCTCCCAACCACCTTCTACAAATGCGACTGAAGTTAAATAAGATCATCAGGGAGGACATTTACAGGCAGTTCATTCAGACTGCATGGGTCAACCCCCCCGGAGGGTTGCGCCCAAAGATGGCCTTTTACGCAGAGCACTTCCTGGGGATCAAAAAAGGGCTCATTGTCCAACCACAGTACACGCTCTGCCACTAGATGCATGCTCTCCAGATCCCTCTCGGTCAGTTCAGAGTAGGATCTCATAGGCTTCGGGTAGAGACAAATCACGAGATTGATAGATCGGCCAAGATCTGCCAGTTATGTCACCTACAGGAAGTGGAAACCGAGTCGCACTTTATCTTCAGGTGCCCTATATACTATGAGATCAGGGGTCGGTTCCATTGCTTGTTCAGAGGTCCTCAAACCCTAGACGACTTTCTCAAATATCATAATCAGAGATGTCTAACACTCTATATTCAGGAGACATTCAGGTTCCGAGCACATCTTCTCCAGCCCCCACCAAGCCCGACACCACACAGAGGATTACAGCGTTCTTCAGCGTGCTACCACCATCTAGGGGCACCAAGAGACCCACCGACTTAGATACCGATCTAGTCTCCAGATCAGTGAGGATTCGTGGTTCCCGACCCATGAGACCTCAATAGCAGGTTTGTGCCAGGCCTCTCTCGAAGAGACGAACTAGGTCCTCCAAACCTCACCAGCAGCACCGCAGTAGGTGACCCGTACCCACTAGCTCCTCTTCGGGCTAGTAGACGTTACTAATTTTTTCTCAGTTCTCTTCTCTCAGCCTCGGATGTTAGGAGGAGTATACCTTCCTTGGTCCTCTCGGCTCGGAGGTCTTCTCCACCAGAGCATCTTCGTCCTAGTGCAGAGTTCGGTAGTCGGGATCGGGGCTGGAGCTCTCTCATACTTCAGCCCAGCTCGCATTGTTCATTTTATTTTTCTGCTTTGTATTCCTTTTAAAAGGGGACTGGTTGGTCCTCCCGCATAGCACGGACATCATTGTAACCGACAGTCCCGTTGACCTACTTGATGCTCATTAGTTGGACATTAATAAAATTATCTTATCTTGTCTTATCTTATCTACATCCCAAGCTGGGGTGGAGAGATCCAACAACACTTTGTGTGTTAATTTTTTTTTCCAAAGAAAACCTGGTGGGAACCCCTGGGCACTTCTCCACATTCCGTGGATGGTACCCAATGTAAACCCATCGATGCTGATTACAACTACTGACCTGCTAGGGACATCGAGTGAGGTAGACAACAAAGGCAGCTAGCCCAGGGATAGATTCCAAAACTTGGAGCTCAAACACTCCAGCTCGCGCACTGTTATGTATATGTGTAATGGTGAATTAAATCGAGATGGTGTGCATTGAATATGGACACCAGCACAAAACCATCTAAACTCAGGTTTGATATACACATGAAGGTCACAAAGCTCTAAGACGCATATCTCAAGTTCACACAAACGGCCATGCAGTAATTCTGGATATCCATCATAACTTTTTAACCTCGAGGTGAATACCAAACCCAACATTAGAAAGGTAGATAGTTATGTGCCAGTGAAATAACTATTGTCACCCACAATTGACCTAACAGAATTACAGATCAAGAACTCATTAATAGCATAAGTACAGATTAGGATTATGGGTTTTCTATGCGGTTTTAGGTCTGTAAGCGATTGTGAGAGAAAATAGAGTTTCGGCTCTTATACCTGGATTTGCAAAAGATAAGAGGACAGTATCAAGCAAGAAGAATAAATATCATTGTGAACAGCATTAGATTCGTCGTAGAGCAAATAACTTACAGGTTAATGCTATCCGTTTCATTCGTGTGATGATTAAAGCAAACTGATCTGCAATTTCAAAAAGATTTCTAACCACCAGAAACATGAATAAGAAGTAAAATATCTGATCGGAATGGACCCAATTGAAATTGAAGCTCAAACAGAAAGATCGCGGGCGTTATTTAAAGATAAGATGGGCGTACCACAACAGATTTACATTGTACAGGATTAAAATCTCTGGGTAAATATTCAGTTGCAGGCAAGAAGCCGAGTTATCATGCGAAGAAGACACTTGAGACTTGGGACTTCGTTGATTGAAACGATTACTGAATAAAGATTATCGAATGCCGGTCGTGACAGGCGTACGAGCAGCAATATTTTGTTGCTGAGATATTCAAATGACGACCATTTCTGAAGCGCTGAGATTTTTCACGCGGCACATATTTTGGTCCGATGTGCACGAGCCCACACCAAGATTTGGGTACGGGATGACGCCCCTGGCATGTCGTGGGATTTGTAAAGGGCCATTGACATTTTTCTGTAAAAAGGTGGAGTGGCCGTGATAAAAAGTATAATCAAGTATTGAGGAAAAAGGGTCACTTAAAAATCAATTTGGTTTGGTGCAAATGTGTGAAGTTTTGTGTTTAAGCTGTGGCATTGATAACGAGTATAACAAGTATCGAGGATAAAGGGTCACATTGGTTTGGTGGAAATGTGTGAAGTTTTGTTTTTAAGTTGAGAGGATTAATAATTTTGGGGGAGTCAAAACCCTTCGACGAGAGGAATATTAATTGTGGGTGTCAAATCCCTTTCATTTTACACATGGGTTTTTCTTTCCTAGATGGTCTTCTCATTCCTTCCTATCAACCAATTATTTTAAAAAATAATATCAAACTTATGTTTATACATTTTGTGATATAAACAAATTATTTTAAGTATTCAAAGTTAATTACAAATTTTTTAATGATTTGGTGAAATAATTAATTAGTTATTTATGGTTTTTTATTTGAAGAGAATTCTTTTATTAAATAGTCAACTATATCTAATGTTCTTTTTTTCACTTGAGCTAACTAAATATTTTTACTGTGTCTTGGTTTATATCAAAAATATAAGTATGGCTTGACATATAAATAGTCATATCATAGTCATAACATGTTCATCTAACTCTATATATGGTCACTAATCAAATTATGAGAGCATAAAACAAAGCTAGTTCCCCAACATACAAATAAAGCATGTCCCACATAAACATAAACTGAAGTCCCACGATCAGGGGACATATTATAGTTTATGGTTGTGCAGACAAAGTGTCCAAAGACCAAAATGCAAATCAAAATATAGAGTGGTAAGCCGATATGTGTAACCAAGCCCAATATGAGATCTGCAAACATCAAGTGCGCGATCTCTATCGATGGATAAAGACACGAACAAAGTGATCATTTGTTCAATAGGTATTGAACAATCTTCACCCGCGTCTCATAGTAAACATGTAGCATCACAAAAGTATACATGACAGTAATATGAAAAATAATATATATGCATCATATGTTTTCAGTCCAAAAAATCCAACCATTCCATAATGATATCATGAATGATTCATTGGATTGGGCCAAGTGGTGTGCAGGTCTTAGAGAGATAGATAGATGCCTATCAACCCATGTTCAACCATGGAGGTGTCCTGGTATCTTCTGAAATGAACATGTCCTTCTAGAATACTCACAACAGGTTTTGACAAAGCATTTGCCATTGTATTGTATTCTCTATAAATATGCTCAAAACACATACCCGGGTGATTTTTAATGAGATCCAAAACCTGTTGCTTCCACAAATGTAGATGTGTTGGATATAATTGTGTTTCTCCCTTTGCTCATCCAATGACCACCTTAGAGTCCTCAAGAATCCTGTGTATCATTGTATCCTTTATATTATCATAATAGAGAAGTAACCATAAAGCAATCAATTCATATTTCGTGTTTGTCCCAGCACCACAGTTTAGCGTCAAGGTGATATATGATCTTTTATCCAGCCATATGACATCTCCGACACCACCACTGCAGGAATCATGAAGTGATGCCCCATAAACAAAACCCCAATAGTTTTTGGTGTTGGAGGATGGAGGAATTTTTGGTCTTCTTACATCAGACTTATATTTTTTTATCACAACCTTGTGTCCTTAAGGCAATATGACTAATGCATCCAAGTTGAGTAAACTTTCCATCAAATATGAGTTTATTTCTAGATAACCAGATTTCCCAGCAAATCAATGCAGGCATCTCCATATATGATCTTTTGTTGTTATTCTTCTATTCAAAACGCCTATACAAGGATGCACTTCCCCAATCACCTTTAAATCTGGTATCCTGAAGGATCGTGTGCCAGACTTCCTAGGTGTTCGAGCATCTAATAAATAGATGAGAACATATTTCTTCATCACCCCTACATAATGGACATATCTTGGGGCTCATATATCCTTTGTTCATCAACTTGTCCCATGTCAAAAGCTTATTGGTCATAGCTAGACAAATAAAAAAATATCTTCAATGGCAATTGTAGTTTCCATATATTAACAAATAACTTGTTTTTTTCAAAACTAGAATCTTCCCATAAAGAGGCATATGCATCTTTGGTTGTTATCACACCCTCTTCACTATTCCATGTCCAAAACAAATTGTCTTATGTTTTTTACAGTCTTATACTTCCTCTATATAAGCCCCTAATATAATCCTCCCATTCTTTTCTGCAATCACCTTTTAGCGATAATTGCTCGGCATTCCACCATCTCATTATCTATTCCTAATATGCATCCACTGCCATTTGGTTCAATGTATATGCCAACACGATTCAAATGGTTGATAGTTTCTTGAGACGGGGTATATATACTAGGTCCCCCCACTATGGGGACAATGCCAACTTTAATATGGTCCCCCTTTCTCGGTATACATGCAAGCCAACTGCCCATGATATCAAAGGTTGAGTTTGTACTATTCCATACAAAGGATACACCTTTCTTTACCTTCTACGAATATCTAATCCATTGTTCAATAGAAATATTCTTGAAGTATTTCACCATTATGGTTCAATGCCATAAATTGTCAACAAATAAATCCATCTAGAGGCTTTTAGCATTCAGTGCTTTAGTGAAATGATAAATGTTTTTAAAACCCAAGTCATCCATTGTCATGTCCCTATCCAAATAAGGCTACTTGCAAATAATTTCACCAACCTACTAGTTCCCTAGGTGGGGATGGAAACATAAATGTTGTAATAAGGGGACAATAGGACCCAAAAGGACTTTAGTTTACCATATTCACATTAAAATGGGTCGCATAAATAAAAAATGCTAAGAAAATAAGGTAGCATTGGTTCATGAAGACACTTGGAAGCTTGTGAAGCCCTTAGGTGACTAGATTCCCCACGCACTTGGCATGACCTTCATCCAAATTCGAACCCAATGGGAATGTAACGTTCTTGGAGGTTGATGTGTTTTAACATATCCTAGCATGAGCCAAGGAATTAGAATTAGAAGAGGAGAGTAACTCCCATGGAAGAGGAAGAGATTAAGAAGACATGGTGGGCCACTTGGAAGGAGATTCCATGCACTCTATGACAACAAATGACGAAAGATTATATGACACATATGACAAGTTCAAACATGATAGCATACCTATGATAGATATGACATGACAGGGCTAAAAATAGCCACCAAGGGGGCACATTTGGGAGTTAGAGGCAACCATTCGAAATTGGGGAAAGAGTTGGAGCATGAAGAAGGAGACAAGTGTCATATGAGTTACTAAACCACTAAGATGAGTTGGAGGAAGCCCATGGAGGGAAATTAGACCTTATGAGGCCTCATGAAATTAATGAAAGGATATCACAGGGGAGGATAATATCTTTTGTTCATTTGTTAATTGGCCTTTGCCATTTTGGAGAGCTTTTGCTTGTCCATTGCACAGTGAGTGTTCACTCTCCCTGCTTGTGAAGCAATTTCGAGGGAGTTGGATTCCTTTCCAAGTTGGTTGATGGATATTCCATTAAGACCCCTCATTGGAGATGAATGAATGTGTTTTATTTTTTGGTTGAATTCCATATGATTCAATTTCTCATCTATCTCCCTATTCTCTCATTCCTTCTTCTCTATTCCCCCCATACTCTCATGTGATGATGCACTTATTGGAGTGGTGATTGCACTTTGCCGAATCTATTTGATTACCAATATTTGGTATATGATGTATGGATCTATACTCTTATTTCCACATTCTTTGTAATTTGAAATAAAAATAATCCATGTGTGAAAGTCTTGCTTTCCCATGCTCTTGAATAACTAGTTTTCATGAATTTGGCTTCAAGCTTGAAAGAGTTTCGTATCAGATTTGTATGAGGACTTTTCTCTGAGCTTAATGTTGTTGGGGAAATTAATTTACATGTTGTATATGGTGATTATATTTCATGTTACTATTTGAACCATTTATTCTACTGTTCATGTGCCAAACTTAAGCTAGTAATGCAATTTCCCCATAAAGAATTTCCATGAAAGCTACCATATAGGTTGCACCTCATAATCAGTTTGAAAAGATTAATAACCATGAATAATGACAGCCATTGATTTATTATATGCATCCCCATGCTCTATTTTTAAATTTGGGATGTTTGTACTCCATTTGGAGATCCAAAAGTGTCATCTACCTTTAGGGGTTTGAACATCGATTTCCTAGTGTTTTTGTCCTTCTTTCCCTATGGTCAAAATCAAGTTGCAAAAGCATTTTGAAAGTGTATGAGAATTCATAATATGAATTAGTATGTTCTAATACCCCTCAAGCTCTTCCATACATAATTTGAAGTCATTTGGGTGTATTTGGATCAACTTGGGTTTCACTAGTCCAAAGCTAGAAATTGGCCAAAATTGTGCAAACTTGAATAACATGTCAAAATGAGTTTTCTAATTCAACCGTTGAATGTATAAGGTTTTTTATGATGTTTTAAACACCATATGGTCCTTCCATAATAAATTTGTAAATGTTCGGTGGTGTTGGGGACCAAACCAAGAAAGACTGGTTTACTACTTTTTCCTAGTTTCGAAACTAGACAAAGTATTGAAGGAGGATGTATGTAAATTGTTTGTGAAGAGTCCTCAGCCACACCATATTAAGAATCCACGTATACCAGTTTTTCAATCCTATCAAAACCTAATATCACTTCCCTTGATCTTCCCCAGTTGTCTCATAACCATGGAGTCGGTGTGAAATCCATTCTCAATGAGGGTGTGAGAAAGAATGTTTTCAATGTCAAAGTTTTGAAGCCTCTTTGAAATATTTAGGATAGTGCACCTAGTTTCCCCAAAAACGGTACACTACATCCATATCGTTGGGTCTAGGGATTTTCTCCCATCAGACCAGGTGAATCTTATTTTTTTGTGTGGATCCGACACAAAGAAAATTAAAGATCTTGCAGTTTATAGCATGTAGAATAGCCTTAGGAATTTTACAAATAGACATCCAGTACATCGGGATATTTGTGAGAACTGAACTGATAAGGATCAATCTTCCCCCTTTTGATAACCACTTTAAAATCTAATGACTGATATGGGCATCAAATTTATTTATGAGCCAGAACCAATCCTTTGTCATATATTTGTTGGGTTTCAATTTGAACCCAAAATATTTGATGCCCTCCTCCACCGGGGAAAAGTTAAAATGCAGAAGATCTTTAAGTCGAAGAAAAATTGTTTCTTTAATGGAATGATAAATCACATATGATTTGCATTCACGAATGATCATACCGAATGTGCTGCAAAAAATGTCAAGAATGTCTATAATGTCTCCATTTAGCCATACTTCCCTCTCCAAATACCATGACATCATTGACAAACAATATATGTGTAATCCTAATAAAATTTGCAACCATAATACCCTTGACAACCCCCTTATCTTTGTATCCCTCGATTAGTCTATTGACCCCCCAATTACAAGAAGGAAAAGTAGTGAGGAAAGTGGAAAACCCTGTCTTACCCCTCTTATGGCTCTAAAACATTTTGTTGACAACCCATTGATTAACATAGAGTAATTTGCTGAAACAAAACATGCCATGATCCGATTTGTCAACATTAAATCAATACCAATTTATATCAAAATCAGTTTCAAGAATCTCCAATCTACCCTATCATAGAATTTCACCAAGTTCAACTTCAAACCAGCTGAAGGAATCCCCCGTGTTTTAATACAATGTAGTACTTCTTGTGCTACCTCCACAACATCATGAATTTTCCTATTATCCAGGAATCCAAAATGTTCTCTAGATATGCCCCTAGATAAAAGAGGATTTATCCTTCTGGCTATAATCTTTGCAAGTACTTTATATATCAGATTGCGTAGATATATGGTCCTAAAATTGCTAAAGTATACAGGATTATGTGTCTTAGGGATTAAAGAAATATATGTAGAATTGAGTCCATCATAAACCTTATGATTCAACTGAGATTCTTCTACTACTTTCCTAATATCCTCTCCCATTATGTTAAAGAATTACAAAAAAAATTCAACAATCCAGCCATCTGGGCTTGGAATCTTTGATTTAGCAAAACCCTCTAAAACAATTTCCACTCCTTCTTTGGTAACTTCTATTGTGCCAAAAGCGCCTTCCTAAGGAGAAAAAAATTTGAGTATGTGTCTTACAGTGTTCATTTGATCCATAATGTTTTATTATCCAAGGCCGGAAAATAGTTGATGAAAATGTTTAACCGCCTCTAATTTTATACCATTTGGATTATCTACCATATTACCATCCATCCCCTTGATATTCCAAATCAAATTCTGGACTCGTCTATCATTTGCATAATGATGGAAGAATTTCATATTTTGATCTCCCAACTCAAGCCATATTTCCCGACTCTTAAGCCTCATCCTTTCCTCTTCCATCAAAAGACAATGTGTTCTATCTTTTTCCAAAAATTGGACACTTTCAAGTATGTTTGGAGGAAATGAGCCAAATTTAAACGGTGTATATTAAATACTAAGTTCCTCCTATGTGTCCCTTAGATCCTTATTGAGTTCCTTCTTTCTATTCTTCTCCCATATAATAACTACATCCTTCAAGTGTCTAATTTTTAACACCAACCTTTTCATATCAGAAGTCTAGTCTGAGAAGTCTAGTCCATTCCATAGAGCCCTAACCATATCACAAAAACCTTCTTCACGGATCCAAGCATGGTTAAATTTAAATGGGTAAAAAATATTTTGACAAGTGTTATCAAGCTGAAATATAATAGGCCAGTGTTGGTGTTCTTGTGTCTTCGACTCAAGTTCAGTCCCTCCTTTGCACGCAACAAAGCCCAAGATATCGGCCTTACACAACAAGGCTTAGTCGGCAGCACCTGCGGTGTAGATGCAGTCTCACCCGAGATATCTCTTTACTGGGTAACTGCCAGAACCAAGAATCTGCATTTGGGTGGGGGATTTCTCTTCCTTTGGTATCTTACCAAGTTCTCTGACCATAGCCATGGGGGTGGGTTAGCTATACTGATTATGCACAACTAAGATGCGACTCTATTCAACCATCACCAGACACTATAACAGTAAATATAATGATGTATAGTGATTTCGACTATAATAGTGCAACACATGCAGATAAAATCATTTGCAAGAAAATACATAAACACTTTTCACAACAATCATACATACGACACAACACATTTACCATGTACACATTCGACACAATATATAACATGGAAACCCATCGAGGAAAAACCACAAAGGCGCTCTTCATTTGGCATGAGAAATATATGGCACCTTTTTGTATGTGCATTGTGTTGCAGACTCTATTCTGGATCCTCTTCTCTTATCTATACAAACTTCTTTCTCTTCTCATGCTCGTTGGTCCTCTATCACTAGTTCTTCTCTACTTAACTCTACTATTGATCCGCACATAGCCTAGATCAACTCAAATTCTTCTATATCTCTACGACTCTTGACTCTTCAACTCTACCGTTGATCTGCACATAGCCTGGATCAACCTGATATTCTATACAAATCTACGAATTGGCTGCAGACTTCTTCAAGTATTTACCAAAAACTAACTCACCCTCTACTGATAGACTAGCTAAGCAACAACAACAGATAACTAAGAAACTCGGGCAACCTGACCTTAATGAAGCTAACTTGCACTAGTTTGGCTCTTTCCTTCTTATAGACTCTTACATGTTGCTCTCAAGCTACTTCATTCAGCTAGACAACAGGCTGACATTCCTATTCTAGCAACACATGTCAGTAGGCACTAACGACCTGAAATACGAAGATGCTTTCATACGTGCAACTTCTGCTGACTCTATCCAACCTCGTACCCACGATATTTTTGAACTATCACTTTCCATCCGTTGTGTCATTGCAATCCTTATGACATGCTTTCTTCTGTCGCAAATCATCTTGTAGCATATTTTCCTTCTGCCGTGGCTTCTCTCCTGTCGTGGACTCTTCTTCTCTTATCTCTTTCTTCCTTGGTTTCTTATGTTGCAGCTCCTTTTTCCTTCTTCTTATACTTCTATCGCAACTTCCTTTCTCCCTTCCAGCGACCTGACTCTTTTCATACTTGGGAAGAATTCCAACTGAATTCTGCCTAACTCGGCCCAAGGCCAACAAGCCCCCAACACTCACTTGTGGCTCATCTTGAACCACTGAATTCTATCGCTCCACTTGTGCATTTGGGACGAATTTACCTTAAATTTTTTTGAATATTTTCATTACCTCTTATGTCTCTCATCGCATATCTTCTTCTACTTTCTGCAAGTTTTCCACAAGGTCGGAACCAAGGTGTTTCGATAGTACAAGCTCTATTGCTTCCATTGCTAGTTGCACCCTCTGATGTATAGGCTGAATCATGCTTGTAATCCTTTCTTCTTCGGCCTATAACTCTGCATCTTTATCTGCCCATTGTTTTTGTTGCGTGCACAACAATGTCACTTGTTGTTGGAGTATCTTCATTTCCATTGCCTTATCCATCTTCTTTGCTAAGGGTAGTTGTTTCATGTCCTTCTTCAACTGAGTTACTTCTGTCTCAACTATATGCAGCTCCTCCATGACTTTCTCTAGTTTGTCATCGTCGATCAAGGCTTCGTAAGTCTGAGAAACTTTGTCGATAGCTTTGGCGCATGACGACTCTGTTTCTTTGATTTTCTTCATATCTTTTACCACTACTTTTCTTTTATCTTCTATCACATATGGAGTGGTAAGACGAGTAAGACAAAAAAGTTCATTGACATCACCGATTCTAGAAAGCTGAAGACAAAATCCCAAGTGCTTTTCTTTGACTTCTTCCTCTCACAGGAAGACCATGTACATCAACTTCTTCTTCGTCGACAATGAAATCCATCATCTAATCATCTTCTTGGTTTCTTTGATGATGAAATCTACCATCCCATCGACGTATTCCTTTTCTTTGTGGAAATCAACCATCTCATATTTTTCATTTAAACACCATCGCCAAATATATCTGGAGATTCTTGTACAAGTGATGGCGATGATGAATGCCTCTGTCTATGTTTGTCATTATCCGAACTCTGGTTCGGATTGACGGGTTTTACCACTAGATACTGTGCATTCTAGTGCATCGTTCTACAAGTCTATCTGATGGTTTAGGTGGAATGTCACCTGGAAACTGGATTTCAACCGTTGCTTCTTCATCATCCATCATTAGTGCTAAGACATCTTTGCTCTTGAGGGAACCAAAACGCTTCTTCATTGACGAACCAGGTAGGTCGGTTTGTATCCTTATCTTAGGGTTGACTGGAACTTGCTCAGTTTCCAATCCCATCCCTACCTGCGATGGAACATATCCAACAGTATCTTCCATGATCAGCGTAGGTAACATAGCTTCAATGGTGGAGTCTATGATTGCAGTGTCACCAGGATTCATAGTAGCCATACTTCTGTAAACAAATAACTTACTTCATCCCTGGGAGTTGCAGAGAGCAGTTCCTCATTTAAGCACATTAGAATGAATTGAAGGTGAAGAGTGAATGCAAGTAATACCTATTTGTTCGATTTGTCTGACCTTCACACGCGCAGATATTGACTGGAACTGTGACAACACGATTCATCATGTGGGTCAGTTGTGTGAACCATCATATAGAAACTGTTATTTAACCTGACACTTTATGTTGTGATGTTATTGTCATTATTATGCAATCATGAAATAAGTGACTTAAAATCATGCTGCCAAAATATCTTGGTCTTTTCAAATTAATGCCATCTAGTTGTCATTTATGCGATTCCTGTATTGCTTGTGAAAGCATCGCACTCCCTGCGACCTGCATTCCTCCTTCAACATATTTCCTTTCTTGCGATATAATAAGTGTCTTCGTTATCATTTTTGTATCTGTGACAGACATTGATTATACGATACTTATCTTCTTACTTCAATAACCAACAACTGCATAAAAGCCTCAAATTTGTCATGTCTTCCTCTTTTTTGTTGTTCTCTTTATGTAGCACACAAACAGTCTGTGAGCAAAAAAATCTTTTTTTTATGCTTCCAAGTTGCTGCTGTCATGATATGGATTCAGTCGCCTTACATTTATCGGTCCTTTGACTGGTGTTCCATCTACTTTTGGAATTTCACTATGCCTCTGTTAGTGATTTCCTCAATGATATACGGTCCTAACCAATGTGTTTTTAACTTGCCTGGATGATTGAAAATTTTGATGTTATACATAATAACAAGTCCTCTAACCTGAAATTGTTTGTTCTTAATGTGTCAATCATGTCAGACCTTCTGTCTTTCTTTCTCAACGTTATAGTGATACCCTGCGACAAAGCGTTCTTCTTCCACCTACACAAGTTGTAAGAATCTCTCCTCAACATCATCAACATCTGTAATTTTTGTGATCGCAACAATTCTTAGGCTCAATACAATATAATCCATTGGAATCACAACCTCTTGTCCATACACCAAGCTAAATGGAGTGTGGTCAGTCAATTTCTTACAAGTCATGCGATATGCCCATAACACTGCAAAACTTTTCTGATCCCGATCATCTCTTTGAACATTACAAATCTTTGTTAATGCATTTTCCAAGATTTTCTTAAAGGCCTCGACGACACCATTCATTTGAGGGTGATATGGCGTTGTTTTTCTATGTTGAATCTAAAAATTATTCTATTAGTTCTTCAATCAACTGGTTAACAAAGTGCATACCTTGATCACTTATTGAAATCTTTGGGCAACCGAATCTTGTCACGATATTTTCAAACAAAAACTTCACGGCAGTACAATCCT
Organism: Pseudotsuga menziesii; assembly: GCA_001517045.1. Classification (NCBI taxonomy): domain Eukaryota; kingdom Viridiplantae; phylum Streptophyta; class Pinopsida; order Pinales; family Pinaceae; genus Pseudotsuga; species Pseudotsuga menziesii. The sequence continues at coordinate 54,765 of LPNX010945319.1, forward strand.
TTAATAGCGGTGCTTCAGCCCATTCGATTAGGTAATCAGTCACAATAATAATATAGCGTGCACCTGTGCGCTTTCCTGTCGGACTGATAAGGCCCACAAAGTCAATGACCCATTTATCAAATGTCTGCAATGTTACCTGAGGTACCAATGGAATTTCATCCCATCACGACGACTTTCCAGTTCTTTAGCAGATATCACAGTTGCGACAATAATTTTGGGCATCTACATGCATGGTGGGCCACCACAATCTTGCTTGTAAAATATTGTGCACCATAGCTTTTACATCGTAATGGCCTCCTGCGACACCAACATGTGCTTCTTTTAATATCATCAGTCACTCATGTTCCAAGACACAGGGACGAAGAATATCATCGGGACCCATCTTATACAATTGTCGAGTGATCAACTCGAAATCTGCACCTCGCACAACCAACTGCTTCTTCTGCGCAGTGGTGAATTCAGATGGCACAAAATCTTTCATAAATTTTTTTATGATATCTTTGTACTGATCATCAAACATGGTTATCGCAAATAATTGTGCATCAGGGATATTATCCTCCATATTATTAGGTTCTTCACCACTTTGGATCCTCAAAATCAAATTCTTGAAAGAGGAGAAGCCACCGACAGATCTTCCCCGCAGACACTGGCTTATTGTCCAGGTATTTCAATGCAGAATGGTCTATGTACATCTTGAAATTTACTCCCAAAAAGGAGTGTATGAACTTCTGCACATCGTATACCATTGGTAACCCTTCTCTTTATGTTGTGGTATAATTCTTTTTTTGTAGTTGATAGCTTCCTGCTAGCAAAGGCAATAGGATGGTTAATCGACCCTTCTCCTGGTTGCGTTAGTATCACGCCAAGTGCGACAAACAACACGTCGACATGAACATGAAATTCATTTTTCCAGTCTGGAAATACAAGTATGGGGGTTGTATCCATCTTATTCTTCAATGTGTCCAGACTCTCTTGGCAGCTCTCCGTCCAATGGAACTTAGAATCTTTCTTCAACAAATTTTCCATCGGAGTAGTCACCTATCCATATCCTTTGATTAATTTTCTGTAGTATCCTGTGTGTCCCAATGTTGCTCTCAACTACTTGATTGTATTAGGTGGTGGTAGGTCGAGAATGATCACAATTTTAACTGGGTTGGCCAAAATTCCATTGCGGCAGACCACATGGCCCAACAGAACTCCAAACAGGGCGTAAAATATACATTTTTTCAAGCTTAAAGAAATTTGATATTGGCGACAACATTTCAGCATCATTCTAAGGCTCTCAATATGGTATTTTATTAGCCCAAAGACCATCCAATCGTCGAAGTAGACTTCAAGAAATTTTTGAATGAAATCTATAAAAGAAACAACTACTATTATGGAAAAAATCACAGGATCATTCTTAAGTCCAAAGGGAATTACCATATATTGGAAACATCCCCACTCTGTGGAAAAGGTAGTCTTGTGTCGGCTTTCCTTCATGATTCTGATATGATGGTAACCAGAAAACCCACCAGTGAACGAGTACATTTCTTGATCTCCGACACTCTCTAGTTCTTCATATGTAAATGGAGTCGAAAACGGGTCATGTAAGCAAGAATCATTCAGTTTTCTCACGTCGACACTAATTCTTACTTCGTCTGTAGCCTTTTTTTATTGTACTACTATCGGGTTGATCCATTCTAATTCCTTGATAGCTTCTATAATACCTGTGTCTAGCATTCAGTCCAGCTCAATCTTGACATTTTCTTTATATCGCGGATTCAATCTATACAGTCGTTGCTTGACCGGTTTTGCGCCGGGCCTCAAAGGTATTTTCATTTCTCCCAGATATTTGATTATTCCCTTCAACTCTAAAAATTTGGTATGGAACAGATCCTGAAACTCATGTAATAAAATCAGTGAGCTTTCGTACAGTCTCGTCATCCCAATAATCTCCAATATAGGCGAACTTTGGATTTTTTGTCGATCCAATATTAACTTTCTTGATTTTGAGTGGGCTCAGGAGTTGGTCGCTAGAAATACCAAGTCCTTCTACTGCACGAATACCTTTCGACTCAGGTATGTTTACATTAAGCGAGTCATCATCATTTGGTTCTTCTGTCACGTTGTAACATTCCATCCAATGGTGGATTGTTGCACTACATTGATGGAAGTTCGTCGCTGCAACATGGATTTCTCTTTGTTTTCATCACTTGCAATGTAACATCAATCGAAGTATGGTCATGTGAAAACTCAAATGTGTGTGTGAATCTAGTAACTAACTCCTCCCAATCAAGAGTTCCTCATCACAGCTCCATTTTTAAAACTCCCAAAAATTTCATAAAAATTTAAAATTTTTCTTGCGACAATTAATGTTTAAATTCATCGCTTAAGAGAGTACTTAACTGCTAATAGTTACTCACTTATTAATTTATATTATTGCATTATTTACTAACTCCTTCAGTCATGAAAATATCGATCTATAGTGTAAAAGATCTGAAGAAGTAAAGTACTAAAAACAACTGTTTAGTTACTAGTGAGTGCAAGGTGCTAAAGTTTGTTTTCTTGTTTACTAAAGGAACTTCTGGTTATACCCGAGGCTTACTTAGCTCATTGAAGCTAATGCAGTGGAATGATGATTCTTGTTACATTAACTTTTTGTTTCCAGTTTCAGGTTCGAGATTAAATATCCCAGCTGCAAAGTAAAAATGCTAGACTACTTGTTTTCAATTAAGGCTTTGATTAGTGCAGGTATTGAAAACCTATTCTCTTCATAACTTGAATTTGTTATGTTAGTAGTCATTTATGACCTACGTTTAAACCATTTATTCTAGGCTTAAAGTCATAATAGTTGCCTAGTTTCGTTGATGGCATATATATTTAAAATTACAAAGCAAATTATATAGAAAAATATAAGCTTAAAACCAAACTGTAATTATAATCTCTCAGTGTTATATTAACCCTATCATTGACATGCAATAGCACCATAGTTCCATTTTGCATCGTTATAGTATAACATATTGAGAGTTAAACTTACAATACCAAATTAAATCTGCAACAGTATTAACATATGCCTGGTATAAACATATGCTTAAGTATTAACATACGTATATGCAAAAATAATGATATATGCAAAGTATGGTATTAACATATGCCTAAGAATTAACACATGCATATGCAAAAGTAATAATATATGCAAAATATTTACTTATGCATAGTATTAACATATGCCAAAATATTAACATTTGTTTATAATGCAGGTTAAACGATGCCCTTCGGAACTATAGAGTAAACCTAAACTATTGAGGAGGAAGTGGATTCCACGTGTGAATAATTCATTGGTTAGGGTTTTAAAAGTGAAAACCCTAACTATAAGTCTGACCATCAACCTAAAACCTCACTTGTTTTTCCATCTTTTTCGTTGGTTCGAGAGTAGAGTCGACAGGATCATGGCCACTTGGGCCTCCATTGCCAGAGCTGAACCTTTAAGTTTGAAAACACATGTTATGGTCGAGATATACTCTTTGGTCTTCGTAGAGTGATTACTGGAGACAGCTCTCGTCGGTAGTCTTCCTGGTTCGAGTTATCAGTAATTTCTTGGCTTCAGTTTGTGGCATTTATAGTACTGCCTTCTCTCTTCATGCCGTGGTCTTACACTGAGAGTTTTCTCTCAATTGGTGGCTTGATACTACAGTTCCTTTGCCAGGGTTTGAGTGGGTTTCAAAGGGAATCCATACGACGACTATAAGCAACAAAACTAGGTAACTTCTCTAGTTTTTGTTCTTAGTTGTTAACATTTTATTTTTATAAGAACTATGTATAAATTTTGCAGTTTATTTACTTTGTTTGCGCAGAGTTGGTGAAGGTGAGGGTTCGATTGGCTCCCAGCTGAACATGGAAGGAAATCTTGTGTGTTAGCTACGACTTGGGATGCCAACCACTGCTCATTTTGATTCGGTAAGCCTCGGCTTAACCAGAGGTCCCCTTCTTTATGATGAGTAGGGTCTGTTAGCGAAGGTGGAAGGAGTATTCGAAACAACAATGACAGTCTTAAAAGCCGTGACTTGTTTGGTTTGGTTTGCGATGGTGAAGTGTTTGGGTTACTTGATAAATTAAGAAGTCGTGAGGCTTGTACTGTGTAATTATCTTTATAATGAAATACGATAGGGTTTGATAGTTTTTTTACAGTTTTTAAGCTAGTAAGGTGATTTTATTCTTAAGCTTTGATGTTCCAAATTGGAACCGTGATAATGTAACTTGCGGTTTAAATTTTGTTTTGGTTTTATAATTAAAGCTCTATTAGAGCGCTTTAAATTGCAAGTTGGTGTTAAAATGGTAAATTTCCTTTATTACCAGAATGAGTTGTTTATTTTACCGGTTAGGTTAATTTATTGTTTATAAAGGCCGTATGGCCGTAGGTTCGTAAGGGATTAGGTTAGGGTTTGAATTCTGTAACCCTAACTCAATTAATTAAACTCTATATTTAGGTTTATAAAATGAATAATTATACTCTGTGATGTATAATTTTTTTTTTACTTAGGGCTATTATAAATTAGAAATAATATTTATTTATTAAAACATTTGAAACAGTAAGGGTTTTGAATAATATTGAAAATACTCTTTAACTTTGAAGGAAAAAGTAATAGAATAAATTGGCTATACAGGTTACTTGTTAAGGGTTTCTGACCCAAAAAAAATATAGTATTTTTATTTTATTTTTAACTCTGCATAAATTGTTATTTTTACTATTTCGTATTTAAATAATTTTAATGTTTTCAGTATGATTTATAATAACATATAGGTTTATCAATAATACTTAAAGTGTTACTATAATTTTCAAGTTACTGTTTATATGGTCTAATGTTGTTCCATTTGCATTCTTTTCCTGTCCTGTATTAGTTAATAATTATATAAATATATTTGGTTAAGCCTTAGATTTAATTGTTTTTACTGTGTTAAAAGAACACAATTACACAAAGTGTATAATGGTTTTTAGTAAACATTCTTTTAAGGTACTTTATGGTTATAATTAAACAGATGTATTAGTTAACATAAACTTCTAGAGTTGAGAAAATTTTCTGTTAAACATTTCTAGAATAGATTAACAGTAAAAGATAAAAGATCAGATTCACTCACATCTTCACTTGATTCATTCATCATTCTTAAATTTACCTACTGTACTAGAGTACTACCTCTATGGAGATGTGGAAAAATACAACAAGGAGTTTTCTTTTATTCTCTTAACAAAATATTTAAAACCCTAATTCAATCATTCGAATACATATTTAACCATAATTTATTTATCTTTGAGCAATAAGAGATTTAACTATCTAATTTTAAAAACAAATGAGTCAGTCATATAAATACATCAACTCCTAAATTTATATATTCCAGTTCCTATGCTTGCATAGAGAAAATTAATTAACATTTAGAACCTGATAATATAGTAGAGGAGACAATAGCCTAAGAAGCTCGTTCCACCCAACCAATTCCTGAAGACAACTTAGTTGCAAATCTTAGGATCCCCGAGCATGTCCACTGGTCCACCTGGTTGAAAGCACTAGGTGAGAGAATGGGTTATGAAAACCCCTGCAACTCCATAAAGTAATCAACAGTAATACTTCTGTTTGTATTAGTAATAACTCATCCAAAACAACTACACTAGTTTAGTAAATCAACATTTTCACACACAAATCTTTTGCTTTTCCCCTCCATCGAATATCTTGTGCACAAATTTTACTCAAAAATTTCACAAGTAAACATTGAACGGCCTCAGCTGAATTCGATGGGTAGTTTATAAGATTTCCTAGGTCTTTTGGGTCAGTTTTTCACTTGATGAGCCACCTGTTCTTGTTCCACTTTCTTGGGGAACATGACCACAAAAATAGGGAAGTTGCCTCCTGCAACAATTAGAAATAGTTTGAGGATGCTGCCAAGTGTCAATCTGCTCTCAACCCAGTCTATTCCACCATGTGGCCAGCAGACACTCATTTAACAACTCCCTTAAGCTGTTGTCTCATCTTTTATTAATTAACTAATAAAATATTCAGCAATTAAATACAATCATCCTTGACCCCACTTGGTCAATAATTACAAACATTACAATAAAATTAAAGCATAATGTCTTCTCAAACATAAAATGTTTTTTCAATTTGGGGTATGTGACACCATTGATGTATACCGATTACTTGGTATCATATCTAGTGTATGTACAAAGTGATGAACCCATTCTTGTCACGGATACGCATGCCACGTTGCACTACAATACTCAATATGTTCCACAGGATCTGTCAATCCTTTATATTTCCAAACATTATAACTGATCTCTTCTCCAAATATGATCTCTAGCAATATTCTACATTGTGGTCATTCAAAGATAGATTGTTTATGTCTACCCCACCATCTGGCAGGTGTAGCTTTCAACACAAAGTCCAAGGCAGACAATCGATGTGATTCTGTAAGGTTTGCTTCAAATTGTGCTAGAAAAGACGCAAGGTTAGGTAAACCTTGATACGCAGGTAGCTCACTTGCCTCAACTCCTACCCATCGCATAGATTGTGTGTTTCTTGCGCATCTTCTCATAGATACTTCATGCATTTGATTCTTCCAATTTTCTAATGCTTCACCATAATCAAATGTACTGGATCTGACACTCCGCCAACTCAGCTTTCCATTAGTTGTTGGATTTATATAGTCACTTCTCGAAGACATGACGTTATATATATGATCCAGGTAATCACCTTGTCCTTCACTGTGCATTGGTTCAACATATATCTGTCCTTCCAGCAGGTCAATTGGCGCGAACACCCTTATCTCTGAGTCATCAAATGACAATATTCTTCACTTGAAATTTATGATGGCCTGATTGTCTATTTCCCAGTCGATTACCAAAAGTGCAGGATATGGGTTTGTATCATCGACAATGTCTATCACTTCGAAATCCACATATGTTCTCAAGCCTTCCATCTCGACAGGTACTTGAGTCAGTTGACCAATAGGTAGAACCTTCAACTAATTTGCTAGCCTTAGTTGAATGTGAGACCAATCAAGTCAAAATTTTCCCATTCTTTCCCATGTTTGTCTTGTCAAAATATTCACGTCAGAGGCCAGGTCCAAAATGATATAATCCATATCATAATCACCTATTTGCGCAGTTATTCACAATTCATGACCATTTTTTGACCTTTTTCCCACATGGTTAAGTTTGCTATCGGGCCGCAGCTCTTCCTGAGTTTCTTTTATCAACGCCGTCAATTCTATGACAACATCTTTATCATGGATTAGCGATAAGCAACTTTTCAAAAATTCTTCAAGCTTACTAACCTTTACCATCGGTTGCTTTCGTAATAGATGGTCAAATTTCTCAGGAATTTGCACTATTGGTCTTCCAGACGTCAATGCTTGATTCTTCTCAACAAATTTCAGTCGCACGTCCAAGAATACTTCCTTTTCTTTCTAGATGTCGAATGGTACTTTCTTTTGTGCCTCTGGTCGCACCTACGGTTGTCCATGTTGCGTATCTTATTATGTTGTGGTCGCAACACCTCCTCTTGTGACGACATCGATGTTTGCTTCTCTTCGCTCAACATAAATAATTTGGATGTTATGGTTAGGATTCAAGTTGGGGTTCTGCATAGGATTGGGATTTCCCATCGTTCGAGCCTTCAACTTCACAATCAATTGTGGACATTGTTCAATAGTATGGTCAAATGATTTACAATACGAACATGTCTTCACAGGACTTGCACAATCTCGAGAAAAAGTGTTGGTTGTCCACAGTTATAACATATGACTTGGCCTCTTCCTCAACCAAATCCTCCTCCTCCTTGTTGTTGTTGTCCTTGGCCCCGAAAATTTACATTCCCCTAGGTTGAGGGTATTGTTATTGCGGCGTATACTGATTTTGTTGATATTGCGACTGAGGATACTATGGTTGTTGATATTGGGATGGTAGATATTGAGCAGGTGGGTATTGATCTTGTGATTGTTCAGCTTGTATCTAATCGTCATTCTTCATTAAGTAGGTGTCCACCGTCTTCTCTTGGAGCATCTGAAATGCTCTGCAATCTTTCTCATCATGTTCTATAGATTTACAATACATACTGGCCAGTGTACTTACAATCTTCTGCAAAGTACAAGCACTCTTCTGACCGATGGCATCGAGTCTGACATATTTTACACCAAGGCATCCCTTGGGTATTTATCAGGTTCGACGCTCCTGTTGCGACATAGTACATGAGCGTTGGGAAATTATCTTTATGATGCCCCTCTATTATGCATCTTGTACACCATAATTATTCCAGTATCTCTTCCCCTTTCTTAATGTCCTGGAATTGAAGTGTAAGATTAGATATATGTGATTGAATATGCATCATTCCTGCACTAGTTTCTCCAATCCGTGAGGAATCTAACTTCATGGTTGTCTCCAGAGCTTCAGTCTGCGACACTATTTTCAGTTGCATTAATGGGATTTAGATGTGCGAAAACATCGTGACAATGAACCATTCCTTGTGTTGTACGTCCAACATCTAAAAACTTACTTTGGCCATCAAGGTCTTAAATATTTGGTCAAAGTCCCATACAGACTCTATAGGTAACTGCTTGATTTCTTTAATTTTGTGATTCACTGCGACTCAGATTTCGGCTTTTTGAACTCGTCTATCATTTCGACTCGAATTTGGTCAAGTGCTTTTTGCGCAAATCACACTAGAACTATATAAAACTTCATATACCAATATAGCACATGACCTCTTAAGGTTGTGATCAACTGCGCTTGCTTTATCGCTTCATCTTGGACCTGTCACATGGTACACACAACTTCATAGAGAAATGAATGTTTCTCTCGGTCTTCTAACCCATTTCCATAAATAAGGACAACTTAATATCGATCCCAACCATTATGTTAATTGTTGGTATGCTTGGGAAAATCTTTTTACTAGTTGAACTCTCTTGTTCGTTATTCACAATGTTAGTATTACATTTATTTACAAAACCACTTGGAGACAAGTTTCTATATCTTACCTCCGATGATGTGTGTGGCGTTATAGAGGTATCGTACTCATGTGATGGATCTTGAGCTTCTACTTCTTCTTCTTCTTCTTTGGATATCAACTGATATTCCTCTTCTTCATCGCAAGAACCTTCGAGAAAGCGACACGAGCTTGTAGTATTATCCTCTGGTCGTACTACAACTTGGTCTTCGTGTCATAGTGTTTCTTCTCTTTTCTGACGGAAATCTTCTTCCACTTCTCAAATATCCATCATCTAGTTTAGTCCCACTCTAACCAGGGAACATTTCAACTTAGTTTGCTCCATTTTTCCCACACTTCATTTGCAACATATCCAAATTTTTGTGCACAGTTCTTATAACTGGCACATTCATAGGATTCCTTTTTCGCATACGCGCATCTTTATCCATGTTTTCAAAGATGACAAGTATCTTCCTCAGGGTCCTTGGAAAAAATTTCTTTCTACCTCAATATACGAGGTTATTGTGCTGACAACAAAATTTGTAATATATCCTTGCAAAATACTATCTACCCAAAAATCAAAATCTCTCGACATAGGGTTGCTAACACTTTTCAGTTGCTGAATCAACTAAGGATTCCACTCCATTGGTTCTCCTCCTTGAAAATTTCTTTGCTGGGTTGATAACTTCGACAACCACTCATGCAATATGATAGGAAACTCGAAAAAGAAAATCTCATGAATATCTGTATAAAGGTATTGACCCAACCACCCTATTGAATTCAATAGAGATCCTTTATTCTCTTCTTGCATGAATTCTAATGCTTTAGAATCCACCCAGTCTTGTATTTTAGGCTTCGTTGGATGCCACAACACATCCTTCACCAAAATGATTCACGGTCCCAGCAACAAAACCATTTGTTGGCGTTCTTATGTCTTTGACGCAAGTTCAGTCCCTCCTTTGTGTTCAATAAATCCCAAGTTATCGGCCTGACAGAGCAAGGCTCAGTCGACAACAACTGCAACGTAGATGCAGTCTCACCCGCGATATCTCTTTACTGGGTAAATTCCAGAACCAAGTTTCCACAGTTGGGTGGGGGATTTCTCTTCCTTTGGTATCTTACCAAGTTGTCCAAACGTAGCTAGGGGGTGGGTTAGCTATAATGATTATGGATAGATAATATGTGACTCTATTCAACCATCACCAGATACTATAGCATTAAATATAATGGAGTGTAGTGATTCCGACTACAATAAAGCAACATATGCATATAAACGCATTTGCAAGAAAATACATAAACACTTTTCACAACAATCATACATGTGACATGACACATTTACCATGTACACATTTGACACAATATCTAATGTGGAAACCCATTTGGGAAAAAACACAAAGGTGCTCTTCATCTGGCATGAGAAATATATAGCACCTTTTTGTCTACGCACTATGCTACATACTCTAGTCTAGATCCTCTTCTCTTATATATACAAACTTATTTCTCTTCTCATGCTCTATGGTATTCTATCGTTGGTTCTTCTCTACTTGACTCTACTATTGATCTGCACACAGCCAGGATCGACTCAACTTCTTCTATATCTATATGACTCTTGACTCTTCGACTCTTCAACTCTACCATTGATACACAAATAGCCTGGATAAACTTGATCTTCTCTACAACTCTACGACTCAGTTGCAGACTTCTTCGACTCTTTACCAAAAACTAACAGACTCTCTACTAAAATACTAGCTAAGCAACAACAGCAGATAACTAAGTAACCTAGGCAAGCCAACCTTAATGAAGCTAAATCGCACATAACTTGGGTGTTTCCTTCTTATAAACTCTTACATGTCGCTCTCAGCTGACTTCATTCAGCTAGTCAATAGGCTGCCATTCCTATTATAGAAACACATGTTAGTAGGCACTAAAGCACTGAATTACAAAGATGCTTTCATACATGTGACTTTCGTCTACTCTAGCCAACCTTGTACCCATGATATTTTTGAACTATCTATTTCCATCCATTGTGCCGTTACACACCTTCTGACATTGTTTCTTCTGTCGCAACTCATCTTGTTGCATATTTTCCTTTTGTCGCGGCTTCTCTCTTGTCGTGAACTTTTCTTCTATCGCGAACTCTTATTCTCTTAGCTCTTACTTCCTTGACTACTTCTATCGCAGCTCCTTCTTCCTTGTTCTTCTACTTCTATCACAAATTCCTTTCTCCATTCCTGTAACCTGACTCTTTTCATACTTGGGAAGAATTCCAACTAAATTCTGCCTAACTCTCCCTAGGTCCAACAACCAATGATCATATATTGGAACCTTACCAACCCAAGATTTATATTTTCCCATTGTCTCAATCAATGAATCAGATATCAAAAACTCGTCCAACGTTTTGGTGACTGCATCTGAACCCACTTTGTTGTTTCTCCATGTTGGCATATGTGGTGGTAAAGAAATATCTACCAGCCCTTCAGACATGAATAGGTTTTGGAAAAAATCCCCCCCAAAGCATCCAGTCTAGCCCGATCTCCCCAATTATCCATTGCTCCAAAGGTCAAATTTAAATTGCCTCCAAGGATGAGTGACAAAAGGCCCAAAATACCATCATTGTGAACCTTGTTCCAAAAAGTTTCCATATCAGTATAAGGTGCACAACAATTTATAAAATGTAGTTCCTTCTTGAAACCAACAAACTCTCTAGTCATTAGAATGCCAGTTGAAGTGTGGTATGACAAGAACCTTCCCACTTTGGGGTTCCAAGTGGAAATTAACCCCTAAAAGAGTCCAACCGGGTCAACGGTATATGTTTCCCAAACTGGCAACAGGGAGGCAAAGAAAGAGCGGGCTATTTCCCAAGGTACCATAGTCTCATGTACAAAAAAGATGTTCGACTTAATTTCCACAAAAAAGTCTTTTAAGGGACAATTTCTTGGAGTTGTCCCCCACTCCTATGATATTGAAGGTCATGATATTCATTTTTTAGCCTGAGCAAGGGATTTATTTACTTAAGCGCCCTGTGATAAGTATTATTAGAAGAATCTACAGTGGAACGTTCTTCCATATCCATCATTGCACTCTTATCCTTTTGTTTTCTTGTACTTCAAGTCTTGAGCAGAGAAATATCCATCCCTAAACCCCCCATCAAAACACCTTGCTTTGTTGTTTTTCCTTTTAGGTTATCATGCGATTTTGAGCCCTCTGTTTTAAAAGTTCTTTTTGGAAGAACCCTCATATTCTCCTTTAGAAATGTACCAACAAAGGTGGGTATTGGGCATTTTTTGACATTGTTCACGTATGATTTTCTTTTAGGTGAATCGTGTTTTGGATTCTCCTAGGATTTATTCAAAGGGTTTGTATTCCCACCCCTAATATCCCTTTTGAAAGATCCTGCCCCAAATGCTTCACCACCGTCTCTACTAACCCGTCAACCGAAGTATGTAACCTCGCTATAATGTTTTCTAATTCCCCAACCCCAATAGACGATGTATGCCCATCATTCCCTGATGAATCAAGGTGTTGTATCACCCATGTGGATATGAAAATTCTCTTGACCCTTCACCCCAACACTGCAATCCAAGGAAGTATTTGAAAACAAATTTTCAACTAGTGAACTGCTAATGATATGATGAACATCTTCAGTTGTGAAAGGATTTACAAGAGTTGGATCTAGTAAATGTAGCTTATCAATGATGTATAGAAGATCTACAAATATTGCATCTTGCTGAGGCGTCGACATAGGAGGTTGATTTGTCCCTGAATCCTCGTTTCCATCTGATTCACTAAGATCATCAGATGACCATTCCCCTTAGAAACTAGAGTCATCACTAACAGATCCAGAGCTAGATGATTTACAGGATCTCTATAAATGACCAACCCTAGTAATCAAGTTCTTGGTGATACTTATGGACACGCCATTCAATATTTATCTCCCCTAAGAAACCCTTAGTCACGTCTATCTCAACCAACATACGACCCAAATGCTTGTCCATACCTTTCAACGCCTCATCTCCTACATGAAGAAATTTTCCCAAGTGATTACTAACCACTTCGAGGGCGTCACGATGCCACATTGCAAGGGGGAGATTATGGAAATAATACCCATATGTTCTCAGTGTGCGGATCAAACCCCACATGCCAACGTTTCAACATAAGGCTTCCCTGGTCCTTCATCCAGGTTTTTGCTAAAATCTCATTGGCATGTTATGTTGTCCTGAAAATAAAAGCATACCTCCACGGGACATGATAGAAATTTGAATGGTCTTTAGATCCATTTGTTATCGTTGGAAATATCAAATTATTATTTATCTACATATAGTTATTTAACTTTAAATGAAAATGGAAATATTGTCAAAATAAAAATAATAATAAATTTATTATTATTTATTTTTGTAATTTTTTTTTAAAAGTTATGTATTGGGTTATTTTTATTTTTAATTTATTTTAGGCATGTTTTATGATGATGACGATTATGGTTAACATTCACTAAGACCAAATTTGGTCTATTGGACCTTAAGAAGAAAGAAAGAAACTACTTGGTTTGTTGTAAAATTGTATTCCTATTCTCAAAAAGCTTAGAGAGAAGCATGTTGAGGTCACCATAGTTTTGACAAGTTAGAAGATTAGGGAGGTTAGTATTATAATAAATATTATGAAACTACGATCCAATGTGGGTATACGCAATGCACTCTAAGAGAAAGTGAATTTCATCCACAACAATCTTAGTCTCACAAATATTGCAAATCCTTTTCTCTCGCAATGTTTTAGGAATTGTCCAGCGCTCTGTTTCACTATGAAGCTCGTGAGAGTTCGTTCTTATTTCAGCTATATTAGTTTTCTTCTTTGATCTAGTTAAAATAGAGAAATATTTTTGGTCTTCTAGATTAGGGTTAATGACGTCCTTATAGTATCTTAATTTCCTTTTAACCTCTAAATCCTTTTCGCCCCACATTTTATCTTTAAACTTAGATGTAATAATATTTTTAATGTTATTGATATTTTGCAAAGTGGCATTTTCGTGAATCCCCCAATTATTTAACCAAGTTATGGTGTCGATATACCAACCTCTCTTGGGCCACAAGTGGTAATGAATGGATTAGAAATAAATTTTAAGGAGTCTCTTCTCTCACATGTTATTTATCTTGTATGTGTAGATCAAGTACGTAGTCATAGCGATGCTCTTGATAGGGGGGAGGACCGCTTCTATTAGGAGAATAGGATAAGCGTTATAGCTTTTAATTATGAGGTTATAAGTTATAAAACACTTTTAGATTTGCTTAATCTTTTTCCATAATTTTCTAGATATGTCGCAACTCCAAACTTCACAACCGTACTATTATATAAATTTGTTTTTGACAAAGACAATTATGTTTTGAATTATAAGAGCAAAATAAGATCTGCTTGGAAAATTACAATAATTTGGTTTTGAGATCACCAGATCCTCATGATCCTACAATTCTCATACACTTCATGCGCTGTCCAACAACCAACAAAACCTACTCTTAACCTCTTTCTTCTTAAGGGGGTAACTCTAAAGAAAGATGTAGATTTACCGAAAGCTTATTTTTACCTAATACAATTGCTTTATTAGCCGCTTGATCCGCCAAATCATTGAGCTCCCAAAGCACATGAAAGAACTCAAGTCATCTAAAAGTATTTGAGACAAAATTTATTCTTTTGATCAACCTTTCTAGTCTTAAATTACGATTCTGATCTACTTCATTCATGGCCCGAATTATAATTCTGGAGTCTCCAAAAACAATGGCTTCCTCAACTCCCTTTTTTTCCAGCTACTTAATTCCTTGCCAAAGCCCATATGCTTCAGCCATATTATTTAAACAATTTCCTATGTTCCAGAAATATTCCAAATCTATTTCCCCATCTGGACTGATGATGATTCCACCTCCACCCACCCTCCCAGGATTCCCCTTTGAGGCCTCATCAAAGAACAATTTGACTATTCTTCTCTCCTTCTTCCAACTTCCAAATTGAACCTTATCTAGCATGATTTCCTAGCTTTCCAATTTCCTCACGACCATACCTGTGTCTTTTTCTGAAAATCTAAAGGATTGCATCCAAACAGTTTCGTTGGCAGCCAAATTAGATTTATTTTTAGGAACCACCTTGATCTTGATAATCTCTCCCATTAGCGCCTGCAATTTAGCTACAATCTTGTGTGGGTGGTGAGATTTGTTTTGAAACGTTATTTGATTACGCTCAATCCAGATATGCCAGCATATGATCTTTGGTAGCTTCATCCAACAATCCTTCAGTCCATTTTTATTATACAACTCTCCCTTGTACGCCTTTTCCCAACTGACCATACTATTATATATTATAATAATAATAGTATTGATTTTAATTTTCAGGTCACAGCTTAGTCAAACATCAAATTGATGTATGAGATTCAAAAGTTAATCACTCTAAATTTAAACTTGTGGTATTTTACGAGGAAACCCATTTTAACTAGATTACCCCTTCTTAACCATTATGGTCACTCAAATTTGTCTTAACTTTGGATATGTGTTGAATCTATTAAGCATAAGGATGAATAAAAAACAAGGGATAAAATTATTATTGCTTAAAATATGGGGTTAAAATAGATTTTCTTATTGCTTATGTTATTAAACTTTTTGTTACTTAAAATTATTAATATAACTATCAAAATAGTAATAATAAATAGATATATTACCATATTATCTTACAATTTATTTTTTTTATTATATTTTATTGTAATTAATTATGTAATTTCATAATAATAAAATTATTATCATTTTATCTTACAATTTAATTTTATGTTTCTATATTTTAATGTAGTTACTTATGTATTTGAATTGCAGTAATGTTTGTGCACCGTATGGGATGATAGAAAGGAGAGAAGAGACTAGGGATGCATGCCCGTCTATAGTATAGATGCATGAATCATCGCATGATTTAATTGGTATTTGGGGAAAGGGACAAGATAAGGGAGAATACCACGACCATCATGGTTCAGCTCCTTTGTCTTAATGTAGGTTCTATTATTATGTAACCATTAGTCCACTCATGCAAAACATTATGAAAGGATTTGGTCTCGAGCTTGATATAGATTTGTAAACTAAGGTGAATTTTGTAGAGGGGGTTCTACAAACACTTTGATCATGGGGTAAGGAATTCAACTTAGTTTGGAGTTGGGTTCCTCTTGATCTAATGTGGTTTTTTTGGTCTAGCTTGGCCTTGTTACTAGCCTCCGTTTGAGTAGACATTTTCTAGTGATAATTTTCTTAGTCTTATTACGACGACTTCAAACTTAATTTCAATATTATTGTGGTATTCTTCTTGAGTTGGTCTTCTGCCTCTCAATATGTTTTTATTGTGCTTTTCGTCATGTTTCTCCTCTTTTCCTTTTTCATTCTCAAGAGGGTTATGAGTGGTTTGGTGTTGCCTAGGTTTAAGTTTCAATATCTCGGAAGCTTACAGGTCCTCTAGGTTCAAACCACACTCAAACATGAGACTTGGAAGATGGAGCCTAAGCAGGACGTCAAGGTTGAAGACAATATATAAGGGGCTAAGCATGCTAGGCAAAGACCTTGCAAGAAATTGAAAGTGTTAGGGATAGAGAAGAAAATGACAAGAGACAAGCTTGAGGCCATGGTTAGAACTAATAGTTATCATCGGTGCTTTGCCAGCTTGTTAAAGATGAGGTCGAATGCATTAAAAACTTGGTTAGAAGAAAAAGGAGGCAAACCTCTACTTAGCAAATTGATGAAGAATTTATGGATTAGGTCCTAGGCATAGGTTTCTCTAGAAGTAGGAACATTGAGTACATTGAATTGGTAGAGTTGTACTGGATTAACAAATCCTTTATTGGTCAATTTATTGAAGAATGAGGGATTCAATAACAAGAGATTTCAACTAAGCTAAATCAAATGGATACAAAATATGAAGACTTCTTTAAATCCATCTAGGACATAGAAATTGTTATAGTGGATCACAATGAAGCTAGACAAGCTCCACAAAAAGTAGCAAGGGCATTCAAAGCTCAAGTAGAGGAAGGAATAATATCTCATCCAACCTAGACCTCTCTGCATACTCAAATGAGGAAGGTGAAGACTGAGAATAGTTGTGTTGGGTCTTCTTGCTTGTCTATTTTGTGATTATCACTGGTTAGCTAACTTAAGATGTTTCTTGGGAGTTTTAGCTATATGCTCATATGATATTATTTTGAGACATTGTTGTAATCCTCCTTGAGAGGAGATACCATATTTTGGATAGTTATTTCTATAAATATTTACATTTGTAGACCAATTATACTAGAGGATCATGGTGTGAAATAATTGTAATCTATTTTGTATAAGATTATTAGAAGAGTAGCTAAGTTACAAAAAAAGGTTGTAGTAATATTTATGGATATTAATTGTGTTAGAGTTGAGAAACTTTCCCAATTATTTAAGTGGTCACTCAACCTATCATTAGAGGATCCAATTGAAGCTTCTATGATATAGAGAAGAGTTAGTCGTTACATAAACAGATTCTGAAGGAGGTAGTTGTTAGGAAAATAATAAATAAATATTTTCCATTAAGAGGATTAAGTCACTTGAGTCATATAATATAATTAATAGAGGAATTAGGTTGACATCTTGTAATGAGGACAAGTCATCTTTGGCGCTAGTTGCATTGAGAGGTTCTTTCTACAACCTAGTACGAGGGAGAAGTGTAATTTTATGTCAATGTGGAGATGACACTCGACAGTTTAATAAAAATAGTAAAATAATAAGTTTAAAAAATTAGAATGTCAGTCTTAATGTAAAGTTAAAAACTATATATATATTTGATATGGATACTATGGAATTTATAGTGCAAGTTTGGGTATGTCCAATCAAATACTTGATATGCATACTATGGAATATGTCTATCTTTACCTCTTTGCAATTTACATGTTTTTTTATAATCGTGGTGGAATTCATCTTTTATGATTTCATCTAATATAGTTTTATGAAAAGTATAGATCCATCTTAACTCTGGATCTATCATGCACACATAGGGATCAAATCCCTCAAGGTGCAAACTTTTCCTCGATTTTGTGCACTCTCAAATATGTTTGCACCTAAGAGGGATTTGATCCCTATCAACACATGATATATACAGAGTTAAGATGGATATATGTTGGTGGTTATTACCATGGGGTATGATGACGATATTGATTATTTAAGTGATCCCTTGGTGCATTTCAAGATATTTCTAGACTATTTGTTGTACCAAAACTCGGTTCTTATGGAAAAAATGGATTCGTGTAGATTGGCTAACATGGAGGTCTAAATGGGAGGAGGTAGATTATATCATGAGTTGGGATTCATATGGCATGTGGTGAGTACTGCATGTTAGGATTATTATATTCCCCCCCTTCCCACCATATCCTAAATGTTAGTTTCCTAGCTTAGGAATATGTTGCCACTTCATTGGTGCCATGGAGAAGTTAGTTGGGTCCCACCTACCATTTTATGTGCCACTTTGCATGATTTTAGGAGCTTCAGAGTCCAATCCCTAGATTTTAGGAGCCCACACTAAGTCATGTGAGTCCCACCATCAGTTCACCCTAGTTTGTGTTGAGTTATGCTCCGATGGACCACATTCAGTTCATCTTTAGTTAGTCTAGCGCCCCTTTTGCATGATTTAAGGATATGGGCACCTTTGCTCACCTACCTTGGTCAATTAACTAATTGTGAAGTGTTTCAATTGCTTGGAGTTACACTAGTAAGCCTCCAATTTTGAGTTTTCCACATTTAGTGATATATGGATTTAGTCCAAGTCATGATATTCGAATCACTCCTTTGAGGATTCGAATCCTCTCTATTGTATCACCAATGCATTTCATAGAGGTTAACGATTATTCAATTATGGTTATGATGTCAAATTTTTGCCTCTTATCTCAATAATTTCACCATGATTGTTTGACAATTCAAACACTGAAATTCTTCCTCATTCATTCTTCTTTTCACTGCGAGGTTCAATCCAACCCGATGATCCTGTGGATTTGCTAATTTTACATGGTATCAGAGCTTGATCCGACCATTTTCAATCCTCAGATACTTCCACTGATGCACCATAAGCACTGGGTTCCACATAAATCTTGATATCTTTCCATTGCTTCATCTGGATTTATCAAGAGAAGTCTATCTAGGTGTGAAGCATCCTGATAATGTGCTCAATGTCAAAGTAGAGTGTGATTAAGTTGGTTTACCTTCGAATTGAAAGTTTTATGTAGCTTATTTGAAGAATTTAGAAGAACTGTGCTACTCCTAAAGCTGCAAAATAGAGAATTCAACATCCTTGACACCGAGGATCCTCACACCCTTCAATTTCATGGATTGGAGGGGAGATACGCAGATTGTGTTATGCAACAAAGTTCTGTATAGGGTCACAATGGGAAAGGAGGCTGAACCCTAAGAACCTTTAGAGAAATCGAAGTACCTGAACAAATTGGATGAATCCTTTGGTTTCATGTGCATTCATATCTCCAGGGAGTTGATCTTCCACCTTGATGGATTAAAAACATCAAGGGAAGTAAGGCAGAAGATCAAATAACTATTTGGAAATATGGATGAGTTGAGAGGCCACATTTTGGAGAATTAATTGATTGCTCTTCAACCCATAAATTTCAAAACCATCCAACAATTCTTCTCCAAATTCAAGTCTTTGGTCATGTAGTGTAAGCAATGTGGAATTGACAACAAGGATGAGCAATTGGTGATCTCCATTTTGAGCAAGCGTGGCCTTGAATTTTTAGTATTTTTTTCCACCTTCCACTCTTGGAGACTAACAACCCAAAACTGGTGAATTCCCTCACTTGATGCATTCATTGAATCCCTCGTTCAAGAACAAGACAAGTTATTCTTCCACTACAGGAGACTAACAACCCAAAACTGGAAAATTCCCTCACTTGATGCATTCACTGAATCCCTCATTCAAGAACAAGGAAAGTTGATCCTCGTGCAATTTTGGAATGTCCACACTACATCGCATGACAATATTACATTGAGGTAAGGATAACATTCGAGATAAGGGAAAGAACATCCATCTCATGATGGATGTTGTAGCAACTACAAATAATGACAATGAGGATTTCAGAAAGTCTTAGGTAGTATGAGACATCTTCCCTAGACTTAATATGTTATTGTTAGGTCCATTCTCAGAGAACTAATCTGATTGTTACAATCCCCCTATGTTTGTTCTGTATCTATAATAAATAACAACCATGATGCTATCAGAAAGTTTGAGGTGTTTTGAGACACCTTTATCGGACTACATAATCTATTGTTGGGTGCATTCACAAACAATGATTTTGTTTGTTACAATCCCCCTTTGTTTGGTTTGATTAATTTTATTGATATTAGCATTCCTAAGCTATGAAATTTGCTTGTTTTACCCCCTATGTTTGGCATGATTTGTAATTTAATAATGGAAAAGTGCATTAAATGATGAAACTTGTCATAGAAGGGACACATAGGTGTGAATATGATGGTGAATTAAAGTGTAATTAAATGCATTTCCTACACAATACGTGGCACTACCTTCCAGTGCTGACATGGAACTCACTACGTGTTGTTTAGGTGCATGTTTACATGGAAAATGAAGGGTGCACAACAACTGGTGCTCCTCCCCTATGGGTATTATGTTATAGACTATTAGTATAACATATAAATGCATTTACATAGGAATATATAAAAACACTAGAAGGTGGTAAAGAGTTAAATCTTGGATGCCTGAGAAGTGTTGAGGTTTGTTAAGAAGGCATCCAGTGACCGTGGATGAGTCCCCTCCTTTGTTGTTCTTAGTAATAGATGACGAGTGAGCCTTAATCTCATTCTTGTTTGCTATGGAACATTTTAATTTAACGTCCTTAATCCGGTTTTTGATTTCATGACTTTAAGAGAATTTCTTTTAATATCACTACAAGATGTTGATGCCATGGATAGTTCTTGATAATGAATTCATTGTGAAGTGAAAAAAGATATCTACAAGAAAATTGTAAGTGTAATAGAGTAACCATGAGAAGAATAAGTTATTCGATAGTCGAGTTTTATATAAAAATAGAAAAAAAGAAGATAGATTATTCTTACAACATTGAAAGAATAACATGAAACAATAAATTTAGGAGGTTGATTATTCTAAAACCTAGGAATTGTATGGATGTTGATAATGTTGATGCCATGTATGAACGTGTGGTCTGTTGATTGTATCTGATTCACTATTTCTATGTTGGTATGTTGAGTGTCGATAGCGTTGATGAACTATATGAACGACTGGTTTTTTGACTGTATATGATTCACTATTTTAATGTCGGGGATGTTGGGGATTGATAGAGTTGATGCACTATTTGAATTCCTGGAATGCAAATAGGAGTCAATTGTAGGAAAAGAGCTTTGATTTAAAGTTTTTTGTTATTACAAGTGATTGNTTTTAATGTCGGGTATGTTGGGTATTGATAGAGTTGATGCACTATTTGAATTCCTGGAATGCAAATAGGAGTCAATTGTAGGAAAAGAGCTTTGATTTAAAGTTTTTTGTTATTACAAGTGATTGGATCATGGATTGCAAACATGAATTTCAGAATGAGTGTATGGGATTGATTTGGCTTTGATCTAATGGATGAGAAATCGAATTTGTTGATCCATGTGCTTTCAAAGAGTTAATTAATCATTTGATGTGGTTTGGTGGGTGGGTGTCATTTATTGCATTAGTAGGTATGGATTATTGATCAAGCATGGACCAGAATATGACCCCCATGCCCTTTACAACTCGCAGGTGTTAATGGATGATTGGATAAAAGGGCTTTGCTTTTTATGTTTTGCTGCTCCAAAGGCAATCCGTGAGGGGTGATTCGATGGGAAATACACACTTGTAGATTTAGAAAGATAGAATGGTTTAATGTTTTATTTGGTATTTATGTCAGGACTTTATTGGATATCATTGGGACGAGATGGCTTGTACTGTTGGCATTAAAGTGACTATTTGGTGATGACTATTGCCCTAATCAATTAATGAAGAGTTTTTGGATTTAATTTAATGGTTATTTATGCATAAATATCCTTTGTTTGTGAGTGAATGGTGTTTAAATCCTCATGTATTGGGTGTTGATATGACGGGAACCATCACCACTACTGGTCCCCGCACAACATTACGATTCTTTCCCGTATTAAAATTTTAATTTTGATATAGCTCGAGGATATTTCTTTTTTGAGCATGCAAATTTTCGCAGTGGATAATCATTGTGATGAAAGTTTATGGAAAGCATTATGTAAGATAAATTGGTAGAACCATCCAAGCCCGACTCAAACAACACATCACATACACTAATCATAACAGTCTAAACAAATTATCCATATTCGAGCACTCCTTCAACTCCAAACAACTAATTTGATTTGAACAAACCAAAATTCTCGCTTCCACCTCTCAGTATAACTCCCGCCTGACAAGAGAGGCCCTAGAAATAGGGAAGAACCCACAAATTTTTAACAGAGAAGATGACTATAAACTCGGTCAATCCTGGAAACCCTTAATCCATCACTTAACCCATTAACTTATTTTTATTCCTCACTTTTGACCAACCTCCATCTCTTTTTCTTACTAAAACTTTTAATTTATTTTGATTTTGATCTTTGTTTCCAATTTATATAATTGTTTAATCAATAATTTTTTTTCTCTATATCTCCCTATATCATGATCTAAATAGTTTTTATTATAATTCCTCCTTTTCTTATTCCAAGTTCTTTCATTTTAACCGTTAATGTCACTTTTAATTATTTTCCATTTTAACCACATTATTATTAAAAAAAACTATTTCTCCTCCTTTTTCCCTTTAATAATTGCTATTAAACTAATTCAATTATTATTAATCTGTCCAAATTACCGTGACCCTATTCAAGCTTATCTTAATTCATTAATTAATTAATTTTGGGCTTTCACTAACCATTCGCCTCAACGATTAAATTCCTATTTTTCCATGTGTGTGTGTGTGTGTGTATTCCTCTTTTTTCTATCTGTCATAACTTGATGTCTACCCATAATGATGGGTGGTGTGTCCACCCAAAGCGTTGGGACGCATAATTCTTACACAATGCTTTCTAGAAACACTCATAACAATATTTCTTTTTGTTAATATGGTAAAGCTTTTAATAATGTATTTTTATTACTTTGATTGTATTTTCTCCTCTTTAATTATATTATTTGTCTCAATTTATAAAAAAATGATAAATATTTTATTATTGTTTTTCTAACATTACCTCATTTGGAATTTATTAATTCAATCCAATTGTTCACTCTTTTCTAATTTATTTATTCAATCCAATTGTTCACTCTTTTCTAATTTATTTATTAAATCCAATTGTTCACTCTCTTCTTTTTTATTGAATTTTAACTAGATCATGTGATAATGGTTAAAGTATCCACTTGAGACACTGAGAACGTTTCTAAACTCTAACACGATAAGCCCCAAGGGTTAGCTCAATTGGTAAGACGTGCGCACACTCTCTCGGTTCGAGGGGAGGTCACGGGTTCGAGCCTTGAGTCCTCTGGGGTTAGGCCTTCTGCTAGGATGGTCGACGGTTTACCACCTCTACCATCCACAAATGTGGGGAAGTATTGCTGGGTTTCCCGTGTCATCTAAAAAAAATAAAATAATAATAATAAAAATAAAAACTCTAACACGATTAATTTCTAGAAACATTATTATAATTATGATTAAATGTGAAAATCCATATACTCAAATGTATTTTAAATTTAATTTATTCTAAACACCTTTTATTTTGTTGAAATTTTTCTCTCTATAATGCACGTAGATGTGTCACATTTGTAAGACATATGTGGTACATGTCAACTAAAAAAATTAAAAAGACACCAACATTATAATTATACTTTTTTTTTGTAAATAAGTCATTATATTACAGCTTCCAAAAAATTACATAGCTTCAAAACATATGGCCTTGCCGGTGTATAAACACGACGACCACTAGATATTCACTTCCACACCCTTCATACTATTCCATAACTAGTAGTTACAACAAGACTAATAACCCTCCTACACTGTTATTACAGAGACCCATCTTATCCATCATCAAAAAACGACTATAAGAACTATTCATCTCTCCTACAATTGGCTGCCTACGCACTGCTATAACAAAAAGACACAAATAGAAGAAAAAATTGTAGACTAATACATCCGCTCTAATTTTGACCTCCCACACATGACTGTAACAAATAAAAATCATATACATAAAGGGGCTACCCATTCAAGACACATAGCCCAGGAACCCCATCAAATATCCTTGATTGGTTTCGGCATGGAAGGATGGATCAGGCAACACACACGACCTACATTGGAACCAACACCATCAACAACGAGCACCTCCGTAGAACGAACATCCTTTCTTTGCGTTGGACCTTGAGCACCCGAGACGCCCACAACTAGAGTCGAGGTAGGGGGAGGATAGAGTTGAATGCCCATTTACCAACAATAAGATCGATTTCCGGTGCATAAGCCTGCAGTCCTGATTATTTTCTTTCCAGGAACGAACATGATCCTTGTCACCAACTGCCTTATTCTCTCTCTACATGGGAACACATGAGATGATCCCTTTCATAACCCAAGGGTTGGCCATGATCCTATCATAAGATGAGAGTCAACTTCCAGTCAAACCAGGGTCAAGGACCCACTCAAAAACCTCTTCGTTTCATTCCTATGAGGATGTATCCTTGACATGTTCCCATAGGTCCCTCTCCAACTTCTCAATTTTCTCCTTGATATCTAGAGGGATTATATCCCTAAAGAAATGAGTAGCCTCATAGGATTTCTTCTGCTCCCTCTTAACCCTCATAACTTTACCTTTCTTCTTGGCGCATAACACCCTCTGTTATTTTTCCCCCGGGGTGACATCCTTACCCTCCACAGCAAACAACTAACTACCTTACTTCCCTTTCTCCTATTAGTACTCCGCCCAAGCTCAGAAAAAGATGAAAACTAGGGAATGCAGAAAAGCACGACCCTTTCCCCCTTTCTTATAGCACTTTCCTCTTTTCCTTCCATAAATGCCGCCATTATAAATCCATCACTATCATTCGTTTGTCGGATAGCCTTCTCCATCATAAATGGAGATCGTCATAGATGTTCAAATGTAAACCTCTATATGAGGATATGACCACATTCCTTTCTCATCATCATTTGTAGTAGATCTTGATGGTTCATAAGAGAGAGGGTTAAATCGTCTTGTACCCTTGTCTTCCTTCATGATGGGATGTCCTCATTTCAAATGGCATTCGAAGTCACCACACGTGACCCGTTCTGGGCCTTGTCATAGTTCCTCGTGTCAGTACCCCCCTTTCGCATCGAGTGAGTTTCCTTCGGTGCCAGTTGGGTGCATTGGGAGACCCACTCCTAGTTCTAAAATTTTGTCAGTTGTCCTTATCAGTGTCTCTACTTTCCATCCTCCCCCACATTTTCCAGCAGGTCTACCACCTTATTCTGATTCCCTTTAACATGGGAAAAGTTCCACGTGTGAGGATTACTTAGCATTATGACCAACTTTTCCACCCTGTGAGCAAGTTTCCAACTGTCCACTACCTTGGGTAGTTAATCCCATTCTGAAGACTCCTTTCCATCTGGATAATGACCTTGGAGTCTCCTTCAATGATTTTAGGCTCCAAATAGTGGTAAATAAATAGGTTCAGTCCAACTATTATACCTTCCATCTCCGCGTTATTGTTTTTTCATCACTGATGTATCCAAAATAGACATGCACTATCTCACCATCCGGGTTCCTCATAGTACCACCAAAACTAACAGGGCCAGGGTTTCCCTTTGAGGCCCTGTCAAAATTCAATTTGAAGGACCCAATCGGAGGAGGAGCCGAGTAATTTGGGTTGGCCTGTGTTACCCATTGACCCTTCTTTCGATTGATGCCCTGATTTACAACGCTCACACCCCATGCTATGATAATTCTTCTCTCAAAGTCGCCCACCTCCTAGTCATTGTCATCCCATTAGGTGACTCTGATGGTTTCTTGGATACGACTTTCAATCGTTGACCACATCTGTCTAGGAGGGGTGTTCGAGTCCTAGAAGATCTAGCGGTTTTGTTCCTTCCAAACTTACAACATCGTGAAGCCCAGAAAAGACAACCAGATGGAATTCACCATGGAATTCTGAAAAGCCATAAGATCCTAGTTGATGATGGTTTAATCATGTCTCTCCCTTTTTCGGTCAGATCATCTAAATATTTCCTCTCCTTTGTCCCAGGACGTCTGAAACAAAGGGGCATGAGTCAAGTAAATGGTCCATAGTTTCCTCATCGCCACGACACATAGTACACTACGAGGGTCTAACCAGCCCCCCTTCTTTCTAAGGTTCTATTCGGTCAAGATGCTTCAATAAATGAGTAACCATATGAAAGTAGTGACCTTCTACCACGGGTTCATCTTGCACACCTTTTACCAAATTGCACCCTATCTTTCTGAACCGATTGTTAGCCGAGATATCATCGGCTTGTTTAGTATTAAAGGTTCCTTTTAACGAGTAACCCCATCTTAATTTGTCTAGGCCATCTTGGATTCTTATACATCTTCCCTAAATGTTGTCACAAATCCTAGGCCACTCCTCTTCAAAAACCTTCTTAAACCACCACTTAAGCGGATGCCATTCCCCTTCCCCATTTACATGTTTCCAAAATTGATTAACCTTTGTCAGAATCAATGCACTACAACTAGCTTGGAAGGTCTCCATGTTGGCCTAAGTAGCTAACTTATGCATTTGCTACCAAGAGTCTTCCCATAAATTTTTTGAATCCCCATCTCTTACTTCCCAAAAGTTGTGGTCCTGTATTATACTCCTACTATGGAAGGTCGTCTATTAAATTTGTGACCCTTGTTTCTCCTCATTAATTCTTATCAGATCTTTCTTCATGCGACCTTGGGAATATTTGATATTCCACAACTTTGCCCATGGTTCTAACAAATGCGTGATCCATCCCCACCAGATTTTGGACCTAAGGACTTCATTATTGTTCTTCTAATCTCTAAGCCCAAGGCCTACTTCAGATTTAGATTGGCATATCTTGTCCCAGCTGACCAATGCCCACTTTTGCTTATCAACATTTCCTCCCCACATAAATTTTCTTTCGATACTCCTTATATTTTTTAGGACAATATTTAGAGCCGCCATAACAAAGAATAAGTAGATTGGCATCGTTTGCAAAACTGATTTAATTAGAGTTACTCTACTGACCAAATTGAGAGGTCATAGAGTCCAACTAGACAGTCTTGTTTTCATGCGATCCAATAAATATTCGCTTGGAACTTTCCTGATGACTCCCTCGGCAAGAGGCACACCAAGATATTTGGATGGAAGGGAGCTCCCTTGGAAACCCAAAATGCAATTTATATTTCTCTGAGCAATCTTGTAGGTATTGAAAAAAAACACTTGTGACTTTTCTCTATTTACCTCAAGGACTAAATCCACAACAAAGGAGGCCAAACATTTCTTAAAAGCTTTGGCCTCTTGGACAAACGAGTGGCCCATCAACATAATGTCATCGACAAATTGTTGATGAGTTTGCAAGAATGAGCCTAGGTGAAGCCTTAACCCTTTGATCTTCTCTCTCTCAATCATTTCCTTGATCTTCCTGCTAAATCCCTCATCCATGATAATAAACAGAAAGGGAGATAAGGATCCCCTTGTCGGATACCGCTGGATGGGATTAACATTTTGGTGGGAAACCCATTCAACAAAATGGAAAAGAATGCAATTGAGGTCATATTCATAATTCATTCAATCCACTCTTGAATGAACTCAAAGGCTTTAAGCATTTCTCTCATGAATTGCTAGCTCAACTTGTCATCTGATTTTGAAATTTTCATCTTGAGGAGCATACTCGGTTTCTTGGTGATCTTTTAAGAATGTATCAGCTCATGGACCAGTATCACCCCATCTAAGATCTTCCTCCCCTCTATAAAACTCGATTGCTTTGGAGAAAATAGATACAGGAGGATTGGTTATAATATGTTGGCCATAGCCTTTGTAATGATTTTATAGATAACATTACACAAAGCTATGGATATAAGTTTAACTAGAGAATTAGCACCTTCGTTCTTGGGGATGAGGGTAAAAAATGTTGCATTAAATGCCTTCGACACCCCTCTAGACTGTCATGAGTCCTCCACGATCTTCGAAACTTCCTCCTTGATAAGATCCCAAAAGTGGTGAAAGAAATTTGTAGTAAAACCATCAGGGCATGACTCTTTCCCATTAGCCATATGATTGAGCACCTCTTCAACCTCTCTCATCTGAACTGGTTTGTTCAGGAGCTCATTATGACTAGGGAAAACCAATGAGGGCATATGTTGTGTGATATTTACAATATCCTCCTACCAGTATACTCTATATTCTTTCATTATGGCTCCAAAATAATTGGCCAGCTCCTCTTCCATGTCCTCCTTATTTTCTACATAAGGACTAACCTTAGTCTTCAATATGTGGATTTTATTCTTTTGCTTATTCTGGATGACAAATTGGTGAAAAAACTTGGTATTGTTTCACCTTCCTGAAGCCACTTATTTATGGACTTTTGTTTCCAGTAGATCTCCTCCCGACGCTCATGGGAACTGAGTTAATTAAGGGTAGATTTCTCCTTTTATTTTAGTTCCTCATCAAAACAATTATCCATTCTGATTCGTTGAATTTCCTCCAGTCATTCTATCAATTGCTTTTTATCCTCAAAGATGTTTCCAAACTCCTCTCTGTTCCAAGTACTGATCTTAGCCTTCAATGTTTTCAGTTTCTACTGAAATTGGTACATCTTGGTTCCCTTGGGAGGGATGATGTCCTTCCACCATTGATTAACCAATGATTTAAAATCATTGTGTTCCCTCTAAAATTGCTCAAAACAGAAAGATTCTTGATCGAGGGACCCCACCCGTCCCATCTCAAGCATACAAGCCAGTGATATTAACCAACACAGGGTAAGACCAACGCTGTCAAATCACCACCCCCATTGACAATCCTTTTTGTAGTCACAAATCTGTCTAAATGGGAGGCCACATGGTGTTCGCCTCCCCTTTTGTTGTTCCAAGTAAACCATATATTCCCTGTTTCCACATCAGCCGGATTAGTTTTTTGAATAAAGTCTTTAAAGGCCTCAGTTGCAGCTCCCAAAGTTCGCCTACCTCCTTTCTTCTCTGATAGAGAGGTGATCAGGTTAAAGTCCCCTCCCATGATCCAATGCTTGTCCCCCACCCATCTCGTTTTCTATGATAGATCCTCAAGAAAAGAATCCTTATGTGGGTAGATACTCATACCATAAACATTTGTAAGGATCCCTTTGACCTGAGTATTACAAATATGGAAATTACCCGAAAGAAGGCATTTTGTGGCCCAAAATTTTGTAAGATTCACTTATTTTGGACGCCATAAGATTTCCAGAACTCCCGTCATTCCTTTTACATCAACTGCCATTATTTCGCAACCCTTCCAAATTTTCTTTTCTATCTCCTTCATTGCCTCTATTCCACATTTTGTTTCTTGCAAAATAATATCATCAACTTCTCCATTCTCAACTTATTCCTAAGTATATTGACTTTGCGAGGGTTGCTCACCCCGCGAATGTTCCAGGTTATCACTTTCATTGGGAAACTTTATTTAATTCAGAAAAGGTTGTCCTAATCGTTGGTTATTGGCCTGATTCCACTAGCTTTGTTATAACCTCTATAATTCTCTATTTGTTTCTCCTTTCCCCTTCTTTCGTATGCTTCCTTTTATTGCCCTTCTATGGTTCCTTGGATACTCCTATATGAGGAGTGGCCTTTTTCTTCATAATGACCTCTTTTAGAAGCTCGATCTAACTCCTTGAGATGAAGCCCTTCCCCTTTTTGTTGCACTCCTTCTCAATTTCGTCTAGATCTAGTTCTCCTAGTTTGATACCCTCTGATTCATCCATTTGGTCAGCCTCCATAGCCTCGACCTTTTCCTCCTTATTCTTTGGCATCGTCTAGGGGTATTCCAAGAGTAATTTCCCATTCAGAGTATCCCCCTTTGGGTCGTCCCTAGCTCAATCCTATGGATATTCTTCCATCGACGCTATGGTTTGAAATTTATTTGCGGTAGCAACCATTGTTTCAGTAGTCAGTCAATTCTGCATGTGATTGACATTCCTCCTACCATGCCGTCACGTATGGATAACCTGGGTAAAAGTTTTGCATCACTCCCTTTATCTTGAGGCGCTTTGGGGGGTGGAGTCGACGTATTCTGCAGACATTCCCTGCTAAAATGGTCGTATTCATGGTACTGTCTGCACCTAAAAGGGATATTCTCATATTCCATAGGATGGATCCAATCCTCATCATCCCAGGTAAGATTTATGGCCTCTGGTAACTCATGAGATAGGTTCATATAGACACATATATGGGTAAAAAATGTATATCTCCATTGTTTTGTTTGCTCCAAAAATTTCACAAATTTTCCCAGGGAATTACCTATATCACACAGTATTTCTGGTTCCCAATACTCGTACGAAAATGAATAAAGCCAGATCCATACAGGTGCCATACTCATTTCCTCTTTGTCCGGGTTGAACCTCTCCTTCCATGGTCTTAGGTAGAACCCCGCTGAGAAAAATAAATATGCCCCCCATCCATGATATGATCCCTATCTTCTTGATTGAAGAATATGATCATGAAAAAACCCTTTGAACCCAACTGGAGGTCATAATGACCCTTAGGGTTTAATGTCACTTTAATCCATCTAAGAAGTTCCTTCTCCTTCATCCAAATCCCAATAAAATTCTCGATTAGGGCCTTTTCCTTCTAGATCTCTACTCATTCTCACAATTTGTCGTATTTGATATGTAAAGATAGGATCTCCGTAAATCTGGGCATACAACCCTCCTGCCCGCGTCGAACTTGGTCCTCGACCTCCTCGCTTCCGTCCTTCCCTCGCTCCTCCATTTGATTCTTTTCCGCCCCATTTCTATGCTCACCCTGGTGCTGCTGAACGGAGGGGGTAGACCCCCCTCCCCATGAACCCATTGCGTCTGCCAGAAAACCCTCACTAAGCTCTGAAAACCATCGCTCTCCTTCACCTTCAATAGTGCTCTTAGGAATGTAAATGTTCCCTTATGATTTGGGTTGAAGAGAAATGAAGTATTTTCTCAGACCATCCCTCAACACAAACATTATAATTAAAATAAAAGTATTTTGAAATTGGATCAGGAAAAAGATAGTCTACATAAACAATAGATGTTAACTAAAAATCATTGTACAAACCAAAGTCATCATAAGATTGGAACAAGATCTAATGAAGATGGATAACGATAGGATAAACTAACATAAATCATGTGCAACTTGCATACATATTTTTAATGTAATAACACATTGACTTATCGAAGGGGTGAGATCCATTAGTGTGGTGTGATGCGTTTTTCATAGTGGTTGAGTCTCAAGTCCTGCGAGGGCTTTTCCTAGAGCCACGGGGTCATCTTGAGGTAGTGGTTAAACTTGTAATTGCACATGGAGAGATTACATTAAATTATCTTGTGATATTTCAAATCTAAGTGGATCAAAGCCCACTTTTGTCTCCTTCAAGTTTTAGTCGGTTGAGCTATGTTCCAATGATAAATTTACATGAGTTTTCCATTATCGACCTAGGTTTGGTTTTATATGTAGGGTGCTTTCAAAATTTTCAATTGGGAATCTTCGAAGTGACATGTCTCGTGAGTAATAAACTATTAACTTCAAATCTTGAAGCTTGATCTTAGTAAACATGAATATATTCCAATAATCGAATAAAGGGGTTTGTGGGAAAGAAGTCTTCAAATTTGACCAAAAGATAAGTGGTGCTATTGTAAAAAAAATAAAAAAGATTATATTGATCATTAAATTATATCACCAAATTTGCATGTCATTGAGTAATTCCTATCCACATAAAAGACAAGCGATTTATATTAAATATATATATTATAATAATACCCAATATCTTTTGATAACAACCATTGATTCATCTTAAATTTAATATTTATATTAAAATGAATGTACGTTGTACATTCATCGTAACTCATATCTATTATACATTTGATATTTATATTGAAATGAATGTACATTCTATCTTAATTCATATCTATTATACATTTAGGGTAATCAATTTTTTTAAGGGCAAAAATTTAAGAAAATATTTGTACTATTTGATCCCTCTAATACATGATAAATCTAAATTTAAAAAGGTATAATATGATAATTTATTGAATAAAAAAAAATCTAGATCTAAACTTCTAATGGCTTACAAAATTAAGGTTCACATGAATTTATGCTAGTTTATTTCATTCATGGTTATTTTTTATTATATAATTTTTAATTATTATAATAAACTTTTGTTTTTCAAATTTACAACAAGAGATTCAACCTTTGTTTCACTTGCAACATAATTATTTACTTAAAAATATATAATTATATTTATTTTAATTTTTAAAAATAAATTAATTACAAAATAAAAATTCAATTACATTATATAGAATACTATATTAAAAATAAATTAGTTACAAAATAAAAATTCAATTACATTATATATAACACTATCAAATATATTAATAAAAATGGATTTGGTATTTGTTTTTTCTAAACAAGAATGGGAGGGATTTATATTAGAAGTTTATTCCAGCATAATTATATGGATAGGCGTTTAGATATTATGTAAGATTTTTGAGTCGATCAACAAGATTAATCGAGTGTAACAAGTATACAACTATGATTTATTTTATGGTGTTCATATCTTGGTATGCTTAAATGCATCTTGATTAAGATTTAAATAATATTCAATTAAAAACTAAGTGGCTAACTACTTTCACCATCCACTTTATTTTAAAAATTCAAAAAACTAAGTATCAAAATTGCTACATCCCATACCTATTTGTACTCAAGACTGGAACATATTGACCGCAAAGAAGAATGCAAAATAACATATCTATTCACAAAAAAGGGAAAATACCACACTCTGCCCATTCATGAAGAAACTGAAACTGAAGAAGACCAGTTTGTTTTTTGATCGGCTGGATATATTTCAATTCCGGAGAGGTGGAGTTCAAGCAGTAGTTGTGATGTCTATTTGGAGGGGATTGAAGCGGATCAAGATCACGAGTATCGAGGCACCACCTATTCCAACTTGTGTACTCCCATTAATTTTGTTGCATGGGATCTACCTCCTTTGGGGGGTTGAAGATCAATGACAATACATCCGCTTGACAATCTTACACCTTGATTTACCAAGGTACAGGAATCTATGTTATTTGTCCTTCATATGTGGAACAAGAAATATCTTTGGGCAAGAAATTGAGGATCCTCCTTTGCAGAATCCCGACACACACATCTTTCCCTTTAATACATTTAGGTATCACAATCAAGGAGTCACCAAAGATATGGGCTTTCGTGATGTTGAGGGAGGTGAGGGTTTATACACCTTGCAGAAGCGCCAACCACTCTGTTGTTTTGTTTTTTTTTCCTAATTCCCAAGTAAAGGAACACATATTTTTGCACTGGGTCCCACTTGGATCGTCTAGTAGATAGCTTACTCCGTTACCTTACACCGTGCAGTAGAGATCCTCCGTCCCATTTTCACGGGGTCCCACTCGGATTGTCTAATAGATAGCTTATTCCGTTACCTTACACCGTGAAGAAGAGACCCTCCGTCCCACCAGGATTACTGCTCTCTTCTTTGTCGAAAATCCTCTACTTGTAGTTGCAAACGAAATTATTTTTGCTCGACATGTGATTGTGCCGTGGGCAGGAGAAGGACTGCTTTCAGGTAAAACGATGCAAGACGACCATGACCCATTCAAGATGGGATGGGTTTATCTCAACGTTCTAGCAGAGCGTTTCTTGATTCAACCGATGATGATTGACTATGATGGCCGTGTGGTTTGTTTCAAGATGCACCATGCCGTGCATGATGTTGCAATCCATATTGTTGAGGAGCAAGAAAATTTATAATGTCGTGTGCGTAGGGGTTTGACAGATTTAAATGTAACTGAGTATTCCAGAAAGAATCGAATTTTCTTGAGCCAAAACAAATTGAAGTCATTTTTGCACCAACCATTAAGAGCTCCACAAATGATCTCCTCGTTGTTAATCTCTGAAAAGAGAGAATTAAAAGAAATATTAGAAAGGTTGATTGCGAGCTTGAGCTCTCTAAAGGTTCTGTATTTGAGCGGGATTGCAGTGCAGACACTGCTTACTCCATCATCTTACATACAACACATCCATACGGGTTCATGAATGTTATCATCTATACAAATCTGAGAGTGAAAATTTTTGCATTATATGTCGCTAATTTTAACAAACATAGAAGCCAGTGAACAAGCTGCTATTGCAGAAGTCTCAACAATTTCCAATTTCTTCATCCCAAATACATTTTAAATTTATTCTGAATTTCTTCCATGCGTCCTTGATTTTAAAAGATCTATGCCTCCACATCACAAACCAAATCATTTCATACTTTCTAAAATCGACCGGTGTTAAAATGAAAATCAAGTTTTGCTGAAGCTGGGTTGTCACCAGTCTCCTACTTTCATTGTAAATTTCGAAATTGCAAGGAATATATATAACCAAAAATTTCAAAGGAATCAAGACTCCGATACATCAATTTCTTTATGTTTCTTTTCCATTCCTTTATATAACCAAAAATTTCAAAGGAATCAAGACCGCGATACATCAATTTCTTCATGCTTATTTTCCATTCCTTTATATACCTAGAAATTTCAAAGGAATCAAGACCGCGATGCATCAATTTATTTATGTTTCTTTTCCATTCCTTTACGAGAACATTCATCATTGCTTCTTTATCTATGTAAAAAGTTGAAATGAGGATTTTGGGTAATTGTGTTGCCTTTTACTTTAAAAGGCCTTTAATATCTAAACTTTTCTTTGATCATCTTTTGCCATTGTAATCTACATTGAAAGAGAGCTTATTAGCGATTCGTTCACGACTATAGGAGAATGATACTACGGGTACTATCAGGTGGAGAATGTGCAGACTTTGAATTGGTGACTAATTTTGACTGATTTGGTTTGTGATGTGGAGGCGTGGATCTTTTAAAATCAAGGACGCATGGAAGAAATTCAGAATAAATTTAAAATGTCCTCGGGATGAAGAAATTGCCGAGACTTCTGTAATAACAGCTTGTTCACCGACTTCTATGTTTGTTAAAATTATCTACAGATAACGCAAAAATTTCCACTCTCAGAGTTGTATAGATGATAACATTCATGAACCCGTATGGATGTGTTGTATGTAAGATGATGGAGTAAGCGGTGTCTCTAACAGTTTCTGCACTGCAGTCTCGCTCAAATACAGAACCTTGAGAGAGCTCAAGCTTGCAATCAACCTTTCTGAGATTTCTTTTAATTCTCTATTTTCAGAGATTAACAACGAGGAGACCATTTGTGGAGCTTGTGCATAAATGACTTCAATTTGTTTTGGGTCAATCCGATTCTTTCCGGAATACTCAGCCACATTTAACTCTGTCAAAC
Organism: Pseudotsuga menziesii; assembly: GCA_001517045.1. Taxonomy (NCBI): domain Eukaryota; kingdom Viridiplantae; phylum Streptophyta; class Pinopsida; order Pinales; family Pinaceae; genus Pseudotsuga; species Pseudotsuga menziesii. Next base: position 90,253 of record LPNX010945319.1, read on the forward strand.
CCCTACGCACACGACAGTAGAAATTTTCTTGCTCGTCAGCAATACGGATTGCAACATCATGCATGGCATCGTGCATCTTGAAACAAACCACGTGACCATCATAGTCAATCATTATCGATTGAATCAAGAAACGGTCTGCTAGAATGTTGAGATAAACCCATCCCATCTTGGATGGGTCATGGCCGTCTTGCAGCGTTTTACCTAAAAGCGATTCTTCTCCTGCCCACAAGGGCGAAAATAATTTCATCTTCTGAGGAGACTGCAGCTACAAGTAGAAGTATTTTCGACGAAGAAGAGCGGGGTGGACCTACATATACCACTGAAGTTTTCCAACGAAAATTTTCCAACGAAAAGAGAGCAGCCATCCTGGCAGGACAGAGGGTCTCTACCTCACGGTCTAAGGTAACATAGTAAGCTATCTACTAGATGGCACAGGTGGGACCTGGTGCAAATGGTCGGTAGATAGCTTACTCCCATCTTTTTCTTATAAGGATATAAAATGATACCTCCTACACGTGCATATTCATGATTACCTTTTGACGCTAGACCCAAGAATAAAGAAACACCGAGTAAAATGGATTTGGGAATTATAAGTTAAATATATCTAATATAATTAATTTTGTTACATGTAACTAAGCATCCCACCATCTAACCCATACGCGAAGATTCTCAATCAACAATTCGCTCACTAAGAACAAACATGTCACAAGGAGAATTTAAACCCAAGTGTGGAGGATAATAATTATTCCTCACAAGCGCTCGAACTAGACCCAATTAATACCTTCAATATTATAAGTACAATGCATTTATTTTTCCTTGGAATCTGATGGTACAGATTGTTTGCGTGATCTTCAAGAAACAACAATTTATCCAAAACTCATTAAGTAGCCTGAAGTTGAAACTCCAATTTCCTTATCTCCATCAAAGTCTGAATCAGAATAACCTATTAGGTCGTAGTCATTTACCTTAGAATACTTGAGTCCAAAATTATTAGTTCCCTTCAAGTATTTAAGGACTCTTTTTGCAGCAGACCAATGTCCCTCACAAGGATTTTGCATGAACCTATAAAAGATACCCACAACAAATGAAATGTTTGGCTGGTGGTAGTAAGATAGATACGAATTCCAACCAACTGTATATATATATATATATATATATATATATATTGTAAGTTCAGGAACTATTCTGTTGAAATAAAGTAATAATATATTCAAAAATACAATTCAGAGAGTCTGTTCTGCAAGCATATAATAGCAAAAGAAGAAAAACAGCCTGCCCTTGATGGGAATTTAGACTTTTACAGTATAAGAGATCCTCCTTGTGAGAGGGAAAACATATCGTAAAAGTATGAAAATTATAGAGCTTGCAAGTATAAAACTGATAAAACACTATAGTTGTGAGCAGGGGTATCTGAACCCCCAAAAGCTCAATAAAAAAAGAGAGTGCATAAATCATAAAACCTAGGCTATGGCTTTGAATATGACTCTTCCTCAATTAGAGTCCTGAAACCAAAGCCTAGTTGAGAGCCTGGTTGGCTTTGCGTAGTGGAATCAGGTGGCTTTGTAGACGCTTGATCCTCGTTGTTGCCCAGACTCCTGCCCTCGCTACTGGAAGCTTCGTCACTGCTGGTCTCCTCCTCACTGCCAGAAGCTTCGTCACTGCTGGTCTCCTCCTCACTGCTGGAGGGGTTTCCTTTAACAAGAAGGGGCTCAATTTTTCTGTAGTCTGTCGCAATGTTGAGGGAGATTTTACCATGCTTGGTGCTGGCCATATTCCTCTGGGGAGGGGGCGATGGTTGCTCGATTTCCATGGGAGCAACCGATGGGTTAACGGAGGGAGCGACAGATGGAGTCACTGAAGGAGCTGGAGGATTAAGCTGGTGGGGCTGGCAGAATGAAGGAGAAAACAGACAAGAAGGTTTTTTATGACCCAGTAATTGCGCCTACGCTCAATGGTCATGTTTTCTAGTGAGTGAGAGCCTGTAATTTCATCTTCCCAGTCATCGAACAAAAGACGAAGGGAACTAGGGAATTCCAAGTCATATCCTTCAGATTTGGTCTGGGCGGTGAAGCTTGTGGCTCGCTGGTTAGAATTGCCATGACTTGCATGACCAAACATGTGTGTAGTACGTTTTCTGCGCGACATGGTGCGTTCTACAGGAAATGCTAGGTGGTGCAACACCTGTGAGACGATAGGAGGACTGAGAGTAAAAGGCCGAGGTCTGCGGCATTTTCCTGTCACCTCCAGAATTGTAGGGTGACCAAAATCCATAGGGATGAAGAAAGGCAGGCAGGTGGAAGGTGAAATGAAGAACATGCAGCCCTTAACAAGAACCAAGCAACACGTTTCCATAGGAGCAATTAAGATGGCAATGATTTTGCAGAACTAGGTGGAGTACAGGGTGACGGTAAGAGGGTCGTGTCCCATGAAGAGCTTGGAGTTCGCGCCATGTGAAGTGGAGGCCAGCATGTGCATATTAATAATAGGCGGGATGATGTCAAGGGAGCGACGTTGAGGGGAAACTGTGTGCCCCGACCGTCACGCCCTGCTATCCTTTCATTGGTGAGTCATCCGCATCCGGGGAACCAACTGTCTATATTTGGTTGCATCCTCAAATTCATTTCCTTCCTGTGATGTGAGTTTTAAATTTTGTTCGATTGGAGTAGAAACATAGTTACATTCAGCCATGCCGAATTTGTTCAATAACTCTCTGATATAATTTTTCTAGTAAATGATTATGTGGTTTGAATGTTGATAAACTTCAATGCCCAAATAGTAATGAAGTTGTCCCAAATATGTCATCTCAAAATTTTTCTTCAATTCTTTCTTTATGGATGCAATGTAGCTCTCATTGTTCCCTGTCAACAATAGATCATCCACTTACACTACAAGTTATACAACAATTTTACCAACTGATTTGACAAAAAGAGTTGCATCATCAAGATTAGTGTTTAAAATTCATTTTCAGAAGATGTTCTATAATATTTTCATACCATAAAGATATTTTATTAGCTTGCAAACCTTTTGCTCTTGTCCTTTCACAACAAAATCTTCATGCAGAGACATGAAAACATTCTCTTTCAAATAACCATTCAGAAAAGTAGTCTTCACATACATTTGGTGAACTTTCCATCCTTTTTTATCTGCTAGTGCCAACAAAGAATGAATAGTACCCCATTTTGTTGTGGGAGCAAAAGTCCCTCATAGTCAATGCCTTCTCTCTGTGCAAAACATTTTTCCACCAGCCTAGCTTTATGCTTGTCAAGTGAGCCATCATATTTGTACTTGTTTTTATAGACCCACTTGCATCCAATGGGTTTTGTTTCAGATGGAGGATCCACCAACTTCAAGGTCCCATTGTTTATAAGTGCATCATATTTTGTTTTCATAGCTATTTTCCATTCATCACGAGTGATGGCTTCTTCAAAAGAAGTTGGTTCATCATTAGTTGAAAAATTCAATTCATAAGTAGAATTGTTACCTTCATCTAATTGTGTTGAACTTCTGGTTCCTGTCTTTCCAATTTCATCATGATGAACACTTTCAAGTGTTTTTTGAACCCACTTTAAAACTTCTAAGAAGTTCTAGACTATTGTGGCTACTCCGAAGGTTTAGTTTGTACAACTGGTTGAATTGGAGTTGACTAAGAAGGGGCTATAGATTCATCAATTCTCAACCTTTCAATCCTTTCAATAACATCATCTAACGGTTCATCTACTAGTTCTGATGTAGAGGTAGGAACAAATTCATGAGGGGGTGTAGCAAATGACTTAGGAGATTCGAAATATAGATCTAAAATAGGTATCCTCCCTTCAAGATGATGAATCTTACTGTCAAATTGTCAAACTCATGATGGGTAAATTTGTCAAGATGATCAAGTCGACTTTCAACAGTGTTGTCAAACTTGTTCATTTCAAGAAAAATGACATCTTTGGAAAGAACAAAGTTTTTATTTACCTCATCATAAAGTATGTATGCCCTGGTGGTATCCAAATACCCCAAGAAAATGCATTTTTGCTTCTTGCAACAAGTTTGTCTCTTTCCTACTTAGGAATATGGGCATAATAAGTGGAGCCAAAAAATCTGAAATGCCTAACTGATATAACCATACCATGTTTTACAACCAATTTTGTTACTTAGAGCATGAGAGAGACTTTTGTTTTTGATATATGCAAAACATAACACTACATCACCCTAAAACATTAGCCTGCCATTCTTGAAAAACATCATAGAATGAACCACATTCAAAAGAATCATGTTAATTCTTTTTGCTACACCATTTTGTTGAGGATTGTATGGATCTATGGTTTGATGTTTAATCCCATCTTGCCTAAGATAGGCCTCAAATGCATTTGATTTGTATTCTACTCCATTATCAGACCAAAGAGAACTAATATGAGCTTGTGCTTCATTGTTAATCCATACATAAAAAAATAAAAAAAATTCAAATGCTTGAGACTTTTCTTTTAACAAATAGATCCAACACATTATGGTGTTGTCATCAATGAATGCCATGGTATATTACAATAGGCATATGTCCACATAAATTAGAGTGTACTAACTCTAATTTCCTACATGCTCTGAATTTTGAATCATGAAAAGGTTGCTTACTGTGATTACTTAGAATACAAGTATCACATTGTTTCAATTCTTTGGGAATGGTGAGAAACTCAAAAATACCACTCTTATTCAACATTCTCAAACTGTGATATTTGATATGACCATATCTAGCATGCCATAAGAGACTAGAGGACAAGATACAATTTTCATTCTCAGAAATGTACGCAAATTTTTGAGTTTTGGTAGATGGCCATTTAAGCTTTAGCAGTTTACCATCTTCCTAGCTTGCCATAATGACTTGGTTGTCATAAGATATGTTTATCTCCACTTTTACATCATATATGTGGATGGAATGACCTTGTTCTCTCATGTGCACAAGAGACGACATGTTTCTCTGTAACTCTAGAAGATATAGAACATCATGCAATACAAATCATGAGGCCCAAGCAATTTAAGCCTGATGGTGCCAATTCCTCGAGGTTTGAGAGAGGGATTATTTGCAAAATATATTATAACATCTACCTTGTCATTTAAATCTACAAAGAAGTCTCTTCTAAAGGTAATATGATTAGTTTCACCCGTTTCAAGCAGTCATGTATTCTTCCATGTTGTATTGAAAGTTTCATTGAAAGAAATGCTATATTGTGCAATAATAAAATGTGTAGATTTTGAAGTTTTTCCTCCTTCAAAATTCTTTTCTTTGGTCTCTTTTTTTTCATGCTTCTCTTTTATTGAATCCCAAGAATTCCAACAATGTTCTGCATCATGCCCATTCTTACCACAACGATTATAGTGAAGGTTTGGTCTTTTAGGTTGGTTGTGTCTACCCCCATGCCTCTATAATTCTTTCTTCCTTTGCCTCTCCTATCACTTTATCCCTTTGTGAGAAAGAAATGCACAATTTTCACTAGATGAATCTGTTTTCTTGCCAAATGTTTTTTCTATTTCTATAATTTTCTCAAATAAAGTGTCAAAGGAGATATCTTTTTATTGACAACTAGCTTGAAGGGACTCGAGGTACTGTGAATATGTATGGTAAAGAAATTTAATAAAGATACTGAGTGGTAATTATGGTTTTAAACCAAAGGCATTAATTTCATGCATGATAGCCTCAATTTAAGCAGCTACAACCATGGGGTAATTATTTTTTAATTCTAGTTGGAATAATTTGAACATCAATTGAAGGGATTATAGTTCTGAGTGTGAGTCAAATAGGTCTTTTAGTCTCTTAAGAGAAACATAAGAAGTTTGATGATAGATAATGTGTCTACTCAACTCTTCACTGACTGTAGCATTTATCAAAGCATATGCCTTTGTGTCTTTGCTCAACCGGATCGCCAATTCTTTATTGGATGTTGGTGCTTTAGGAGTTCCATTTGTCTCTGGTTTCTCTTCGTAGATGCTATCCCACAAGTCTAAGTCACAAGATTCGGTGAATTTGAACCTCCAAGTTTGAATTTTGTCAAATCTCAAGCTGGTTTGAATTTGAAGGCGAATTTAATAAAAATATCAAAAAAATTTGGGGCTGGTTTTTTCATTTAAACCTTAGTCCTAACACACTACGGTCTACTTACTCCAGTCTCAACTGCCAACCCGTGCACAAAGTTTTTCCTCTCTGCTTAGGAAAGAAACCTCATGCTAGGGGTTAGAGCTCATGACTCTACGAGTTTCCATCTCAATGTTCACGAATCATTGCTACTGCTCAATCACCATCTCAATCACCAGCTCATTGTTTGAGTTACAGACTATAATCTACAATTGCAATTGCAGTCATAGACCCGCGATTATGTTGTGCCGCCATTGAAGAGTGAAGTTCATCACACTTGAGAATAAATTTATCCAAGCAGTTGCGCTGAAAGTTGAAAGAAACCCTGAGTTGCGCATTTCCAGTTCCACGAATAAATTGTTGATGTAATTTTTTATTAGTTTGTACTATATTTCAGTTTATATATATATAATCTAAAGACAATCTCAAAAGAACCTCATAGAGAAATTTGAATTCGAATCAAATTAAATGGTCATCGAACTTAAATTCGAATTCAAACCATGTGGCTTAGCCACAAATCATTGAAGATCAAAACTTTCCTTGGCCATTCTCTATAGTTCTATTTTCCATGAGAGAACTATGCCAACAATCAAGACTAAAGAATGCAATGTTAAAGATCACTATGCTCTATGCAAAGGTTTTGAGAATTGGTTGCCTCCATACCGGCTCAAATTCAGACTGCAATTTTATTTATTTTTACAAGTTAGCACCTTTAATAAAATCCAACTTCCATGAGACCAAGAGCTCGTGATTGAGAGCTTCAATACTGACCACTGGAAGTTCAAATTGGTTAGCTCTTTTCAAATAATCACTTGACCCCTATGAGACCACCTCCTTGTGATCATAGGATAAACTACCGGTCAGCCAAGCCTTCGGGGTATTTTTTGCAAAATCGTTTCGGTTTAAAAAAAGGCCGGTTGATAAAAAAAACAACTGCCAACCATCGATTTCAATGACCATCGGATTCTTACCATGTGTCCACCGAGATCACCGGGCTATCAGTCCATGCTGGAGACTGTTGCACAGAAACGAGGCTATGGGATCAACTCCATAACTTCTCACATAGGCTTGAAGAAAATCTGGACCTGGGTGCTTTGATACCTGCACTGTTAATCTGGGTTTAATTGCACGCTCTAGTTCTATATTAATGAAATGAAAATCAAAGAGTATATACAATAGGGAGACAGTTCACCTCCAAAAACTAACTGCTTTGACTACTAAGATTGGATGCAGTTGCCCTAATAGACAGACTATAATTTTCAAATTTAGTTACACCATAACCCACAACGGATTATGAAATTGAAATTGACAGTAAGTAAAAATAATTTATATTTTTTTATTATCACATAAAAATGCTTTGTAAATTATAGCTCTTCAATTGAGCAATGAAACAGGCTTTCCTTATACCTACCCTTGATAAAAATTGTAATATTCCCAGTTTTGATCTTTGTAATCTGTTAAATCAGATTGTGTAAATGATGTAAATATGGAAGTATAGATTCTTATGTAGAGCTCAAGGCCAAGGCCCAATTAGTGAATGCATAGGTATGTATAATGTAAATGTTTTTATATCGACCATGTGGTTGGCTTGCCATGATGACTCAAAAGCTATGCAAATATTCTATTGGAAAATAATAAAATTGTCAAAGATGGCTATGTAAAAAGCATAACTAGGAGGGCTACGATTTCACTCGAAGGGAAGAGGAAAGGGGGCCTATGGGATATTAAATCATCTTTTTCCAAGTGTCAGCCTTATAACTCATCAAGTTGCTGCCATGTGCCTTAAATGAGCCAATTATTTCATTTTGTCTTGTTAAATCCAATCACTAAATGCATGTGTGAGGTTGGTGGAAAAAGTATTCTCATGGAGTTATCGAAGCATGTGATGAATATACTTCTACAATAATTGTAAGAGTCCTTCCTTCTATGGTTAGATGTAATGTTAGTTGTATTTTCATCAATCCTCTCATTTCCTTTGGAGTTTATCACCCATTTTCCATGCATATTTTTACAAATGTAGAGTCTTCATGATGTTTTTCTCCATTGCAATAACCATACTATAAAATTAATTGAGAAATTAACTTGTGATGAGGAAATTATAGACATTAGAGTGAGGAGGATGGTTGTAGGTGAGCATATAGTCTGGGAAAGATAGGAACCTTTACCCACTGCATATTCGTTGCTCTTTGGATGCTCAAGAAGACATGAATTGAATTTACAATCTTCTGATAGCATACATTAGGTTGGACTCCTTATGCACACATTGAAGAGCATTGTAATGGTCGGGCACTTTGGGGGACTATTGAGCAGAGAAAGAGTAGGCCTTCCTTGTGTTGAGTGGGGCATGGGAAGAGGGTTCCATGGTTGGCATGGTTGGATGAGATCTCTATAGTGCTTTCTGGTGAGCAGGTTGGCTAAGCATGAGAGAAAATGGGCTGGGATAAAAGGAGAGCATCCTATAAGTGTTTCCTTCACTCCGGTGGCCTCATATCCCAGCTTGGGGTTAGTATTAATAGTTAGTACGTATGGGTGGGTGGAAAATCAATTTTACAGAGCTAGTTGCTTGAATCTTCTATGTTAAAAGATAAATATTCTCTTTGTGTATGAATGTAAAATGATTGTATTTACTTCCTGTGAAGAATACACTTGTTTATGCATGATGTGTGTGTGTAATAAAACTAAATATTTTAGTAACATAGTTAGTAATTTGTTATTTATTAATTAACGACTTGATAGGTCACATCATTTAATGGTGACCCTTGATTTTTATAAAGCCGCATTCTACTCCTTGTAAGAAGCATCAAATGAATAAATAAAATATATATTTTGGAATTTCCATTCCAAGTTGGTATAAAATAAATTCCCCATTCCCTTTGTTGATGAACTGCTCGATGAGCTACATAGTGCAAAATATTTTTCTAAAGTAGACTTAAAATCAGGATCTTAGCAAATCCATATTCGAGAAGAAGATGTCCCCAAAACAACTTTCTTCACCCACGAAGGTTTATATAAATTTCGAGTGATGCCATTTGGATTATCCAACGCTTCGACAACATTTCAAGCAGCAATGAATGACTTGTTTCACCCTTACCTAAGGAAGTTCGTGCTAGTGTTTTTTGATGATATCCTTATTTATAGTAAACATTGGAACTTGCACCTCAAGCATGTAGAAACAATATTCAAGTTTCTAGAAGAAAAAAAAATTATGCTAACAAATCAAAATGTAGTTTTGGGAAAAAAGAAATAGAATTTTCAGGGCACATTATTTCAGCCGACAGAATTAAGGTCGATCCCAAAAAAATTATGGCGATCACAGAGTGGTAGTCCCCCAAGTCAATTACATCGTTAAGAGGATTTCATAGAATATTTGTTCACAACTAATCCCAAATTGTAGCACCCCTAACATCGCTATTAAAAAGGGATGCTTTCAGATGGGATAAGGATGCAAAAACTTGTTTTGAATAATTGAAAACTCTAATGACTGTTAGAATAGTAGAGTCAAGATAAACTAGTTAACATATCTAAGAAACCAACAACATATCATAAAAGATAAGAATAGGAAAAAAAAGGACAAGAAAACACCGATATACGTGGTTCACCCTAATGGGTTACATCCACGGGAAGGTAGTCTTCTATTATCTCCAAAATGTCTTCTCCAATCTTACAAGAGAGCAAAGCACAAATACCCCAAAGAATATAGATGATGTACAACAGTGTCACAATAGTACCACTACTACATCAAGAATACATGATATGTAGAGACTCACTTGACCCTATTATATACTAGGAGATGAAGAGGAATTACTCTCACATATTGCATATGGGATAATATAATTCTCCAAAATAGCATCTCTTAATACAATACCATGAACAAATACTCCACACAAGTAAATACAACACCATATAACTATGGGTTAAATGTATTACTCTTTTACATAAGATTGTAGACAACTTCCGACATAATACAAAGACATTATTACCTTCCAAGGAATATAATATATTCCAACAATGACATCCACACCAGTGTTAGCAGCTCTTGATTTTACAAAGACATTCATCCTTGAATGTGACGCTCCAGGGACAGGCTTATGACCTATTCTCGTGCAAGATAAACATCCCATTGATTTCAAAAGATGAAAGTTAAAACCAAGTGAACAAACAAAATCCACATACAACAAGGAAATGTTGGCAATAATGCATGCCCTTGTTAAATGGAAGCAATATTTGTTCAGGGAAAAATTTCTTGTTAAAACAAACCACAACAACCTAGAGTATTTTCTAACTCAAAAAAATCTCTCTCCCGAACAACAGAAATGGGTAAGAAAAACCCAAGTCTTTGATTTCAACATTTTGAATAAAAAGGGTAAGGAGAATAGGGTTGCAGACAACTTATCAACAAAACAAGAGAGTAATGGCTCACTATGTTGTGCTATATCCATAGTTGTTCCTGAATGGATTTTAGAAGTCCAAAGTGAGTATGTGAAAGACCTAAAGACAAGGAAGCTAATTGAAGAAGTTGAAAACAACAAAGCAACAAACTCCAAATATTCATGGGAAAAATACATACTATGGTACAAACAGAGAATATATTTATCTAGTTCATGAAAATTCAAAACTCAAGTCTTAAAAGAGAACCATGACTACCCAACATCGAGCCATGTTGGTTTCTTTAAAACATACCACTATACCCGCAAATCCTTCTTTTGGAAGGGAATGAAGATTGATATCTAGAAATACGTGGCTGAATGTGATACTTGTCAAAGGCAGAAGTTCGAAATAGTGGCTCCTCCCGGTCTCCTACAACCCCTTCATATTCCATCCCAAAAATGGTTTGAGGTATCCATGGATTTTATCATCGGCCTTCCTACATTAGAAGGAAAAGATAGTATATTTGTAGTCATTGACAGATTAAAAATATATGCTCATTTCATTAGTATTTCATCCAAAGAAAAATAAATCCAAGTCGCAGATAGTTATGTAAAAAATATATTTAAGCTCCATGGGACATGGACCCCAAATTTACCAGCAAATTCTGGAAAGGATTGTTCCACCAAGTTGGGACTTCATTAACTATGAGTACCTCATACCACCCCTAGACAGATGGACAAACATAAGTAATAAACAAATGCCTTGAAGGATACCTGAGGAATTTTGTGAATGACCGAGAAAATCAATGGGTACAATGGCTACACCTTGCAGAATGGAGGTATAGTAGTACATATCATACATCAACAAAAATGTCACCTTTTGAATCCTTGTATGGGTATCCACCTCATACAACAATATAATATGTCAACAACAATTTCAAAGTTCCAACAACAAGAGCTTACCTAGCAACATCCGATTAGGCCATCCACATTTTGAAGAACCATCTCGAACAAGCAAGAAACCACATGAAACAACATGCAGACTAAAAAAGAACCTGTTAGTGCCAAAAACTATTCTCACACTACTAGAAGAACAAGCCAACACAATCTCAAAAGTAAAATTAAATAAAATAGGTTTTAGAGTTTTGGTCTGAATATTTATACACAAAAAGGTAATGAATAGAAACAAGCCAATTCCATAACTAAATCATGAACAAGTTCAAGATCTGGGGATCAAACAGTCTAAATAAACCATATACATTACACAAGAAATACTTTTTTCATCCGCAAAACCACAAGCATTTGCACGAATAAGACTTTACACAAGAAATGAAATTGTAGAATGAGTAACCAAACATATTAGAAATGAAAACAATATAAGAGTAAAATAGGTCTTATCAACATATATATATGATCAATTACATTCTTAAACTTACATAAGAGTACAATAGTCTTAGCTTGAAATGTATGAGCTTCAAAAAGCCTCTCCTTGAACTAAAATTTGATCCATACTACCATCTAATTTATTTCTTTTATCCTTGTTCATCCCAAAAACAGTTACTTAACTAACTAACTAAATTTTAGGTCAAGTTCTCGAAACTGCTACTAAAATGATTGTTTTTCAAAATAAACTATTAACTTTACAAAAATTAACCATAAGACACCTGCTAGTAATGATCTTTAAAGATTTTTAGCTGCCTCAGCCAGAAGTGCTACCCTTCCAAAGCTTGTGATTTCCTTCTGGTTCTTTGTTGTTCTACTTCCAAGTCTTCAACTTTCCTTGACAGTTCTCGATTGTGCCGAGTCAAATCCTGGATTTTCTGGTTCAACTCCTCAAATTTTCCTTGAGTCTGCCTCTTCCTTTTTAAATCTTCCTTTGAAACCACAATCAACTCCTGGTAATGTGTGTTAATATCTTCAAGATCCTCCCTTAATCTCCTGTTTGCCATGACCAAACCCTCATTTGTTTCTATCAGAAAATCGATTTGATACTTATACTGTTTAACAGTCTTCTGAAGATTTTCATTTTCTGAGTCTATGCATTTTCCTTCTTGAAATGAGGAAGATTTCTCTGATAACCATGGGATATTCAGTTTCTTGAAAATTGCATCATCATATTTTTCATGCTTGAATACTTCTGACACTACAGGAATCTCTGGGGATCCAACCCATTCAGTGTTGCAATCCATTGATTGCTCTACAATTTTCTTTTTACTTGTAGATGATTCCAACATCACTGAATGCTGTTTCCTAGTATGAGCCTGCTGAGGACTAAGACTCTCCTTTTCTTCCACATATTTTTCGGATGATGAATTTTCGATCTTAGTAATTTTGTCTTTCATCAATCTAGGGTTTAAAATTATTTTCATGTTAAGTCTTAACTTATTCTTTGATCTTGTTTTGGGTCTCCAATTTGATTCTCCTATCATTGCATAAGACTTCCCACGAAACTTTATAGTGGAAATTTGTACACCTTCATTCTTTAGTTCAACCACTGGATTTCCTTTGAGTTTTTTACTTTGGATTTGTATGTTCTCAGCTTCAAGCTTGGCTGGAACAAAAACATCTTCTATGATTTCTTGAATATCAGTGAATTCTTGATCATGTTCAACTGATTTCCTTTCTTCTTCCTGTTTCAAAACTGCTGCCTGGACTTCTTCTACATTTTCAGAAACTTCTATATGATTACCCTCATAAATCTCTCTTTGCTCTTCACGTACAGGTTCTTCAAGATTCTGAACTGAAAACTCCTCTTGAACATTTTCTTCTACCGACTCAACAATGACTTCCTTCTGTTGGGGCCTAGAAATTCGCAGGTGGCAACAGTAAGGGATTCTCCCCAATCAACGTTCCCAACTAGCCTGTTGATTGTTTGGTGTAGGTAATCCATTCGGTTTGCGGTCCGGCTACCGTAGGTCAAAGTAACAAAAGGGTTTACCGGTCGCAGCCCGGTCCACCGGAATTTGTATTTTTTAACTTGAGAATGATATGCAAGAATCTAACTAAACATGCAGGGTGCGGGGAGCAGTCACAATGTGATGCGCAGGTTCTTACCTATCGTCTTAGGCTCACCAGCACCAGAATCACACATGCATCTATGCACTGACCTAGCTATCTGTCTATCTATTTATCTCTATCTACCTATCCCCGAGGACCCAAATTATATTTAATAAATATGGGCAATGCGGATGTGCACACATGATAAAAGCAATTACAGATAGCTGACATTTACTTTTACAGGCATGAACAATGAAAGATATTTCCACAACTAGCTAACCAATTGTTTCGTAATAAGCATGCATTACTCATGGTGGTTATTTCATAAAATAAATCAGAAATCATTTAATCAAGACATAGGTCATAAGTTAGAACGATCTCACGATTCATGGACACAATGCCGAAAAACAAAGTAGTTCATCTTTCAACTATCCATGGCAAAACATTTGAAATCCCCACCGATCTTCTTTCAACAGGAAAACTGTAATTTCTATTGCAAAATGAAGTAGTTCTTCTTACAATATGTCATCACCAGTCTTACTGGGGAAAAAATCCCCTTTCCTCTCTACCCTTCCTACTTTTATACAAAAAAGGTAAAAAATGGTTGGGCTGCCCAAAGTGGCCTTTGGGCTTCCCAACCCTTTGTTTTCCCAATGCTTCATTTTTTCCAAAAAGGCTTTTACAAATTATTAAATTAATACAAAATTGACCGGTCCTCTATGAGGAGGGTCCTGCTTGACTTTCTAGGAACTTCTTCCACGCTGCTGCTTCAGTAGCAAGGCCTTCAAAAGCGCATGGCTCCAGGAACTGAACGTTTATGTCAAACTTCTCGACTTGGTTCCTGATGGCCTCGATTCTTGCTGGGCTCAGCCGTAGCTGATATTCTAAAAACTGCAGGCTAACGGCTACGTGTCTTATTTCATTCTTCAGCACTTGGTCATCAATGGATTTCACCTGCTGCGTTCTGGCCTCCGCCTCTTGATATCTTTGTTGCAAAATTTCCAGAAAGGATTCATGATCCGGGAACTCCTCAAGCCTGTGCTCAGCCTCTGTTTGACATCGGTTGTACGTGTTCAGGAGCCTTCTGAAATACTCTGAGCATGCTCCCTGCGTCTTTTTTATAGCTTTCTTAAAGTCTTCTGCAGTACTGATGGCAAACTCTACTAGGCTGTGATCTCTCCTGAGGGTTTGATGATCTTTGGTTGGTAGTTCTCCTGGAATCTCGGCATCATCTTCTGATCTTGCCATTCTGGCATTCAAGACCTCAAGAACATCTTGGGACCTGTCTACGAAATAGGAGGAAGTTTCTATGATCTCCTCTAACCTGCTGTCCATCTGAAGAACTTTGCATCTTTCTTCTTCCAGAGCAGTCTGCAGCTGCATCATTTTAGCCTTTTGCGCTAGGATATATTCTTTAAATGGTTGCAGATCAACTTGCTGTTCCCTTGCTGTCTCCAGTTCAGTAGTCAGAGAAGCCAGCTACTCTTTCAGTTCTTTGGTGTATTCAGTATTGGACTCATAGATGATAATCTGCTGCACCTCTAGGTCCTCCACCTTTGCCCTCAATTGTTCCTTCTCATTCTTCAGATCTTGAACTTCCTGTTGCGCATTTTCTAGAGCCTCTTGTGCTGTTCCCTTGGCTTGTATCTCCACCTGAAGGACATGGATTTCACCCTTTGTGGATTCCATTTCCCTTAGCACGTGTTCATACTTCCTCTTAAGTCTGCTACCCTCTCCTCTTTCTTGTCTCAGTGTGTCCTTTAGCTGAGCAGTGGTCTTCTTAGCTGACTCTAATTCAATCATCACCTTGTTTATGCTATCAGCGGAGGCATCAATTAGTGCAGCCCCGGCTCTTATCGTGAGCATAGGATATTTGTTTGTCCCTAGCATGACTGCTATATCTGTGACCATTTTCCCTGATAGATCTTTCGCCTCCACCTTCTTTTCCGTCCTCCTCATTATTCTTTTAGTGGTCCTGTCATAATATACAGAACTGAAATCAGGGACTTCTTCCCCCTTCTTCTGGACGAAAGGCACTATTTGGAGCATAGGGGTTACAGGAGTGCTAGCAGTAGGTACTTGAAGGATTTGCACCTCAAGGTTTTCCTCTTCCTGAATCTGCCCTGTTGGTGTTTCAGAGGCTGACTGTTGTGTTAACTTTATCTTTTCATCCTCCCGCCCTTGCAGCTCTTCATTTAGTTTTCTCTGTGCTTCTTCGGCAGCTTTCCTGGCTGCTTCTTCTGTTTCTCTGGCTGCTTCTTTTGCTAGTTCAGCTGCTTCCTGGGCAGCTTTCCTTTTCTCTTCTTCTCCCTTCCGCAGCCAATCTGCAGCCTCATTTTCCAGCCTCTGAGCTTCCTCCCTTATCCTTTTGGCTCCTTCTTCAGCTCTGGCTTGTTCAGCTTTGGCCTGCTCTGCCCCTTTTACACCTTTGGTGGGGTTCTTTGGTTTGAATCTTCTGCTGAGTGCCGTCATGTTTGGGGCATTCCTGAAGACGGATTCTTCACTATCGAAATGATGGGTGTACTCGAAAAACACCTTGTGCTTCTTACAGTGCTCAGCTACTTTACCATGAGTGTCATTTCTCCGGAAAGGCATTTCCCCAAAATGGAACTTCCCTAGTTCCTCTATGAATTCGTCAGCTTGTTTCACATTGGTGAATTTACAGCTACCCAGCTTGAATGGTAAAGGGGGATATGCAGTATTCTTGTGCTGGAACAAGAAATTACCAATTCCGTCAATGAACACCTGCCTGACCGCCTCTTTATGGATTATATAATCCGTTGCATACTTTGGCAGCAGATAAGGTGTCTTCGACCCTCCATACATTCTGAGATACATACCATTGTCTGTCAAGAAGTAATCTCCATGTTCCTCTATCACCTGCATAGCATCTTCCGACATGCAATTACATTCCTTCCGGAAGATAAGCGTGTATAGCGGCATAATGAAATGCTCACAGACCTCTCTATAATAACTGTGGTATTGATGAGCCCACAACGGTTTGTAAGCTGCATACACAGGCATTCTTTCCCTATCCCAGACACACTTGAGCCCGAGGAAAGGCTGGTTGCATAGTATGTAGTCTATCAAAATTGAACTCATATAGAATTCAGATTTTTTACGGGCTTCTCCTCCTCCCAAGGCTGCAGCTACGCAAGAAGAGAGACTACTTGATACTAGGCTGGCCCAGTTGAAGACTGTTCCTTCTATCGCCACATGGAATATAAGGGGTATCCACTCAAATTTGAAAAGTCTGCCATTGGCTCTACCAAAGATCCTATTTAGCATCAGAGCTATAAATCTGTAAGGAGCTCTTAAACTCGCTGTATCATAATCCTCGGTTGTTCTATGTCGATAGAGCTTTCTCGGCAAGAGCATTATCCTCAGGGTCTCCACCAAATCCATCCTGAGGTTATCCAACCAATCATTAGATAGAAATACTTGAGGTTCTGGCAAGTGGTAAGCTAACGCCACATATCCAGGGCTAAATGCAGCATAGCCCTGACCTTCAACATTTCCTATAGGCATTGTGTTGTTGTTTGTATGGGGCAGAATCCATCTCATTACATCAGAGCATGGGAACAGCTCTGGTCTGGTAGCCACCTTCATGATGGCGGATTTTTCTATGTTGGCATAAATGGGTTCTTCTTCGAGACCCATTTCTGGGACTTCCCTGCAGGAAATCAGTCTGTATATCTCACACCATTTATACTCAGGCTCAACACCAGAGACACATTGGGTGTCCTCATATATATATTCTGTCTGAGCGACGACCTCTATTGCTGATTGTTCTTCGACCATAGGGGCCTTCTTTTTCTGCCTTTTGGACATTGTAAGTTCTTCCTACCATGTATAACATTATGACATTAAGCAATTCAAATTTGCGAACATTGTGCAACAGTTTATTCTTTCTCAAGTGTATCATGACTGTAATGAAATTAAGACATAAGCCCTTCAGGCTGAAGAATTGAACTAGCATGCAATACTGTGCAATGTGCTAATATCCTATGTTAATGTGCAAGCAAGAAAAGAAACCAACACATGTATGCACAACCCAGCCATGTCCTGACTATCAGAACTACCAGCACGAAATAGACTCAGTCCACTACTACAATATAATGAGCAATGTCCTTTTGCTGTATGATACTAAAACTTGATTAATCATAATTTGGCTGGCATTAAATCTACATTATTTCACAGTATGCCATTTTTTCCACGATAACAACTCATAAAGCACAAGTATGAATTTTAAACGCAAGGTGCAAATGTATCTTTCCAAACTCAAACGTGGCTTTAGCAAGGATAAAAAAAATGGAAATAGCTCATGCGGCTCGCGGAAAGGTAATTACATCAGTGTGGCTATACACTGCGGGCATCAACATTATTTTTCTGCATACGACGCTTTCATCCAACCCAACTATCTTCAAAATGCAACACTATAGCAGCACCGCCCTCAAACCGCCTAGGGTTTCACAGAAACAAGACCGACGGACGGCGCGGGCGAGAAAGTTGGGGTTCGACAACCAGGTAAACGGAAAAAAACACCAGCGGAGGAAAA
Source organism: Pseudotsuga menziesii (assembly GCA_001517045.1). NCBI lineage: Eukaryota > Viridiplantae > Streptophyta > Pinopsida > Pinales > Pinaceae > Pseudotsuga > Pseudotsuga menziesii. Next base: position 108,281 of record LPNX010945319.1, read on the forward strand.
ACTGGACCGAAAAACTCCTTTGGGTCTCATCATCGTAAGGGAAAAACAGTTGCAGGCAGAACAACGGCCGCCTGCACCGCGCCTTCATTCATTGCGCGCGAGGCAAAAAAAAAAAAACAGGCCGAGGTCAACAATGATTAAAATGCGATTTTTAAAGAAAACGCCCCCCTTCCCAAAATGCAAAACAGCTAACCTAACGGCAAATCTCAATACGCGGGTGCAAAACGCCGGGCGGGGAAGGAAGAAGACTACGACAAACCAAAACAGCGGTGGACCCTTGTTCGTATGTGAAACGGGGCTTTCCTAAAACATCTAACTGCAACATAAAAAATCTTGAAAGGAACAAAGCATGGCGAGAAAGGCCTACCTGGTAACGACGTGAAGTTGACGGGGCGAGGACGGTTGAGCTTCCAACTGACACCTGGACGCAAACACCGGTACGATAGTCCACGGGGGTAGAGGAATCGACAGCGCAGAGAGGAAAACGACAGCTCGAGCCAAAATAAAATAATACCATATTCCAAACCACCCCTCGTATATATAACAAGGTCGCACGTGTGACGGGTCGTATTGGGTGGGGAACGAAAGTGAATCGGGCGGCGAGAATCCCAGACCTTCCGCAACGGCGGACAGTTACCATCCTCAACTCATCCGTTAGCGGTGAATGAACGCGTGGAAAAAAAATGATGATCGGGCGTCGGCGGGGACTGAGATCGGAGGCCAGCAACTTGGACTCCTCCGCAATGGCAGGCAATGCATAACAAAACAACGTTCATAACTCGCATCGGCCACTCAGAGGCTCTACATCGGAAAATCGAAACTCGAACACGCCCGCAACTGCGGAGGGAACAGAAGTTAACGAGCTCCGATACACACGGATCGGCGAGAAACGAAACCTCAGAACCCCGCATGGTCCGCAACGTCGGAGACCAAACAATAACCCGTCCGCAACGTCGGCCAAGGAGATATTCATCCCCTTCTGACGCAGGACAAAATTCCACCCGCAACGGTGAAGAATCGAAAGCCACCTGCAACGGTGAAATATAAAGCAGCAAACCTCCGCAACGACGAAAAGAAAAACCAATGACTTAACTCCCGATTCAGAATGATTTCGAAGGGTAAGCAAAAAGCAATGACGAGCTTGATTATAGATGGGATCATTCTAAGCATTAACGGGGAAAACAGATCGATTGATAGTAATTCAAAGTGTTGTAAAACATTCCAAAAATCCATAGACCAAACCGAGAAGAAAAACCAACTAAATCAAAGTAGAGGAGGGTCCTAAATTTTTTTAGAATTTTGGGAAATTATTGCAGGTGCAACACCTTCTTTAATCTTTTAACTAGGCTATAATGTTTGTTCATTTGTCTCTTCCTGGGCTGGTTCTCTTGCTGAGTCTGGATACCTAACCAGAACAAAAAGTGCTTGCAGGTTCTACCTTTCTTTTGTAGGACTGTGCTAACAATCAATTTAATGAGTCCATGATGAAAAATAGACTGTTGAGTGTGATCTTTATGGATTTTTACTCTATCTGACATTTTTTGCAGGCTCTTTAAAAAGAAGAATGGTAAATTCATTTTGGAGTCTTTATTTAAATGCTGGAGGAACCTGATATGGTATTTGAAGACTAAGGAAAATATGCCTTCACAAGTGATATAACTCTGTAAAATCCTGATAGCCTCCCTCCACTTAGGTTTGAAATTTTGTACAGGCACACCCTTGCCCCAATCTGCCTCAACCTCAAGCAATAGGAAATCCGTTGAATTGAAGGTGAATGGTACTTTTTTAAACCAAATTTCTCCAGCAGTAGCTATACCTGTGGCTTCCTCAATTAACTCTCTGGTGAGTTCGAATTTGAGAGTCTCAATGGCAACTGTGTTCTTGTCTAAACCCTAAGCAAATCTATATAATAATTCCAGATTAAAACCATCGATTTTCTGAAAGAACTCAAACCATCCAGGCCCTTCAAAAATTGTAGCACACTCATGAAACTCTTCTGCCCAGCTGGTATCCATGGGATCAACCCTATTTGTTTTACCACTTGTTTTCATTTTTTACTGTAAAACCCTAAACTATGAATTTCTTTCTAAAATAGTTGAAAGCTATTTTGAAAATGTTTCACTACAGCAATAAAACTAGTAGCCAAGTAAAATCGGGACCATGAAATCGCAATTTCTTAATTGCCCCTATCAAAACTAACCCTCTGTCAGTGAAAATCATGAATAAGTTAATGATTTCTCTATCTGGTTGCATACCTGTCATAATGATGATTTAAAATGCTGAATATGCACTTTCCTGTCCTCATACATGTCGGACAAACCTCCACAGTTTTGTCTTCAATGGCCATGATTACACCCAGTTCCTTTAATAATTTTGTCAAATTAAAAACAAAGGTGAACCCATTATCTCTGATAATCTTGGCAATTGCTCATTCCCTTATCGTTATGATTAAATGGATTCAGAGCACGCACTATCATATGTGTTCAAAAAATTCCACTAACTCAACTTTCCTACAGCCATGATTCTCCTCCATAACCCTTTCCTCCTTTCATACACATGTCACCATGATTACTGAGCTCTAAACACGTATCACTCCGTCTTCACAGGTGTAAAACAAGTCCTTATGCTTTCAATTACACAGCGAAACCATTATTTGCCATGATTTCGAAAAACAAAATTCTTGTAGCGCTACCCTTCTTTGACCATCGCTCCTACGCTACAGGATTCTTTTTTGCATATTTTTAAACATAAGGATTAAAAAACAAGGTTAGTCACCAAGCACAAAACTCAAAATCCTCTTTATTATAAGTTTAAAAACCTTAAAGATATATATACATGACTAATAAGCCCAAAAAATAACCTTAAAACCCCCAAAAAAGAAATAAACCTAAATAATCAAAATTATTTAAAACCTAAAACTAGAAATCAAAATGTATTTAATACTAAAATCTTCACAAACAACTAAAAATATAAAATCATAGTAAATCGAAATTTGAAAATTAGAACAAAAAGAACCAATAAACTAAAAACAAGATCTAGTTATAACATCTGGCTCCTGCTGCGAGATGAAGTCCTCCTTGTGAGCCCTCAAGATCAGTGCCTTCTGCCATTTAACTGAACCTATCTGCTACTCTGCAAAACATCCATTGGGATATGGAGTCTTTATTGAATCTTTCACTCACCGATATATACAATGAAACAACAAATTCCCTTCCTTCAAAAGCTGTAAAAATGTTTGAGGAATCGTCCATTCACTGGATTGGACAATTCCTCACCTTCCAAAGTCTGTAATATGAAATTATTGTTCTCCAAAAGTTTTGAAATTATGAAAGGACCAAGCCATAAATTGTCAGACTTACCATTCTTATCGTTCTGTTTCTTTCTAACATCCCACCTTAGTACCATATCTCTAGAGGAAAAAGTGTTTTCTTTTATCTTCCCGTCAAACCTTTCTTTTATCTTCTTTCTGTACATTTGAGCCTTTTATTCTACAGCTTCACGCTCCTGTTGTAATTCAATAAATGCTTAAATTATCCTTTGAATATCACTAGTCTCCTCTTGACTATCTTGAAATAATTTAATCACTGGAATACCTAGTTGAACTAGAAAGACCACATCAGTGCCATATACTAACTCAAAAGGAGAAGTTCCAATTGCTTTCTTAGTTGTTATCCTATCTGCCCAAAGTGCATATTTCAACATTGAATCCCATTACCTTTTATTTTGACTCAACAACTTCTTGAAACTCTGAATAATATTCTTATTGGTTGATTCTGCCATCCCATTCCCATTAGGGTAATAATGTGTTGAATGTTTCAAGACAATCCCATTTTGTTCACAAAATGCAACCATAGCTTTAGACTTAAAGGCTTTAGCATTATCAGTCAGCAACTTCTTAGGACAACCAAATCTGCTAAGAATATTTTCTTGAATAAAACTGATTATCACCTTATCATTTGCATTTCTAGTGGGAATGGCCTTCACCCATTTGGTGAAAAAATAATTGGCTGTCAGTATCCATCTATGCTGTCCCGAAGATGCAGGGTTTATCTCACCTATGAAGTCTAAACCCCATTGTTGAAAAAGGGCATTCACTGCAATGGGTTTCAATGGTAAAGACAGAACCTTCTATTTACCAAAAAACTTTTGACAAGGAACACAAGCTCTAACCTGCTGATATACATCAGAGAATAGGGAAGGGCAATAATATCCAGACCTCAGGATTTTATAAGCAGTAGCCTTCCAGTATTTGTGTCCTCCACAAGCACCTTCATGTGATTCTGAAATTACTTCCTCAATCTGTGACTTGTCTAAACATCTGAGCAAAATACCTCATGGATCCTTCCAACACAACTGCCAATCTACTAAATAGTATTTAGTAGCTTTTAATTTCAGTGACCCAACTGCCTTTTTGTCTAGATGTTCAGGACACTGCAAATACAATAAGAAATGAACAATGTCTGCATACCATGTAGATTGTACATATTGCTCCATAATATTTTCCTTCTCTTGCTCAGCATGCAATTCTTCTTGTATAGGTTGTTCTACCATCAAATGAAGGCCTAAAGCTTCATAGTTGGAATAAGCCAATAACTTTGCTAGACCTTGTCCTTTCACCAACTTAGTAGGCTTGATTTCCACATCATACTCCATTATCTTAGCAATCCATTTTCCTTGTTTTCCTTCACTATCAGGCTGAGTTAAAATATCCTTAATGGAAGCATTGGGAACATAAGCAATGACTTTTGAATGGAAGACATAAATTATGAAAATTTTTAAATCCTTTACTAGTGAATAAGCTTGCTTTTCCAAGGTACTGTACTTCAACTCCGAATACATGAGGGTCTCTCTGAAAAATGCAATTGGCTGCTCCAATCCATCACCATTTTTCTGTAACAAAACAACAGCTATTGTGTCATGTGATGCAAAAGAAAAAGTCAGAAAATCTTTCGAAAAATTAGGGCTCACTAGCATCGGTGCTTCTGTAAGAGCTTGCTTTATCTTCTCGAATGAATTCCTAGCCTCTGCTGTCCACTTTACTTCCTGATCTTTCTTCAACATAGCTGTTATCTGTTTACTAGTTTCAACAAAATTTGGTATAAACTAGTGGGGAAAATTAATTTTCCTAATAAAGATTGCACATCCTTCTTACTTCTAGGAAAGCTGATTTTTAAAATGGCCTTGATTCTTTATGGATCTATCCTTATCCCATTAGCTGAAACCAAATGTCCTAGTAGCTTACCCTCCTGCACAACAAAATGAGACTTTTTTGGATTTAGTGACACTCCATATTTTCTGCATTTTAAGAAAGTTTGTTTGAGGTGCTTTAGATGTTCTTCATCAGACTGTGAGAACACTATAATATCATCCAAGTAAATCACAACAAATTTCTCTTTCTCCCCAACAAAGGCTATATCGATAGCCCTTTGAAAGGTGGCCCCAACATTCATCAATACGAATGGCATTTTGTCATACATGAAGGTACCCCAAGGGGTATTCAAGGCTGTCTTCTCTTGGTCATCTGGATGCATTGCAATCTGGTTATACTCGGAGAATCCATCCACCATTGAAATCCTCTAAGTAACCACCACCTTCTGCAAGATTTGCTCAATTTTTGGCAATGGATAATTGTTTTTCAGTGAGGACCTATTCAGATTATGGAAGTCTACACACAACCTTATCTATCCATTCTTGTTCCTGACAGGAACTAGGTTTGCTACCCATGATGAGTATCTAAGAGGAACAATGATTTTTGCATCCAATAGTTTTTTAACGTCTTTTTCTATGACAAGAAATAATGCAGGATTGATTCTTCTTAGTTTCTGTCTGAATGGTTTTACATTAGGCTTCAAAGGCACTTTATGCTGAATAATACTAGCGTCATAAGTTTTAAAATCTTCGCATGACCAAGCAAAAATATCAACATATTCTTTCAACAACTTAATGTACCTGTCTCTTTGCTCCACTGAAAGTGCTTTAGAAATCTTCAGTATCCTGGGCTGCTCCTTTGTACCAATATTACAGTCCATAACATTCTCTTCTGAAGACTGCATAGCTGTTTTAAATGGAGTGTCGTCTTTTGAAAAAATCCTTTCAAGGGGAACCAAACCCTTGGGAATAAAATCACCTTTCAGCTCAATAATTTTATGAGCAACAATTTCATTTTCTGAATATTCCTTAGCATTTTCAGTCCCATCATTCTGCTCTTGATCAATTAAAGAATTAAAGAACTCACCAGTCAATTCTAAAAATCTCTTAATCTCCAAGTCATCTTCAAAAACCCTCCATTGTTTGATATTATCAGGAATTGAAGGTCTGTACCTGACTTCTATGGGATATTTAAATGAGTTGTTTTTGGAATCTTGAAATGAGTAGTTGCTAGAACAAGTGAATCAACAGTTTGGTTATGATCTTTGGGAATACAGGAAATGTTAAATGATATAAAGAAATTATCTATCATGTCCCAAACCTCATTCCTGTACACTTTTAACAAATCCTAATTTACTTGATAATTGTCCCTCACTTGCTGGACAACTAATTCGGAGTCGCCATAGACAGAAATTTGATGAATGCCCATATCTTTTGTAGCCTTTAAACCCAATATCAATGCCTCATAATTTGCCATGTTGTTTGTAGCTACAAAACCCAACTTATACATCAAACTTACTGATTCACCATCAGGGGGAGTCAACATAATACCTTCTCCTACTCCTTCCTTAGATGAGGAGCCATCAAAATACATTTTCCACAACTCATCTTTTTGTTCCACATAACACTTGACTAGTTTTTCCTTCTCAACATGTAACATACCAGTTGTATTGTCATCACTGAAATGTAACATGCAAGGACCCAAATCCTTTTCTACAACATATAATGGATGATTTGTTGGATTCCTATCATCAGTAATAATGTAAGCAAATTGTAATTCTCTATACAACCTCCTATTCTCACCTCCAAAAACAGGAATTGTTGCATATGACAAATCCATCTGTAAGGTACCCCCTACCTTCTTAGCCCAAGCCCTAGAAAGTAACATTCCAAATTTGGGAGTGATATCTGCCACTACTACATCCATGATGACACTCTTCATAGGCAATTGAGTTAAATTAACCACCATATCCTTAATTACTCCCAAACATTTCACAGCTCTAGAATCAAAAGCATACAAGTCATGATAGGGTTTTGTAATACTTAAACCCAAAGCTTCCATAACTGCTTTTAGCATCAAATTGTGAGAAGCACCAGAATCAAGTAAACAATTGTGAATCATGAACAGTCAATGTTATATAGAAAGGTGGGGATGAATTTGAATCATTCTCAATTTGTTAGCTAGAGCAGATCCAATAAATATTTTAGAATGTTCTTGTAGGTTTATTGTATTTGAAGGTTTTTGACCAGCTGCTGAGCCCGTCATCTTTAAAACTGAATTTTTATAACAAGGATTTTTTTATCAACTCAGTAAAAGGCATTGGAATTTTAAATTTTACACAACTCATTTTCAAAATTAAAATTATGCAGATTCTTATTCACTTCTTCAACTTCAAAACCTTTTATGGATTGCCCTGATTCTTCCCTTTTTCCTGTGTTTGACTGCATGATTGTTTAGGAGGAAGAACTGCTTTCTTTCTAGGGTTTTGAGCAACCTTCTTTGGTCCTGACCTTAAATCATTAGTCCTCTTGGGTTCAGACTGGCATATCTCAGTTGTTACTTCAAGACCTAAATCATTTTCTATCTGAAAAATATTTGCATCATAATATTTAGAATTTAAATAATCTTCTTCAGTTAAAAAACCTTCTGTCAACAGTTCCCCAAAATAATTTATGTCTTGATTTGTATCTTGAAACTGCCCATCTTCCTCTTCTTCTCCTTTATCATTGACATTGTTTTGGAGTGGTGGTGGCACCTTCTGATCTTCATCTTCTCTTCTCTCCCTTTGTATATCATTATTCCTTCTTTCTCTGGGAATAAACCTAGGTGCAAAATGGCATCTAAACTGATTAGGGTTATTAGGGTTTCTTTCCCCTTCTTGAGCAGGCCTGTTTGAATTCTTCTCCAATTCCAAATTGTTTAATTTTGCTGTTAAATTTTTTACTAATTTAGCCATTTCATCAATTTTACTATCAGCTGATTGTGATGTTGAAACTACTGGAGCAACCTCCTTTTTACCTTTTTTGTCATAAGTTTGCTGATCTGAATTCACTTTCAGTCTATTAGAAGCTAGTATATTGGATTCTATCTCTAATGCTGCTTCTTGCATGCTTAATAGAATGACTGGTCTTCTTTCTCTTAGGTGTAAAGAAAATTCATGATCAAAAGAATTTGCACAGGTAAGTTTTGCTGAATTTTTAGAGGGTTTGATTTCTGCCGAAATTCTACCATACATCTTGTTAAATCTTTTAGAAAATTCTGCTATGGTTTCATCCTTTTTACTCCTTCGGGCTCCAAATTCTGTAATATAATCTGTATGATCCTTGGTATCACCTCATTGCCTCATGAAAACATCCTGAAGCTCCTCTATCAAGATAATTGAATTTGCTGGTAGTTCTCTGAAGCACAATGGGATTTTTCCAGGAGATTGATTTTTTGCCTTTTTAAAGGACCGAGGAGCAGTAAATATTTGAAAACTGCTAACATGTATAGAAGGTGTTAACCATGATGAATATTGTTTTTCTTCCTCGGAAAGTGGAAAGGGTGACAGTAGGTCAAATTTATTAGGGCTACATAAAACCGGGGATGACTGTGATTTCTTATTTTTCTTAGCTTCTTTCAAATTTTTCTCTGGGTCTGAGACACCCAGGTGTAATGGTGAAGTAGGTTTCCTTCTTGTCCCAACCTTCCTAGTAACCAATATGGATACTATATGGTGAAAAATAGTCTAAATGATTTGTTGGTTTTGTCCACCTCTCAAAACCAGTTGAATGGTAAAAACCCAAGGGAATGTATGATTCAACTTTGTCCTCGACAACGACGCCAAAGATGTTAGTGCCAGAAATTGTTCTTAGACTACTAGAAGAACAAGCCAACACAATCTCAAAAGTAAAATTAAATAAAATAGGTTTTAGAGTTTTGGTCTGAATATTTATACACAAGAAGGTAATGAACAGAAACAAGCCAATTCCATAACTAAATCATGAACAAGTTTAAGATCTGGGGATCAAACACTCTGAATAAACCATGTACATTACACAAGAAATACTGTTTTCATCCACAAAACCACAAGCATTTGCACGAATAAGACTTTACACAAGAAATGAAATTGCAGAATGAGTAACCAAACATATTAGAAATGAAAACAGTACAAGAGTAAAATAGGTCTTATTAGCATCTATATGATCAATTACAGTCTTAAACTTACATAAGAGTACAATAGTCTTAGCTTGAAATGTATGAGCTTCAAAAATCATCTCCTTGAACTAAAATTTGAACCATACTACCATCTAATTTATTTCTTTTATCCTTGTTCATCCCAAAAACAGTTACTTAACTAACTAACTAACTTTTAGGTCAAGTTCTAGAAACTGCTACTAAAATGATTGTTTTTCAAAATAAACTATTAACTTTACAAAAATTAACCATAAGACACCTGTCAGTAATGATATTTAAATATTTTTGGCTGCCTCAGCCAGAAGTGATATCCCTTCCAAAGCTTGTGATTTCCTTCTGGTTCTTTGTTGTTCTACTTCCAAGTTTTCAACTTTCCTTGACAGTTCTTGATTCTGCCAAGTCAAATCCTGGATTTTCTGGTTCAACTCCTCAAATTTTCCTTGAGTCTGCCTCTTCCTTTTTAAAGCTTCCTTTGAAACCATAATCAGCTCATGGTAATGTATGTTAATATCTTCAAGATCCTCCCTTAATCTCCTGTTTTCCATGACCAAACCCTCATTGGTTTCTATCAGAAAATCAATTTGATACTTATACTTTTAAACAGTCTTCTGAAGATTTTCATTTTTTGAGTCTATGCAGTTTCCTTCTTGAAATGAGGAAGCTTTCTCTGATAACCAGGGGATATTCAGTTTCTTGAAAATCACATCATCATCTTCTTCATGCTTGAATACTTCTGACACTACAGGAATCTCTGGGGATCCAACCCCTTTAGTGTTGCAATCCATTGACTGCTCTGCAATTTTATTTTTACTTGTAGATGATTCCAACATCACTGAATGACGTTTCCTAGTATGAGCCTGTTGAGGACTAAGACTCTCCTTTTCTTTCACATCTTCTTCGGATGATGAATCTTCGATCTTAGTAATTTTATCCTTCATCAATCTAGGGTTTAAAATTCTTTTTCATGTTAAGTCTTAACTTATTCTTTGATCTTGTTTTGGGTCTCCAATTTGATTCTCCTTCATTCTTTAGTTCAACCTTCATTCTTTAGTTCAACTATTGAATTTCCTTTGAGTTTTTTAATTTGAATTTGTATGTTCTCAGCTTCAAGCTTGGCTGGAACAAAAACATCTGCTATGTTTTCTTGAATATCAGTGAAATCCTGATCATGTTCAACTGATTTATTTTCTTCTTCCTGTTTCAAAACTACTGCCTGGACTTCTTCTACATTTTCATAAACTTCTATCTGATTACCCTCATAAATCTCTCGTTGCTCTTCACATATAGGTTCTTCAAGCTTCTGAGCTGAAAAATCCTCTTGAACATTTTCTTCTATTGACTCAGCAATGACTTCCTTCTTTAATCTTTTAACCAGGCTGTAATGTTTGTTCATTTGTCTCTTCTTGGGCTAGTTCTCTTGCTGAGTCTGGATACTTGACTAGAACAAAGATTGCTCCCAGGTTCTACCTTTCTTATGTAGGACTTTGCTAACAATCAATTTAGTGAGTGCATGGTGAAAAATAGACTGTTGAGTGTGATCTTTATGGCTTTTTACCTTATTTGACATTTTTTGCAGGCTCTTTAAAAAGAAGAAGGGTAAATTCATTTTGGAGTCCTGATTTAAATGTTGGAGGAACCTGATATGGTATTTCAAGACTAAGGAAAATCTACCTTAACAAGTGATATAACTCTGTAAAATCCTGATAACCTCCGTCCACTTAGGTTTGAAATTTTGTATATGCACACCCTTTCCCCAATCTGCTTCAACCTCAGGAAATAGGAAATCCCTTGAATTGAAGGTGAATGGTACTTTCTTAGACCAAAGTTCTCCAGCAGCAACTATACCTGTGGCTTCCTCAATTAACTCTCTGGTGAGTTCGAATTTGAGAGTCTCAATGGCAACTGTGTTCTTGTCTAAACCCTGAGCAAATCTGTATGATAATTCTAGATTAAAACCATCGATTTTCTAAAAGAACTCAAACCATCCAGCCCCTTCAAAAATTGCAGCACACTCAGGAAACTCTTCTGCCCAGCTGGTATCCATGGGCTCAACCCTATTTGTTTTACCACTCTTTTTTATTTTTTACTGTGAAACCCTAAACTGTGAATTTCTTTCTAACATAGTTGAAAACTATTTCAAAAATGTTTCACTACAGCAATAAAACTAGTAGCTAAGTAAAATCGGGACCATGAACTCGCAATTTCTGAATTTCCCCTATCAAAACTAACCCTCTGTCAATGCAAATCATGAATTAGGTAATGATTTATGTATCTGGTTGCATACCTATCACAATGATGATTTAAAATGCTGAATATGTGCTCTCCTGTCCTCACACATGTCAGACAAACCTCCACAGTTCTGTCTTCAACGACCACGATTACACCCAGTTCCTTTAATAATTTTGTCAAATTAAAAACAAAGGTGAACCCATGATCTTTGATAATCTTGGCAACTGCTCGTTCACCCGTCATTATGATTAAATGGATTCAGAGCACACACTGTCATATGTGTTCAAAACATTCCACTAACTCAGCTTTCCTACAGCCATGATTCTCTTCCATAACCCTTTCCTCCTTTCATACACATGTCACCATGATTACTTAGCTCTAGAAACATATCACTACATCTTCACAGGTGTAAAACAAGTCCTTATGCTTTCAATTACACAGCGAAACCATTATTTGCCATGATTTCGAAAAACAAAATTCTTGTAGCGCTGGCCTTCTTTGACCATCGCTCCTGCGCTGCAAGAATCTTTTTTTGCATATTTTTAAACATAAGGCTTAAAAAATAAGGTTAGTCACCAAGCATTAAACTGAAAATCCTCTTTATTATAAGTTTAAAAACCTTAAAGATATATATACATGACTAATAAGCCCAAAAAAGAACCTTAAAACCCCCAAAAAAGAAATAAACCTAAATCATCAAAATTATGTAAAACCTAAAATCATAAATCAAAATGTATTTAATACTAAAATCTTCACAAACAACTAAAAATATAAAATCATAGTAAATCAAAATTTGAAAATTAGAACAAAAATAACCAATAGACTAAAAACAAGATCTAGTTATAACATAACCGATCGAGAATTTGAAGTGGGAAATTGAGTGTTTGTTCGCCTTCAATCGTACAAACAAACATCAGTAAAAAGTTCCAAAAATCATAAACTTGCATCCACGTTATATGGCCCATATAAAGTTCAAAACCAAGTTGGAGAAGTGGACTATGCTCTAGACATCCCAAATAAAGGAAAAATACATGTCTTCTTCCATGTGTCATTCCTAAAGAAGAAATTGGGCTCAACCACTCACATAGAAACTGAAATGCATATGTTAGATGATGAAGGAAAATTAGTGCTGGAACTAGAGTGCATTTTGGAAATTAAAACCAGAATACTTCGCTCCAAATTAGTCAATGAATACCTTATCAAGTGGAGAAACTTACCAGATGACGAAGCTACACGGGAGAATGAATATTATCATTCGTGCCACCCAACCTTACCAATACTTGGTGGACGAAGTATTTCAGAGAGGGATGACTAGTAATAAAACTAAATAGTTTAGTAACTTAGTTAATAATTTGTTATTTATTAATTAACGGCTTGATAGGTCACATCATTTAATGGTGACCCTTGATTTATATTAAGCCGCAGTGTACTCCTTGTAAAAAGCATCAAATCAATTAATAAAATATATCTTTTGTAATTTCCATTCCAGTGTGTGGATATGGATTTAATTCTGGCGTGTTTTTATATTCATCCACCTGCACATGCATATGTTCTTTTATAATTTCCCATGGGGAAAAATTTATAAACATATAGTTTTTATTTACCCCCTCTTATAATTGAAATGATGGATTGGGATACTATAGAAATATTAATTGTTCCTATTTTTAAAAGTGGAGATATAAACAGTCCTTCTAATTACAAGACCATTATGATTAACCCTCTTTTAGCCAAGTTAAATGGAATTATTTGGAAAAGAAGATCATCATATGGCTCAAAAGTCATAGAAAAAGAGCTAAAGGCCATGGAGTATTTACGAGTTATCATTCAACAATGGACCTCCTTGTTACATTTAGGACCATATACTATTAATTTTAAAAGTCATGTATGCCATGTTATTGGAAGAAACAAAATTACACATTATAAGTAAGTGTAAACTTTAACATAGTTTAATCTATAAGATAACAACAATATATAAACTTAATAAGTAAATTTAAATTCACTATCAAATATAAAACATATTTAACCATACATTAAAATATACTTAATCATTTCCTTATGAAAGTATATTCGACAAGTATTGAAATTTGAAGTTGAAATATAAGGTTTTTTTGTTAAGCCATCATAGTCTTATATTACTATATCAACAAAAATTACATGGTGTCAAGTGGCTAGTATGCCATTGGGGAAACCAGACCAACCATAGAAAATAAGTTTATCAACTATTTTCCATATAAAACTAGTAGTAAAAGTCTTTATTAAACAATTCCCCAAGATTCCATGTTTATCAAAACTGTCATATCTAGTGTTCTTCAAAGTAAAGCTAACTAAAAACAAAGTAAAGAAACTAGTCATCATTAGGAATTGATACAATGGTCACCTTAGGCACTGGTTGAGAGTGTTATGATGCATAGTTGGAGACATCTCCTTGAAGACCATACCAGTAGTTTCCTTTACAAGAAAATTAAGTTTTTCCCTGAGCATTGTCATTACCTTGATGATTATATGGAGTTTGGCATCTACTCGACGAATCTGTTCTTGATTCTCATTAAGATGTAACATCATCTCTTTCCTCTCCTCCCTACTGTCCATCAATGCTTTTCCTAGAAAGGCATTCATGTACTAATACAAAGATACAATCATAGCATATTTTGTGTCTCACGTCATGAATGACCCTCCATCCTGAACCTAATGCTCCATCTTGGAATGAATATTCATCGCTCCCAAATCCTCCCGCTCAATATTCATCATGTGAAGGAGGCTAATTTATTTCCTTGGTGTGAACATTTTTGTTTAAACCAGACTACTTTCGAGACGCTGTCCAATATGTGTAGGTGGGTGGAAAATTTGGAACAACAACAACATAACAAATTTGACCTTTTGAGTATTTTTTAGGTTGAACCCAGTCAATCATCTTCAACCACATAATCTTCTTTCATTGTTGCAGTCGGTTGAACCTGCAAAATTGACAGAAATGGACTAGAATGCATATCTATCACTTCAACCTTCCACTCGAGTTGAAGGCATCGACCTCGAATTGCATCGGTAACCCATCTTCCTTCATCTTTAGTTTTGCTTCAATTTATTTTGGGTGCTCAATAGTGGCCTTATGTAATACAAGCTTTGAATCCCACAATTTTGTACTCAAAATTTTGAATATAATACAAACACTTTCCTTTTTACACAATCATGGTGTGTCTCTTGTGCATTTGATTTCTATTGTTATATGCATGGCTAAAATTCATAAAATAACAAGAACGATGAACATTTACTTTCTTTTTTCAATCATTGAGCGTTTGAATATACCTGTTATGGACCCAAGGATTCTACATAATCCTTTCGGATTAGTGTGAGCAACAATTACTTGTTGCCGATACTCCACATTTGTAATTGTTTTCATATTTTACATTTCCTGAGAAGTCCTTTTCACCCATATCTTCTTGGTGTTTTCATTTTCACACTTCTATCATGCTTTTGATGCACATCTGTTCTTTGTCTCTAAGTCAGATAACTTCCAATAGTTTTGTGCGAACCTGATTTTCGCTGCTGCCATTTTAGAGAGCATTGGATATACTTGTGGCCATACTTATCACACACATAACATTTTATAGAATGACAATAATTTGCTATATGCCCAACAAAATTGCATCTCCAACATCTCATTATTCTACTGGGATTTGGAGCTTTCACATACCTGGTTGCTTCATTCCTTGGGGGCAGTTCAAGATTTATGTGAGGAGGGTCCCGATGATTGAGTTCTTTATTGCAGATGTCTCTACCAATTTACACAAAGCTAATTCATGTCTTATCAATTGGATATCTTTGACAACTTAGTATTTCTTTCAATATAGCTGAGCTATTATTGAACTGGTGTTTCATTTCTGTGTCAATGCTTGCTTCAACCTTTCCTTGAGTTGTGTCTAATTCCTTGAGCTCAATCTGTTTCTACAACAGTTTATTAACAATTCTGACTCCTTCTATGATATTTGAAGCGCACATTGGTTTTCTTCTATTTATTTTATTTTTCCATTTGCGCAATGCAATTCTTCTTCTGTGATTTTCAAAATTTTCTTCAAATCATCCTGTATATCTCTATTCTGCTTGATCATTTTTTCTGCGACTTCAAGTTTCTCCTTGAACCCTTTATTTTCCATTCTTGACTTCTTCAATTGATCCATAGCATTGATTAATTCACCTTCCCAACCAACACCAATATTGTCTTCATCTTCAGACTTTGGACCGCCTTCATAGAAACTAGATTTATCAGAATTTGACACAGTTCTTGTGACTTCCACCGAAGAGTATTTGTTGTCAACAACCATCTCCACCTTGAAAATTTCTTTCAATCCTTTTGAATTTTTCTTGTCCTTGAATTTTGGAGATGGAAAATAGATTCCATAGTAATTTCATTCCTTTTCTTCTTTGGACACGCTTTCAGGATATCTTTTGGTTGAAGATTTTCCTTCCGATTCTTCTTGAATTAAATCCGTAAATAATACGTCGCTTGGACTATCATTTTCTTCTTCATATGAAGAGCTATTTTCTTCAATGTAAAATATTTTATTTTGTTTCAGAATTTTTTTTGGTTCATATCCTTGTTCTGTTGAAGCTTGTCTATCATTCTCGATGCTTTGACTCTTCCTCACTTTCGCTTTCTTGATTTTCATCATATGTACATTTTGAAGAAAAGTGTCCAATTATTCCACATTCAAAACACTTAAAAGGTAGTTTTCCATGATACTTACCTTTTCCTCTATTATGTCTTCTTACGAAGTTGGATTCTTCTTCATTTGAATGGTCAACTATATTTCTGCATTCATTTTTGTTGTATTTAGGATTTCCTGTTGCTTTGAACACAACTAACTTTCTGTATCCATTTTCGGATTTAGTTCTCATTTCATATGCAGTAAGTATTCCATACAACTCGTCCTTGGTTAGATTGTCTAGATCACTTCCATCTTCAAGAAGTGACACTTTTGGATTAAAGCATGTGGGAAAAGTTCTCATGATTTTTGCACAACAACCTTTTATTTAAACATAGCTCCTAGCCATGTTATGGAGTTCACTATTTCATTGACTCTCAGAAAATATGAGGCTACATATTCATCTTCCTTCATTTTTAGGGTTTCGAACTGCGTAGATAACGTTTGTAATTTGGATTTTTTGACCTTATCATCTCCCTCATAGATACTTTGTAATTTGTCCCATACTTCCTTTGCAGTGGTGCACTGCATTACCTTAGTAAATTCAACATCTTCTAATTCACATAGAGTGGCATTCTTTGCTCTTTCAATCCATTCATATTGTTTTCTTTTTTTGAGATCAACAATTACTGCCATTTAGGCTACAATCTCATGATTCTCTTCTAATTCATCATCATTCTCTTTTGATTCTTCTGTGACTTTTGGGAATTTATATCCGTCTTCTATTGATTTCCATACTTCCATCCCAAGTGTTCGCATATAGACTTCCATTATGTTTTTTCATAATGTATAGTTTGTGTCGTCGAATCTTGGAGCTTTGTTAGTGGATAAACCATCTTGCTTCTCCATATCTACATTGGATCAACCTTTCAGATGTTAATCTATTTACTGAAGACACCCGCCCTGATACCAATTGTTGGTATTAAGTTGTTACTAAGAGGGGGGGGTGAATAAGTAATGACAAATATTTGTCCAAAATATGCAGATTTTCAGGTTTAAAAACAATTACACCAATAAACATAACACTTCACAATTATATGAGAACAATTGTATATCGATATGTATATGAATTAAAGTTACATCAATGGGATATTACAGTTTCTGATCATGAGCACCCACTTATTCAAATATTCACTTGATCTCAAGTACAACTTGCGATCTGCTGACACTAACCTACAGTAACTTCTATTCGCTTAAGCTCCAACTTACTACCTCTAGGCACCGACCTAAATGTATATTGGTCTTGTCGCGCAAACCTATGACTTGTGGCTTCAAGATCAGATCTATGAAAGAACTGCACACTCCAGGTGTGGAAGTGACAACTTCCTTTTTTTCTCCAACACCCACTGGAAGGAGATCGTGATCCCTTGAATTTATCAACACCCACAAAAAGGATGTTGCTGCACCCTAAATGAATTCTCCAGTACCAACTAGAAGGAGGAAGTTAACCACATGTTCCTTGCCCCATCCAACCCTCCTGATATGAAATGTGAGTGTATAAGTGATGAAATGTTCTTCCTTCAAAATCCATAACTTCTAAAATATCCTGATCCGTGTTTGCATTTGTTTTCATCCAGTTTACTGAAACAATTATGATCTATGTATTTATCTTAAAGTTACACAACTGTTGCAATAATTGATCTGCATTTTTTTATTTGCGTTTGACTGTTTCCCAAAACAATTCAGATTTGCGTCTGTGAGTTCGTGCCTGAATATCTGTATCATACATTCCTTCCAAAATGCATCTATGTCTTATGTTCGGACCTTTCCTTTAAAATATGTTTGCGTCTTTTAGCCTTAGACATTTCTTCAAAATATGCCTATGTCTTTCAACGTTATACCTTTCTTCAAAATGCATTTGTGTCTTTCAGCGTCAGACGTTTCTTCAAAATACATCTACGTCTTTAAGTGTCAAACGTTTCCTTCAAAATATGATGTGTGAAGATAATAGTGATATGCACAGTTATAATTACTGTTCTTACATCCAGACTTATGGTATCCTATCAATCGATGCTTCTCATATTTCACTGCGGCTCTGCTCCAAAAGAATATTCATCTACAATAAATGATCCATGATACCCCGAAAACTAAAGACTCTGAAGCTTGTCAATTAGGTACATCATCATCTTCCTCAAGCTTGCTTCATCACATCCATCTCTTATGTATTTATAATCTTATTGACTCAAGAGATGTGTCCACATGATGAAGCCCATTTACTTCGGATATCAACCCGCTAGATTGCGTCTCTGACAAGTTAATGTTGCTTCGGCATGCCACTTTTGCAATTCATATTAGTAGTTTAAGACACACAAATTACAACACACTTGTGGGACTTTTGCATACACAATTTACTTAATTTACAAGTCTCATACTTTTGGTTATTTACAATTATTATTTTATGTACATAACTATGTACACAAATGCGACCAATGTCATGATGGTCCTTGGACCGCTTAGGCTTCGATTTTCTGGTCCACATTTTGATCTCTTGACACTTTTCACATATCTTGTCCCTCTTTCAACTTGTCCATATATTCAGCTTGGGTCTTTGATATTTTACCTTTAACATCAATGACAACATACATTCAACAAACATTAAATATAAGTTATTAATAAGTTTTAAAAACTCATTATTTTAAATTTCGAAATTCTATTATCTTAAACTTTGAAAATTATATATTAAAATGAAATTGCTCATATTATATTATTGTTACTAATCATTTTGACCATGTCAATTCAATAGTATTCAACTAAAATTTCAAAACAATCAACCTTAATTAAATACTATTGGATTGACATGGTCAAAATGATTAGTAACAATAATTTGATATGAATAATTTTAGTCTAGTATATAAATTTCCAAGTTCAAAATAACAAATTTTTAAAAATTTACAATTTATATTTTACCAATATTTCATTACATGTCGAATATATTTTTATTAACAATTTTTTAAAAATTTACAATTTATATTTCAACTTCAATTTCATTACATGTCCAATATATTTTTATAAACAAAGTTCGTAGTGCAAAGATTAAGTTTATTTTAGTTTATGGTTAAATTTGTTTTGTATTTGACAATATCCAAGAATGGGTTTACTTTTAGTTAATAATTATATATTTATTTATAATCTTTATTTTTGTTTATTTCCCAATTATATGACATGTTCAACTTTTAACATTAGTAGTTTTTTTAAAGGAAAAAACGTTGTAGAAAACCCTTCAAGTACTTCCCCATGATTCATGAATGGTAAACATGGTACACCATTGGCCTTGATGATGGAACCTCACTCGACTAGGACATTGAGTGAGACCCTCAACATTCACATAGATTGCTAGCTCGGGGACTTGACCTCGTGACCTCCTACTTGCACCTCATAGCACTCAAACGCTCGAGATAGACCACGAGGATTAACATTTATAGTTTATATGCGCTACACAACATTTTTATGTAATAATAAAATAAAATAAATTATTTGGTTAATTAATTTTATATATAATTTAATTTATTTAATAATTGGATAAGTTAAAAATAATTTTAATTGACGATAATAATCATATTTATTTTCCAAGAAAAAAAGTCATATTTTTAATTATGGTGGAGAAAAACATACATTCTTCAGAGTTCCTAAGAGAAACCAAGATTCCAAGATTCCTTCTACTATGTCAAAATTATATTGTTTACAAAAAATCTAATTACTCATGGGTTCCTTCCTATATTTATGTTTTACAAGGAACAAAAAATAACACTACTATTGATTTGCTAAAAACAAAGTGAGCATGTGAATTTAACGAAATCTTAGAACTTCGATGCTAGCAACCAAACCTTATGGAATAATCAGTCATCCAGGTGTATAAAGGAGGAGTGCACGCCCTGCTCATCCAACCTTGAGATATTCATCATTCAAGGAGGGATTCGAATAGACATATTTAAATTGTATGGAAATGAATTATGTTGTGATCTCTTTTGTATGCCTTTCCAATTCCTGAAGATTAATATCTTCCAGGATTCCAAACCCTTTCATTCAATTTATAACTAGAGTAGAATATCCAAAGGATTGCAAGGATAAGACTCCATCCTCCCATGATAAATGGAGCATGAATAAGAGTGCTAAGAACACGATTTGGTTGTTTGTTCTATGTAAAGCATGGCCATAAAAGGAAATATTCCTGCTTTCCATGTGGAACAATATGCCCTTGATTTCCCTTTGGTTCTCATGTCCTTAACAGGTTTCAACAAAAAAATACCAAACCATGGATTTATCAATCATTAACTCACAAATAAATCGTGGCATTCTCATGGACGTATCTTCCTTGTAGAATATGGCAAGTGCCAATAGTCTTGCCACTGATTGGAATGAGGGAATTTTGGGATTTTTGAAGATGACCTCACTCTGGGCTAACAAATACCCCACAATACTAAGAAAGGAATGCATCGCAACGACCTTAATTCCTTCCTCTAAAACCATTGACGAATATTGAGAGCGATGTCATCCTTATCCCATAAGTTCGTAAGATGTAAACTAGTTTCTAAGTATTTCCATACCTATCTGTTATAAGTACAATCTATAATAATTGAGGCATGTCTTCCTTAGATACTTTGCATATGCTACATGAGCTTGGTCCCTTTAGTTGTTGCTTCCCGAGATTCTGAAATGTGACCACTTTGTTCGATAAGATCAACACAAAGAATCTACATTTGAGGGGAGAGTTCACCTTCCAAATTTGTTTGAACCACCATTTAGGGTCAAAATCCCTGTAATCTGTGTTCGATACCCTTGCTTCATCATGTAGAGGCCTCCAACCATTTTCCCTATCCACGTCAACTGATCTGGTTCCTCTGAGAGTCTCATATGTCCTCGATGAAGGTTTTGGATAAATCTCTCCCTTTTTGGTGCAAGATCTATAGGAATCCCTATCACTTGCAAATTTTCCCATCCCTAACTCCATATAGTAGTAAATGTCTCATCATGGATTTGATTCAGGTAGTTTAGGTTGCAACTTCTTAAGAATCCAACAAGTTATTGTTTGAGGATGATTCACAACCCATGATTGAGTCTTATCCTATATGAACTTGATCCCCATTTCCAAACTTAGAGGAAAGAAACCACCCTACAATTGAAAAAGATGAGGTTATCGCCTTCTAGTGCAGGGAACCTCCCTTATAGGATTTCGGCTCACTTCGGATCTAGGACATCTTATCTCCTTGATACCAATTTTGTTTCAATAATCCTTATGAGAGACCACTTTTTGTTATTAAGCTCCACATTGACTTAACTTCCATGGACCTATTAATGGCAGGGATGTCTTTTAGGCCCCATCCACCATTTGTCTTGGGCTTGGAGATTGATTTCCAACTGGTTCAATGATACCATGAGTGTCTTTACCTCTCCATATAAATTAACTATAGGTACATTGGATTTTAGTGATAAGTCCCTTTGGGATGATTACTGGGATAAGGCAATAAACTGAGAGCATTTCGAAGACCGATTTGACCAAAGTGAGTCTACCTCTCCCCGATAACCAGTAGTTTCACTAGAGGTGGATGTAGGTTTCAACATGGCTTAGTAACCAATTCCAATCCATCTTTTTGTATTTATTCTATTTGAGTTTTGTAAGTTTTAATCCTGTGCATAGAAGCAAAGCATACAAATTCTTTTAAGCAAAATGGAGATTACACTATAGCATTCACACATAGAAACATAAATTTACCCTAGAAACCCTTAACCGAGAAAACCAACAAACCTTGGAGCGTCACCTCCTATTTTCTCATTCTCATTATGAATCCTCACAATACAAAATATAGGTATACAACAGCATCCAATACCCTAATCTGTTAACCCAGATTAGAAAATAGACTCCAATCCCTTAACTGGGATTAAGTTATATAATTTTAGAAAATTCGTAAAAATAAGCAAAAAACAACAAAAAATCCCCCAAAACAGCCAAAACATATTTTTTTGAAGGTGGCGACAGGGATGGCCAGACACAACACTGACATGTGCACCTCCCCTCCACATGCACATGCAAATAGTATAACATATACCCAACTTTCACCCACTTGTTGTTTCCTTTGCATAGCAATGAGTCATGTAATCATAAATTCATAGGTTCATGGCATCAATGCCCATATATTCTCTACACCAAGATAACTTGTTTGTACTAATAGACTTTACTAATGAGTCTGCAACATTTTTCAAGGTGTCAACCTTTTCCAGAAGCACCTTCTTGCCTTCAACCATATCTCTCACAAAGTGATATTGCACATCAAAATGATTTGTCTTAGCATGATAAGTAGGGTTCTTTGCCAAAAATATTTCACTTTGGCTATAAAAATATAACCTTATAACTTTCTGTACAAACCCAATACCTGTACATAATCTTTGCAACCACACAACTTCTTTTCTTGCATGAGTGCCTGCCATGTATTCAACTTTTGTAGTTGAGAGTGAAACTGCAACTTGTCTCTTGCTCATCCAACTGATAGCTCCTCCAAATAGGTTAAACACATACCCACTTATATATCTTCTATGATCAAGATCTCCATCCTAGTAGTGGTGCCACACAAATATCTGAAGACCCTCTTAATAAATGTCCAATGCTCCTTTCTTGGTTTTGACATATATCTACTAAAAACTCCCACTGGATGAGCAATGTCTAGTATGGTATAGACCATTGCATACATCAAACTACCAACTATACTTGCATATGGAACTCATGACGTGTCTTCTTCTTCTTCCTGTGTCTTGGGACACTTCTCTATAGATAACTTTACAGCTACACGAATAGGAACCTTGACCAAATTAATTTCATGCATGTTAAATCTATGTATTACTGTCTCAACATATTTTCTTTGATTTGAGCTGATCATCTTGTGTGCGCGATCTCTTCTTATCTCCATTCCCAGAATGAAGTTTGCAGCACCGAGATATTTCATATCAATTTTTGAGGACAACAGAGACTTCACCTCCTTTATAACATCTTTGTTGTTTCCAATCAACAACATGTCATCAACATATAGTACTATGTTAATGGAGTGATCACCAACCTGTTTGGAGTATAAATAGTGATCAACTTTGCTTCTCACAAACCCCAATTCAAGTATGCATGTGTCAAACTTTTGGTACCACATCCTTGGAGATTGCTTTAGACCACAAAGGGACTTCTTTAGTTTACATACTAGCTCTTTCTTTCCTTTTACTATGAACCTTTCTGGTTTTTTAATGTATATTTCTTCTTCTAGATCCCCATGTAAGAATGCTTTCTTCACATCCATATGCTCTACTTCAAGATCGACAATAGAAAGAATAAATATAATAGAAGTTATTTTTGCAACTAGAGAGAATATTTCACCAAAATCAATTCCCTATACTTGAGAATATCCCTTTGATATCAAGTGGGCTTTCTACTTCTCTACTTTACCTTCTGTATTCAACTTCTTTTTAAACAACCATTTTCTCCCAATAGTTTTTCATCCAGCTGGTAACTAGACTAGATTCCAGGCTTCTTTTTTGTCCAAGGAATCCATTTCTTCAACCATGGCCTTTTTCCAGAGATCACTATCCTCTATATCAACAAATTCCTTCACATTTCTAGGATCATCATCAGTAATAGACAAAGCAAAATGAGATTGATAATCAGGAAGGGAATACCTTTCTGGTTGCCTTCTTTCTCGAGATGATCTCCTCACAACTGGTGTATGAGGTTCTTCTTCTTTTGATTCAACTTCTTCTGTTGAGTCATATTCTTCACCTTCTAACTCAAACTCTATTTTTTGTTGTTCCTTTTCCATTGGATTCACTTTCTATATGGGGACTTCTTTGACCTCTCTAAACACAACATCTCGACTGTAAACAATCTTCTTATTTACATGATTCCAAATATTATAACCTTTCATACCATATTTATAGAAAAAAAGATACACTTCTCAACTTTGTTATCCAACTTGCTCATTTTCTCCTTTGGAACATGTACATAAGCATCACAACCAAAAAATTTCAATTTCTTAATAGAGGGTTTCTTACCAGTCCATACTTCTTATGGAGTTTTATCAATCAATGCTGATGTGGGTGATCGATTTACCAAGTAACATGTTGTCTCCACTGCTTCTGCCTAGAAGTATTGTTCTATCCCAACACTGCTTAACATGCTCCCACACTTCTTACATAAATCCTCAAATTCATTCCCACATAACTCTCCACCATTATCTGTCCTCAACACCTTTATTTTATTTTCTGATTGATTTTCTACAAGAGCCTTAAATTCTTTAAACTTAACAAATACGTTAGATTTCTTAGAAAATTTTAGGAAATCTGCAGTTGAATTTTAATTCGACAAGTTTCGAACCTTTTAAGCAGGTTCATCCTCAAGATAATGTTAGATTTCTTTCGAAGGAAATAGATCCATTTGTTCCTTGAGAAATCATCTATAAATGAAATAGAATACACAGATTTTCCTAATGATGGAACATGAACAGGTCCAAACACATCACTATGTATTAATTCTAGAATACCCTTTACTCTTGTAGCACCAGATGCAAATCTTACTCAATTTTTTTTTCCATATCTGCAATGTTCACAGAAATCAAACTCTAGAGTGCAATCAGTCATACATTCAACCATAAATTTACCTTGTAATGCTCAAAGTCCCTTTTCTCCAATATGCCCAAATATTTGATGCCATAACATTGCCTTTCCTCCTAAGTCAGGGTTTTGTCATCGTTACCTCCCTCCTCAAGCACAACAGAATTGTTACATTCATAAATAATGGTTATTCCCAATAAATTGTACAACGTTCCATACTGAACTCCCCTCATCAATACCATTGATCTTCAAACCATTTTGCAACCACCATCTCCACACACAGTCTTTACACCTGCAACATCCATCTTTCCGACATATATCAAGTTTCTTATGAGATTCGGAATGTGTAGCACTCTAGGTAGAGTTCTAATCCTTCCATCCTTCAGTTTTAGCTTAACTCTACCAATTCTAATGATACTGGATGGTGAATAATCTCCCAAGTACAAATCTCCTCTATTGTACTTTTCATATTCACATAACCACTCCCTACGAGGGGTCATATGACATGACGCACCTGAGTCAATCTACCATATATCATGTTCTAAATGATTACCCATGGAAGATAGGTACACATCTCCTCCTTCTTTTGAGGAGGTATTCACCTCTATGGAAGGGGTATCCTCATATCCCTTTGCTTTCTCAACATTCTTAGATCTGCAATCCTTTTTACAGTGCCCAACTTTACTGCATTTCCAACACTTCATTTTTCCTTTTTTTTATAATTTTTTTTAAAATTTATATTTTTTATTTTATTTTTATTTATATTTTTTGTTTTTTTTCTTCTGGGGATTTAGATCCCCCCCCAGATCCTTTATTTTTGTTTCTCTCCTGGGGGTGACCTCTCATAGACAAGGAATCCATGCAATGATTATCCATGGTTTTCTACCTCATCCCTTCTGATAGTAGGGATAATATTATTTCATCAATTTTTAAGGTCGATTGGCTAACACTACCTATTGCAACTATTAGGTTGTCGCAGGAATCTGGCAAAGAACACAATAATGTAATACATTTATCTTCTTCAACCATTTTAATGCCAACATAGGTTATCTGACTTACCAGAGTATTGTAGACATTCAGATGCTTTTTTAGAGTGTCATTTTCATCCATTTTGAGGTGAAACAATTTCTTTTGCAGAAACAACTTGTTCACAAGGGATTTTGATTGATTAAAATTCCCTAGTTTCACAAAATCTTTACCGCACTATCTTCGCCAAATATGTTCAATAACACAAAGTATGATAAGCACAATTATATTGTACTCCTTTCCATTCTTTCTAATTTATCCCAATATTCTTGTGATGTTGTAGTGGGTTTCGTACCCGGATCCAAAACAATCCATTGTTCCTGATCTACAAGAAGATCCTCCATTTTGAGCTTCCATAGCTCAAAATTCTGGCCGTTAAATTTATCAATCTCAATTCTCGAATTGCTCACCATTCTCTTTCAATGCAAAATCAACACTGCAAAGATCCCACTAAACCTAGGTTCATCACAGACCCAAGATCTATCAACCGCGTCAAACCTTCAGCAACAAATGTGTCCCCCAGATGCCAAAATCGAGCTCTGATACAACATGTAATTTTTAAACCTTTGCAGAGAAGCAAAGCATACAAATTCTTTTAATCAAAATAGATATTACACCACAAAATTCACACATAAACACAAAGATTTACCCTGGAAATCCTTAATTGGGAAAACGAACAAACCTTGGAGTCTCACCTCCTATTTTCTCATTATCATTATGAATATTCACAATACAAAATATAGGTATTCAACGACATCCAATATCCTAATTTGTTAACCTAGATCAGAAAATATACTCGAATCCCTTAACTGGGATGAAGTTACATATTTTTAAAAAATTTCCCAAAATAGCCAAAAACAACAAAAAATTCCCCAAAAACTCCCAAAAACAACCAAAATAGATTTTTTTGAAGGTGTCGACAGGGATCGTCTGATGCAATGCTGACATGCACATCTCCCCTCCACACACACTTGCAAAGAATATAACATATACCCAACATTCTCCCACTTGTTGTTTCCTTTGCATAGCAATGAGTCATGTACTCATAAAGTCATAGGTTCTTGGCATCAATGGTCATAGATTCTCTACACCAAGAGAACTCCTCTATACTAACATACTTTACTAATGAGTTTGCAACATTTTTCAAGGTGTCAACCTTCTCCAGCAACACCTTCTTGTCTTCAACCATATCTCTCACATAGTGATATTTCACATCAAAATGCTTTGTATTAGCATGATAAGTAGGGTTCTTTACCATGAATATTGCACTTTGGCTATCTCAATCTAACCTTACATATTTCTGTACATACCCAATACATGAACATAATATTTACAAGCATACAACTTATTTTCTTGCATGAGTGGCTTCCATGTGTTCAGCTTCTGTAGTTCAGAGTGCAACTACAACTTGTCTCTTGCTCATCCAAGTAATAGTTCCTCCAAGTAGGTTAAACACATACCCACTTGTAGATATTATGCGATCAAGATCTCCAGCCCAGTCTACATCAACAAATCCATGTACATTGATTACTCTGTCTGGTCCAGGTCTTCCTTGGTAGCATATTGCATAATCTGTGGTGCCACACAAATATTTGAATACCTTGTATACAGTTGTTCAATGATCCTTTCTTGGTTTTGACATATATATGCTCAAAACTCCCACTGCATGAGCAATGTCTGGTCTGGTATGGATCATTGCATACATTAAACTACCAATTGCACTGGCATATGGAACTTGTGATTTGTCTTCTTATTCTTCTCGTGTCTTGAGACACTGCTCTACATATAACTTTACACCTACAGGAATAGGAACCTTGGCCGACTTACTTTCCTGCATGTTAAATCTCTGTAGTACCGTCTCAACATATTTTGTTTGATTAGACTGATCATCTTGTGTGCACGATATCTTCTTATTTCCATTCCCAGAATGAAGTTTGCAGCATCGAGATCTTTCATATCAAATTTGGACGATAGCTGAGACTTCACCTCCTTTATAACATCTTTGTTGTTTCCAATAAACAACATGTCAAGAACATAAAATACTATGTTAATGAAGTGATCACCAACATGTTTGGAGTATACACAGTGATAAACTTTGTTTCTCACAAACCCCAATCCAAGTATGTATGTGTCAAACTTTTGGTACCACATCCTTGGATATTGCTTTGGACCATAAAGGGACTTCTCTAGTTTAGATACTAGCTCTTTCTTTCCTTTTACTATGAACCCTTCTAGTTTTTTTATGTATATTTCCTCTTCCACAACCCCATGTAAGAATGTTGTCTTCACATCCATATGCTCTACTTCAAGATCAAAAGCAACAACAATAGAAAGAAGAAATCTAATAGAAGTTAATTTTTTAACTGGAGAAAATATTTCACCAAAATCAATGCCCTCTTCCTGAGAATATCCCTTTGCAACCAAGCGAGATTTTTACTTCTCCACTTTACCTTCTGCATTCAACTTCTTTTTAAACAACCATTTTCTCTGAACATTTTTTCTTCCAGCTGGTAACTAGACTAGATTCCAGGCTTCTTTTTTGTCCAAGGAATCCATTTCTTCCACCATGTCCTTTTTTCAGAGATCACTATCCTATGAATCAACAAATTCCTTCACATTTATAGGATCATCATTAGTAATAGACAAAGAAAAATAGGATCGAAAATTAGGAGGGGAATACCTTTATGGTTTCCTTCTTTCTCGAGATGATCTCCTAAAAAATGGGGTATGAGGTTCTTCTTCTTCTGATTCATCTTCTTCTATTGAGTCAGATTCTTCACCTTCTAACTCAAACTCTATTTTCTCTGGTTCCTTTTCCATTGGACTCACTTCCTGTTTGGGGACTTCTTTAACCTCTCTAAACACAACATCTTGACTGTAAACAGTCTTCATAGTTACAAGATTCCAAATCTTATAACCTTTCATACCATCTTTTTAGTGAATAAAGATACACTTCTCAGCTTTGTTATCCAACTTGCTCTTTTTCTCCTTTGGAACATGTACATAAGCATCACAACAAAAAAAATTCAGACGCTTAATAGAGGGTGTCTTACCAGTCGATACCTATTTTGTATTTTTATCAATCAATGTTGATGTGGGTGATCGATTTACCAAGTAACATGCTGTCTCCACTGCTTCTACCCAGAATTCTTGTCCTATCCCGACATTGCTTAGCATGCTTCTTTCCTTTTTCCATCAATGCCCTATTCATATCCTTAGCAACTCCATTATGTTGAGGTGTGTATGGAGTATTCTTCTGCCTTACTATACCACACTTCATACAGGAGTCCTCGAATTCATTTCCGTAGAACTCTCCACCAATATATGTCCTCAACACCTTTGTTTTCTTTTTTGATTGATTTTCTACAAGAGCCTTAACTTCTTTAAACTTAGCAAATACTTCCTATTTCTTTCGAATAAAATAGATCCATGTGTTCCTTGAGAAATCATCTATAAATTAAACATAATACATGGATTTTCCTAATTATGGAACATGAACAGGTCCAAACACATCACTATGTATTAATTCTAGAATTCCCTTTGCTCTTGTAGCACTAGATGCAAATCTTACTCAGACTTGTTTTCCATATATGCAATGTTCACAGAAATCAAATTCCAGAGTGCAATCACTCATACCTTCAACCATACCTTTACCTTGTAATTATTGAAGTCCCTTTTCTCTAATATGTCCCAATGTTTGATGCAATAGCATTGTCTTTCCTCCTGATGTAGTTAGGGTTTTGTCATCTGTACCTCCTTCCTCAAGCACAACATAACTGTTACATTCATCAATGATGGTTCTTCCCAATAGTTTTTACAGAGTTCCATACCGAAATCCTCTCATCAATACCATTGATCATCGAACCATTTTGCAACCACCATCTCCACACATAGGAATTACACTTGCAACATCCATCTTTCCGATAGATATCAATTTTCTTGCGAAATTCAGAATGTGTAGCACTCCATGTAAAGTTATAATCCTTCCATCCTTCAATTTTAGCTTGACTCTACCGCGTCCAATGATAGTGGTTGGTGAATCATGTCACAAGTACACATATCCTCCATTTTACTTTTCATATTCACAAAACCACTCCCTATGAGGGGTCCTATGACATGACGCACATGAGTCAATCAACCATATATCACATTCTAAATTATTACCCGTGGAAGCTAGGTATGCATCCCATCCTTCTTTTGAGGAGGTATTCACCTCTGTGGAAGGGGTATCCTCATATCCCTTTGCTTTCTCAACATTCTTAGATCTCCAATCCTTTTTATAGTGCCCAAATTTACCGCATTTCCAACACTTCCTTATTCCTTTTCTTGGGGATTTAGACCCCCCCAGATCCTTTTATTTTGTTTCTCTCCCAGAGGTGACCTCTCACAGACAAGGAATCCATGCTATCATTATCCATGGTTTTCTTCCTCATCTCTTATGATAGTAGGGATGATACTATTTCATCAATTTTTAAGGTCATTTGGCTAGCAATACCTAGTGCAACAATTAGGTTGTCCTAGGAATCTGACAAAGAACACAATAATGTAATACATTTACTTCTTCATCCATTTTAATACCAAGAGAGGTTATCTGACTTACCAAAGTATTGTAGACATTCAGATGCTCTATTACTGTGTCATTTCATCCATTCTAAGGTGAAACCATTTATTTTGTAGAAACAATTTGTTCACAAGGGATTTTGATTGATACAAACTCCCTAGTTTTCCCCAAAGATTTACCGCACTATCTTCAACAGATATGTTCAACAACATAGATTTTGATAAGCACAATCATATTTTACTCCTCTCCCTTCTTTCTAATTTATCCCAATCATCTTGTGACGTTGAAACGGGCTTAGTACCCAGATCCACAACAATCCATTGTTCCCGATCTACAAGAAGATCTTCCATTTTGAGCTTCCATAGCTCAAAATTCTTTCCATTAAATTTCTCAATCTCAATTCTCGAACTGCTCACCATACTCTTTAAATGCACAAATTAACACTGGAAATCTCCCACTGAACCCAGGTTTATCACAGACCCAAGATCTATCAACTTGTCATATCCCCACATTTTGAACATCAGAAATGTTGACGTCGCCTAGCACCAAGGGGGTCAAAATATGCATTAAATTACTTACCTAGGAGATTTTATTTAATATTACTTAGGAGGCATGTAATTAGTATATTAATTATCATTAAATATATTATGCAATTAATTATGTGGAAAATAAGTTGCTATTAACATGAGGGCCACTTGGGCAAGCCAACTTGCCAAGGAGGAAATATCATCTGTCACAGGAGTAACAAAAGCCAAGAAAAGATGTCAAACACAAAAGAGGAAAATATGGAAAAGGTAGGGTGCAGTTTCCATTTGGAGACTTAGTCACAAATGCAGGAAAATCAGAAAAAAAATTTGTCATAAAGAAAAGCATCAACTCTAGGGCACAGTTTCCATTCTAGAGTTCAGTGACAAAAGCAGGCAGGTAAGAAAATATGTCATAGGGGAAAGCAACAACTTTGGGTGAAGGAGGGTGGAGTTTCCAAAGTGGATGAATGTGAATGACATAGAAGCATATTTCTTGTATCACACATGCTAATTTCCTCATGGAGGGCGAATTCATGGCTAGGGTTAGGGTTTTGGTAAGGGAAACTTGTTGAGCAGGTGGTTGACTTGCCCAACAAGTCACCAGAGGTTTATTAAAAGACAAAGGGAGCTCCGTTACTCAGTTTGGATGTTTATTATTTTTATTTTGATGAAAATAAGGATTTATTTATGAGTGTTGTTCCTCAAGTTCTTGGGAGATGCACCCTAAGGTTCTCATTCCCTCTCTCCTCTTCCCCTTTTCTCCCCTTCTCTTTGCAGGTTATAATGGAGCTATGGAGTAGCCACTATGAGTTGATTCATAAATTTTTAGCATCCTTAAACCATCCATTCCTGTATATCAGATGTCATTAATAGGTTCAATAGTTTTCAGTGTCTAAGGGTTCAAACCTCCACGTCCATCCTTGTATTTTGCCTTTAAATTTCATTGTAATGATGTACAATGTTGAAAAGAGAGTTACAGATGATTGATGAGAGAATTTTCAATTTTATTGGATTTAATATTATCTCATAAACCTTCTCTGCAAATTTTATTCCAATCTGGTTCGAAATGGCTGAGATTTACTCATTTTAAGTCAACCTAGTCTAGATTTGCATTGGAAAATGACTAGTTTTGCAGTAAATTTCATATTTAGAATTTTATGAATCCAAATTACACCATTATTTTTTTGATGAGTCATTAAAATAAATATATAACTCCTCCAAGTCCAAAACAGAGCATTTGAATCACCCTTACCCTTCTTGGAAAAGCCTAAATATTGAGCTTGTGAGCTGCCCTATGAGCTAGTCTCACCTTTACAAATTGAAGAACCATTTAATTTGCCTATGATATGTTATAAACATTCATAAACCTATTATTAATTCCCCCTAACCTTATAACAGAACCTTATTCATTTATACAATCCTCTGGTTTTTGGATTTGACAAAGTCTTCCTAGTTTCACGGTTGGGTGACCCAGAAGTGTGGGGGTAGGTTTCAGCGGAGATGATTCTGAAACCTAAATGGTCCCTGGTATAAATGTGTTAAGGAGAATAATTTATCATTCCTAAAAGTTTCCTTGGTTTCTTACCTCATTTCGCTTCCCTGTTTATAAATTTCTCAGCTAAATATGCTTATCTGCCTAGCTCAATGTTCAACCAATTGAGTGCAAAGTTTTAATACATAATTTTAATTAAATTTTCAGAAATATTAATATACTGATATTTATATAATATCAGGGATATTACATAGGTACCAAACCTCCTATTTCCTTTTGAATAATCCTTTCTGTTTCAGTTTGAGTCCTTTCAGTCAAAACTAGTGATTTCCTAACACGTAGTTTGACAAATTTCTGCACTAAGTCTTTGTTTGGAGTTAGTATCTCTGAAACCTGATTCGGGGATATTACAGTGCTATCCAAGCACTTTCCTTGGCTCATCCTATGGAAATAAGGCTCTCTTTTGACTAACATTACATATCACTCAAGTTGAAGAAAAAAATTTCCAGCCATGTCATACTCCGAGGAAGACTTTGATGAGCAGTATGAAGAATACTGCAGAATGTATGAAGAAGAAGAAGGATATGAAGAGCCCTCATGCAGTACCTCAAGTAGATTCATTATGGATGATGGCGATGACTTATTTTTTCCATATTATGATGAATAAAGTTGGCAGAAATCTACAAGCATCCATGGCCAAATGTTCAGTGGATGGGAACTCTAAGGAACCCTTCCAGTATTCTATGGAATACTATGCTTTGAAAGAAGAGATAAGGGAGGTCTTGTATTTTCGAGAGTACTGAAATATTGAGATACAGAAGATATTCAGAGATCCATACTATGGGACAAATATCAAAAGGATTGCACACATGGTTGATGAAGTGTGCAAGGAAGTGGAGAATAGAAGGTTGCATTCTGGAGCCAAAAGAGGTGGAAAGAAGGAAGATTAATGAAAGCCATTTGCTTGTCCAAGAAGTAAGAGGATGTTTGGATTTTTTACAAATAGAAATTCCAGTGACCATCTTGATGAATAATCCTCAATGTCCTTGAATAATAAAATAAATTAAGCAAAGACAAAGATCCATGAGGTGAAGTGCAAATCATCGCAAGGTGGTTGCATAAGAGGAGAAGTTGAAGAGGAATGCACTTCAAGCTTCTTGATGGGTGATACACAAGTCATTGATAAGGATGTTGGATCATGCATGGGTGAAGAGAAATATTTTGGATCATATCCAAAATAATATCACAAATAAGAGTTACATTCACTTCTGGAGCCACATAGGGAAGAAGAAGACAATGCCACATTGCTTGGGTGTGAAGCAGAAAATTTGGTAGAGAAGCAGGCCACCTTAGCATCACTTTGGGAAGATGGTAATGTGAACAACATGGATGATAATTTTTCTGATTTTTTCAGCATCCATGGTTACTTACAACCATCTGATCCATGGGAGAAGGGAAATACCTCACTTGCATATGAGGACTGCATAATGAAAGACAATGGTGAGGGAAAAGAATTCACTCCTAGTTTCTCTGTTGGGGAACATAAAATCAGTGCACAGGAGGGTGATGTTGTCAATGATGATGAGGGATATTTTGGATTATATCCAAAATAAGAACATAAATCATATATTAATTCATTAGTTGAACTTCTTGATGAAGTGGAAGACAACCCCCCACTAGTTGTGTGTGAACTAGGAAATCTGAAGGAGAAAAATCTGATGAAAAGGGATGTACACAGTTCAGATTTTTATACTCTCTTACAGCATGGTGAAGTTTCATCCACAACATAGGAATTTACATCAGTGAGAATCCAAATCCCATTTCCATTAGTGAGGAGAGCTATGAACCATCTAGACTTGCAAGTGGGAAAGCATAAACAAAAACTTAGGAAGAGAAGTGCAAGTTATTGCAGGGTATTTGCAGTGAAGAAGAAGATGAGGTTCATCTACCAACACCTCATTTTAATTCAGGGTCACTGAATATGAGTGAGTGTAAGATCAAAGAGGCCCTACACACACTCCATATAACCCATGCATTGATGATATATCTTAGTTGGAAGTTGGAGGAGATATCTTCCATGGAAGACATGGAGAAGTTTCAGAAAGCCATGACAAGCACCAAAGGTAATCTTCTCCAATTTATTTATGATAGAGATGTTGACCGGAATATTTCACCTCCTATGGACAACAAGTGTTCCGCTGGTCTGAATGGTTCAGATCCAGAACAAATAGATCACAGAGGCTGATAACTCTCTCTAGACATTGTAGATATCTGGAATACAAGGATTTGATAGTCCACCTGTGTACCTACAATCAATCTCAACACGAAACATATCAAAGCAACCAGAATATGATCTACTAATCTATGCTAGTGACTAAGGAATCTAGCAATATATATCTAAAATCAAACATCAACAATATATATGGGACAGAAAATCAACTTGCCTTAGAAATATGAAGAAGTTTACAACCAAGCCTTAGTGTTGACATGCATCTCCATGAAACCAGCTCTTCATCCCCAAAAGCTCTGACTCTAGCTCTCTATGCTCTCTCCAAATGATCTTGGGCCAAGAATCATCCCAACAGCATAACAATACCTTCAATTTTCTCCCCTCAACCATGGCTATGAGCTCATATTTATAGGGCTTTAATGGATAGAGATGGTTGATAAATTAGTGGGTGAGGTGGCCTCTAAGATCCTAGGATGAGGGATCTCGAGCTCAACCAATCCACAGCAGTAGGGATAAGGGATATCTCGAGGCTTATCATCTAGAAGCCTCGAGAATCTTCTCTTTTTCCCTTTTTACCCAGGGTACCGCGCTTCTCCATATATGACAGAGCGGTTCGAGTAATAACTGCCTATGGACCAAGGGCAATGGGCGATGGCACCACTTGTGGACAACTGATGAAAGGCGGTGCGAGCAGGGGTACCGCTCCTGGACAAAGGGGCATGTGCAGTGCTAGGAATTTGTATGATAGACTGATAAGAAACCATTTAGGCTTCACTCCAGAAGCCAGGATTCAGGGCAAGTAGGTATGTCAAAGGTCTTATCACACGATGGTGACAGGATTTTGGTATAACAGGATGCCCCCCAAAGCATGAGTCTTAGAGTGATACGATCAACGAGAGATTTGAGAACAAGTTGTTGCCAGGAGATGAAAATGTCAGCTCGATCGGAGTATGCAGTCAAGTAGGCATCTTTAGTACATCAGTATGTTGAATCATAGACACAAGTAACCAAACTCATAGCTGCAGACCAATACAAGGCAGATCCATGAGTGGAATAAACAAGCATGGATACTAGAATACAACGTAGATCCATGTGATAGAGGACTCAAACTTGGACATAGCTACCAGACATACAACATAAATCTATGTCATCCAGACACAAATTTGAGCATAGCCACGACCATACAAATGTGGATCCATGCCAGATATACAAAACTCCATCACAACCTGGGGAAAAGCAATGAACGCTTTTAAACAAATGCCCAAGTTCTTCGTCTCGTCTTCCACAAATTATGATTCTATCCATGTGATTACAATGATATGAAGTCAAACATGGTAGAACCCACTTGATTACTGGCCAATGATGTGAACCGTTAACAAGTGCAACGGAGATCACCATTAATGTCAATGATTCCCAAGGTACCCTAGTACAATCTACTGAGTGCGAATAGATGTCCTGATGTCGAACATCCAGTCGATTCTATCGATCAAAGGTCAATGATGTGAACCTATGTCGAGAGTGAGAGAATCTGTCATTAAGGCATACAGATCTCAAGGTACTAAATATTGCTTCTAAGACTATTTCCTGGATGATGAGCTGACGTCGATGGGAAAAGTCTCGTCGAAGGAGGGCCATGATGAGTCCCACATCGACGACACAAAACTTGAAACAGAGTTCTAGAAAGATGTGAATGTAGTAACCATATGACTAACTCAAAGATACTCACACAAAGACTGTGTATACTGCAGAGGTAAGACTTCTTCAGATGCCCTTTGAACATTGGATGGCACGACAAAATGGCTTGGCAGCATGACTAAACAGGACAGATACACAATGCGACAGTGGACAATGCATTCTTTTGAAAGACTCAAAGGATTGGCATGACCCATGAAAGTGGATCGTCACGGAGATCATCTGAATACCCAATTGACTGACATGATTGTGCAGACAAGTGCCATGTTCAAAGGTAACGATAAAAAACTTCCATTATTTGCAAAATTATTTCCCTTCCCATTTTCCCCATCATGATTGGTGAGTGCCTCTTTTCGGTTTCACGAGTTCAAAGAGGGTAACAAACACTCGATATAGCTTGTCAGAAGACAAGTCCAGTCTCATATTTTTAACGAACCTGAGAGAGGAGGGGTTCATTCCCAAAATGGGTCTCTCAATGTTTAATTTAATGAGTCCACTGAAAGAAAACTCGGCATTGTTCATGTTTAGAGAGTTTGAACGAATATGGAAGAAGACTCCATGGGGGTCCTTTTTCGTATGATTTAGTCTCTAAGGTCCAAAAAGGTGTAAACTCATACCTTAGACAACTCTTCCAGTCATGATTGGCTGGAGTGTTCCTTTCTCGTAAATAGTCCTATCCAAACTAAGAAAGAGATAACCTACCATCGGATGGATGACTCTTCAAATACTTTAACGAGCGTGAAGAAGACAAGATCGCTCGACAATCTTTTCATATTTAGGGAGCCTAAAAAGGGTTTAAAGAGAACTCCATGAAGTTTCTTTACACAATGTCACTTTTTATGATCCTGGAAAGATTCGAAAATGGACTCGACTATCTTTTCATGTTTAAGGAGTCTGAAAGAAGATGTGAAAAGAAGACTCCATGACGCTTCTTTACACAATGTTGTATTTTACGAGCCTGGAAAGAAACTTGAAATGGACTCGGAACTTTGATACTAGGTTTTAATGAGCATGACAAAGTGTCATAATAAATGCTCAACGACCTTTTCCATTTTTTGAACGTATGAAAAATTCATAAACAAACTTTCCAAAGCTTTTACTAAAGTCAACCTGCAGACGACTCATAAACAAGTGTTAAATGCATTCAAAATCAACATTAAGGGATTATGACAAATAGATTTTGACCAGAACATGATGTAATATCAAAACTATACTAGGTCAGACCCAAAAAATATCTATATAAGGAAAGTAAATAGTAAAAAATCAAACATTTCACTATTTATCTCTAGCAGGGAGCACTTGGAGCATTTTCTAGCCAGATCTTCCACAGCTGATACTGGGAGTTCCCACCACCCGTTTTCAGTCTTGTCAGTTGCAGGTAACAGTTAAGACCCCTTTATTTCATTTCATTTCTTCTATTTTGGGATTTGGTGGGGTTTTAGGCCTATTTGGAAAGCCCTAAAATCCAATTTGCGGGCACCACAGCTACCCCTTGCGGGATAGGCGGTACCACCCGAGAACCGCACCAAGAATATGGTGGACAGGCGGTGCCACCGCCTGTCTCCAATGAGACACAGGCGGTGCCGAATGTGGAGAAGTTAAACAAATGATATGGGCATAATTTGCTCATTCTTTTGATTTGCAATGACTCAAGGATGATATTAATGCATACCATTGTTGTTTTTGGCAGGTCTAGGCTTCCAAAATATGGTGATATGGAAGGAAAGAACACATGATGACGAGGATGCTGCTGCTGAAAGGAATCCGGTTTGTATTGCCACACTCCGGAATTGTGGGCTCTTAAAGTTCTTCTGGACACCAAGCATGGTGTCCCATGAGAGACTATTGGAACACATACTGAGAATGTGGAATCCAGAACAACAGTATTTCGAGGTGGGGGCACATATACTTACAGTAGAGGTAGAGGAAATCTACTTCCTGACTGGTCTATCAAGACGGGGTGCCCCCATCTCATTGACAGGTTCCTGTGGCAGGGACATTACCACCAGAGAGCTCATAGATCGACACTATGTACCAGGTACAAGCACATCAGGGAAGGAAATCCCCATCAGGGTAGTGACAGACATGGCTCTACGGATTGTTTTGTTCACCATGCAGAGGGTGGCAGGGAGCCAGGATGTACATTAGGCTTCCAGGGCACATATGATGTATGCCCTAGAGGCTATGGCACCTACGGTGTTCAACTGGGCGGAAGCATTGCTTTCAATCTTCAAGGATCATCTGACTAAATGTCGGCAGGGAGTGCTGAAGCAGTTCGACTTTGGTTCCATATTAGCTTGCTTCTTCTTTGAGCGGGTCCCCCAGATGAGGCCCCAGGTGACTCTTCGGATTTTGAGAGCACGACACCCCTGTATGCTGAGGTGGGTCCAGGTCATGGCTCTCACAGGAGCAAGTAGGGGCAGAGTGAAGTTCGGTGATACGTTCTTCAAATGGCTGTAGGATTAGATGCTCATGGTCAAGGACTATGCCTATGCAGGCACAAATTTTACAGGCGATCCTGACTTACCACTCCCACCTGAAGGGCAGTGGGGTGACATTGGTAAGAAGCAAGAAACCCTAACAATGGAACATGTTTTTATGTTTTTTATGTTTTATATTTTTTATTATAACTGACGAGACCTATTTGTCTTCATGCAGATGTTGGAGTAGCGAGGCCTGAAGGAGCATCTCCATTAGACAGGCAAGCTGGAGCTCGATTCGTGC
Organism: Pseudotsuga menziesii; assembly: GCA_001517045.1. Lineage (NCBI taxonomy): Eukaryota > Viridiplantae > Streptophyta > Pinopsida > Pinales > Pinaceae > Pseudotsuga > Pseudotsuga menziesii. Next base: position 147,367 of record LPNX010945319.1, read on the forward strand.
CACAGGGTGATGATATCACCGGGGAGCTAGAGGAGAACCTAGAGAGGTTGAATTTGGACATCTCAGATGCTGACATAGATGACCTCCCGACTAGATATCAGAGATCTACGGCGGGAGTACCAGGCCGATTCAGTAGGCTACTACGCAGGGTGGCTCGAGCAGTGATGTGCTATCACGAGCACCACTAGTGGATGAGACATGTATACTAAAAGTTGATAGCTTCATGATTTTTGTATGATGATTTTTCCCGCAAGCCTATGTGCTTCAGATGAGGTCTCGGGACCTATTTTTGTAAAACTTTTTTGTATATATATATACAGAATTTTACACGATGTTTATACATTTCAAATGGATAAATGCATTTTCTATGAGTTCTATGTGTCTTTAAATGTTTATTTACAATGTACCATGTTTGATTTAACATCATGAATGGGAAATATGCCAATCTAGGATGTAATTAGCCAATGAGTCAGCAACTACATTATGTTCCCTAGGGATATGCCTATATGTAATGTTTCCAAACGATCTTTCCAACAAACGCACCCTCCGGAAAAGGCGGAGGAGCACCGTGTTCCTAATGGGATAGACATGGTTTAAATGACAAACCACGAGCTGAGAGTCCATCAAAACTACTAGATCATGGACATCCTGGGAGGCAGCGTTAGTCAGAAGACCAATGACTGCTTCATACTCAACGATGTTATTAGTAGCGAGACCTAAGAAAACTGCTCCTGAACTGACCAAATCTTCAGCTGGGGAATAGAGAACCCAAGCAACTGAGGCTAGATTCAAGGTGTGGTGGCAAGAACCATTAGCGAAGCCGTAGAAAGCCATCTGCATGACCAAAACATGGTATAAACAGATGCATACTCCAAAACTCAAAACCATCTTGAAAATACTGAAAGCACACTGAAAGTCAATCAATATACATATATACAAGATACCATCCAAGAATACCTAGGCATAGTACCTTTTCAGGTACAACCCATTGCGAGGTTTCCCCAAAGGGATCCCATCATAATCAACTAACTCATAGGAACCTTTCTCTAACACTTTGGAAATAATGAAAGGTCCATACCACATGGACTCGAACTTACCCTTCCATAGCTTGTCATATCTCTGGTCATAAGTCAAAACTAGGTCACCCTCGTTGAAAACACGAGGCTGGACGGATTTATCATACTGCGCCTTGACGCGTTTCTTATGCACATCATTAGCCAAGGCAACATCTCTATGAGTCTCATCAAGGTTATTTAAGTACAAAAATCTCGTTTCCTCTGCGGAAGTGTCTGGGAGAAGTTCGATGACGAGTTGCAAAGATGGAATATGACATTGGATCGGCAAGACAGCTTCAAGTCCATAGACAAGCTGGAATGGCGTGAAACCAATAGCTATTTTCATGGAAGTTCAATAAGCCCAAAGAGTGAAAAAAAGAACGAGATGCCAATTGTATTTATGATCTCCAACCATTCGACGAAGCATAGTTTTCAAAACCTTGTTAATGGCCTCTACCTGACCATTAGCTTGCGGATAATACGGCGTAGAGTTTTCATGTCGAAAACCTAGCTTGGCACTCAATTCCTCCATCATTTGATTACAGAAATGAGATCCGTGATCAGTGATGATGGACTGCGGAACTCCAAATCTAGCTATGATATGATTGAACAAGAAGAGAGCGGCAATCTTACCATCTTGTGCATATGTAGGCATGGCCTCAACCCATTTTGTGAAATAATCCACGGATATGATGATGTAACCATGCCCCCCGGCTGAGGTAGGTTTATAATGCATGAAGTCAATCCCCCATTTGGAAAAAGGGACAACGAAAATGACGGGGTGAAGTGGAGTAGGATGGGTGCACTTTTTGGGATAAAAATGTTGGCAAGGTGGGCATTTCTTAACAGCCTCATGGTATTCTTTGAAAACAGAAGGCCAGAAATAGCCAGCGCGAAGGATTTTCTAGGCTGTAGCCATCCCAGATAAATGACCACCACATGCTCCAGAGTGGCAATCATTCAGCACGTGTTCAAGCTCCTCATGAGTGAGGCATCGCCGGAGAATGGAATCAATCCCACGTCTAAACAAGGTATCATTCAAGATAAGGTAGTACTTCGCGTGGTGATAGATGCGGCGACGAACATCGCGAGATAGATGCGGCTGAAAACGTTGGGTCTGGAGATAAATCAACAAATATCCATACCAAGGATCAGTAGTTGTTGATTGCATGGGCAGACCCGGGTTTACTATAATCAACCAACAACACCCCTAGCTCACTGGCCCTTTCGGTGACAGACCGCACAGCGGCATGAAGTCTCACCCGAAGTGACTCTAATGGGTTGGCCAAGGACTCAAGCGTCTTGGACCAGGTTCTGTCGCAATCCTACTTGCGGCACGCAGCTCTTCTGGCTGCAAGATCTCCCTCTGTGTCTGTGCGTTGCGCAACCTCTTGCTCGCGTCGGGCGATCCCATTGTCGCGCAGCTCTTCTAGTCGCGAGATGTTCCTCTACACCACCGGGCGGTCCTTCTCTATGATGTGCACTTCCCCTATCTTGCAGTATCTCCAGCCTTACCGCAACATCGCGCACCGTGCGACACGCAGCTTCTGCCCAATGCGAAGTCCTCAACCTGCGGTATCGAGCACCGCAGCTTCTCTGCCGGTGCGGTATCACCTCTCTGTGATATCCTACCTCAGCGGTTTAGCGCACTTAGCGTTGCTCGTGTCAACATGCAAGACTTAACATAAAAAGCTATTCAATACTACAACCAGTAGCTATTTACGCAAACATAAATGAAACACATACAACATGCCAAAGGCTTTTAACTTAGGATTATCCTTCTGTGTTGTGGTGAATTGATTAATACATTCATCCATTAAACTGCAACGAAGTCCATGAAATAACTGAGCAATGCATAAGTAAACATAACACATAAACCAGTCACATAACATAGGTTTTAACGTGGTTCACCTCCAGGATGGAAGTTACATCCACAGGACTGTGTTTTCTATTATAACTCAAGGGGAAGGTAAAACACAGCTCTGCTGCACCGCATATGCAGCTCAAGATCTTCTCTCTTAGATCTCTCTTCTCTCTATATTGCTCTCTTACAATATACTCTTCCCTCTCAGTTGATCCCTGCGGATCGTTACATGCATGCTCTATAAGCCAGCTACTGGTTTCAGTAAGATTGCTACAACTAAGACCAGAACCAGAGCTCGGCTTTTACAACAGTCTACTTCTCCTTATTGCCTATTTTAATCACGACTGTCTACTGTCTACCCAACCAACTAGCTAACCTTTTTCAATACAAAATTACATTCTTTTATAAGCAGCCCGAAGGTCTTGCATTTACAACACTGTGGGCCTATCACAACAGTAACCCAAACCCTAATTAGTGACAGTCGGTCCTCTCTGTCCTTGAGGTAGCCGCTTCCCGTCACACCACAGCTCTCTGCAGTCTTCCATGCTTCCCGGCACTGACCATGGGTACTATGCACTGCTTCTCTTTTCTGTCCTTCGTCTTCAATGCTTGAGCCTCGTTGCTCCTTCTTCTTTATGAGGGTCGCTGAGCCCTCCTGTCTTCCGCCACTTCCTTCAATGCAGTGGGTGAGCTCTCCCTTCTCGGCCGCTCAGGTACCGTTGCCTTTCTTTGACTTTTGTATCTCAAAAAGTCATGGTTTCCGGCTCTGCTCTCCAGCTGGAAACATGCTACGGTGTCGTAGCTCTGTCTTAACTTCTTTCCACTAAAGCTTATCATTCCGCCAAAACTAGCAGCTTCTTCTGTACCTGCGGGACCCTGCTCCAACAGTAGTGCTAATTAGGAATAGGAATTCATCTAGAAATGAATCGCTGGGCTCAGATTCCATGGTAGCACAGGGAAGATCACATATAAGCTCGGAAAAAACCAAGGTTTCTTTGATGTATCCTTGGCAAAATCGATATCAAACTCTTGAAGGATAACGATCCAACGGGATTACTTGCCCTCGAGTACTTGATGATTCAGAATGTAGTACATCGGGTTCTGGTTTGCCAATACGGTGGTAGTGCGAAGCAGAATGTAGTGACAAAATTTTGCACAGCAATGACCGTGGCCAAAGCTAGCTTCTCCACACGTGAATAACGGGTTTCGGAATCAATAAGATTCTTATTAGCATGATAAATCACATGCTCCTAACTGTGGAGATTGTCCTGCACTAAACCCATGGCGATGGTAGTAGCGGAGGCAGCAATATACAAGAGAAAATCGTTTGAATAATATGGGGGGTGTATCATGGTTGAATGAGTCAGAGCGTGCTTAAGACTATCAAAGGTGCGTTGGGCTTGGTCAACCCAGAAGAATGGAGTGTTCTTCTTGAGGAGGCATATAACCATGCGTTTTATTAGCAAAATTGCAAATGAAATGACGGAGAAAGTTTGCCTTCCCCTGCAAACTTTGGAGTTCAAGGATGGTGGTTGGGGATGGTAGATTATAAATAGCAGAAATCTTCAAAGGATCGATCTGGATGCCATCTTTGGATACCACAAAGCCAAGAAGATGTCCCGTCTCAACGCAAAAAACACATTTATGCGGATTGAGCCGTATATTATAATGACGACATCTCAGGAATATGTCTCTAAGATGACCAGAATGGTCCTCCCATCACTGTGAATGAGCAGGGAGGTCGTCAAGGTATGGTTCAACAATATGTTTAATGTCATGAAATGCATAGGACATCGCGTGCTGGAAGGTGGCTCTAGCATTTTTCAAGCCGAAAGGTAACTTCTTATATGCAAAGGTTCCCCATGGGAAAATGAATGCCGTCTTATGTTGATCGGAGGGCAATATCACAATTTGATTGTAGCCGGAGAAGCCATCCATGAATGAAAAGATGACACTTCTAGCACAATTGTCGATAATATGATCGATGTGCGGGGTAGGAAAGTTCTCCTTGGGACAAGATTTATTTAAATCCCTAAAGTTGATGCAGACTCTGATGGTGCCCGATTTTTTATTGATAGGGACAACGCTCGATACCCATTCTGTTAGAGGTACAGGATAAATAAAACCAGCTTTCAGAAGTTTCTCAATCTCAACTTTAATAGTTGTGGCCTTCCTAAGATGGACTTACCTAAGTTTCTACCTGATAGGTTTAGCCGTGGGATAAGTTTTAATCTCATGGACCACAATGGAAGGGTCGATCCCCGACATCTCTTCATAGGACCAGACAAAAATATCACAGAATTCCTTAAAAAATGCTTTATATGCTTCAGATCTGTGGAGTAGTTCTGCCCAACATGAACGTGCTCAATGACATCAGGCTTGGCTGATATGTCAATGGGATTCGTCTGAGTAATGTTGCAAAGGTTTCCTTCAGAATCTGTGTCTTGCAACAATATAGGACTTTGTGGAACATTGACAATATCAATAGGAAACAAGGATGCAAAATCATGGCTACCCGAACTGGTATTGGGGAGGAACATGGATCTATGATGGTGATCCTCCCAAATGGGCTCATCCATATTCATGATCTCTATAATGGACTCATCAAAAGGGAAAGTCTCTGAGAGATAATCTAGAATCGGAAGAGAAGGTTCTAACCTGTACGCTGAATGGTAAAAATCCGAAACCACTAAAAGAATGTCATCAGTGTGATCATCGAAACAAGTTTGAATGGTGTCATACATAGCTTCGTACGGGCTCAACGAGGTGGAATCAACAACATTTTGGCCCTAGGGCTCAATATCGAATGAGGTGATCATATGTACTGTCACGGTATCCGTGCTAGGAGGAGTAGAGGGAAAAATCCCCATAAGGGATGAATCCTTCAGCATACCTACCCCAATCGAATAGTAAGGAGGAGGGGACTGACCTAACATGGGGATGTTATTAGCCATGGAGGTAGTAACATCCAGCGTACAGAAATCAAGCTGGTCAATGGTAACAATTCTCCCGAGATGCGGGAATTGGACCGTTTGAAATACTGTTGAAGCAACAACATTCATGGCATAGAACCAATTCCTTCCTAAAAGGAGGTTATAATCTAAAGGGGAATCTACCACTTCTACTTGGATGGAAACTGATTTTCCCCCCAACTCGACCGCGAGGGCTGATATGAGGCCATGGGGTTGGAAACCCCATCGATCAAAGGCTCTAAGCGTCGTAGGTGATGTAACAAGCTTGGGAGAGCCAAGAGCTTTCCAACAAGTTAGAGATAACACTGAGGTCGAAGCTCCTTCATCTAGTACCGTTCGAAAGACTTTCTTTCCCACTACTTTCGCAATGATCTGAAAAGCAAGTTTATGTGGTAATATAGGTTTATAGTTCTCAACATTGAAGTGAATCAAGTTAGTGTTATCTGGGTCTACAGCTCCTAATGCGGTCAACAAGTTCTTACGCTGTGTAGGGCAACTTTGGAGTACTTCTAAGGTAGACATCGCAGAAGGTGTCTGAGCGATATCTTCAACCACATTATAGAATTGAGCATATCGGGCATTGGGATTAAAGACATCCTTCTGAAGATTACTCTTTGGTGGGTGCAAAATCATGTCGAGAGTAGGCTTCTCGATATACAAGGGAACATTAGACAAGAATTCCAGAGAACTAGTAGAGGGAGCTTTCCCTGAAGAAGATTGATCTTCTTTCTGATCTGTGGGTTTATCATAATTCTGGCTTCGAGTTTGCAGATGGATGGTATCTGAGGACATCATACGAATTTCCTTCCATGAACTAGAGTTACCCTGGTTAGACATATGGTCTACCAGTTGTTGTTGAGAGGGAAAGGGATCCGTAAGTACTGTAGGTACGGGATTAGACTTCAGAAACTGGGAGATTTTGTCCCGACGGGGACACTCCTTTGAAAAGTGGTCACCACCAAACAACAGACAAGGATATTTAGCCTTCCTTTTCCTTGTGTTGTTGTCATTATTGGTTTATTGTGGGGTCTCTTGCTGGTTTCGAGGTTTTTTATTTCGATTTTTACCTTTCTTTTTATTACCCGAGGTTTGAGTACTTTGAATAGAATTGACCTCGGAAAAAACCTTAAGAGTCGAAGGAGTAGCAGTTTGGGTTTGCTTGGCAGGTTTCCCTACAGATGGGGACTGGATTGAACCAACAATCCCATCAACAGGTACTTCTGCTGATGGCTTGGCAGGGTCAGTGCTGGGGCGAGGAGCTTGAGGAATCAGGTCATAAAGAGTCCCAGACTGGGAATAAACCAAGTCTAGCTACTGAGCTCGACTAATAGCCCTCTCTCCAGTAACAACATCTCCCATGGCCACATCTCGGGCAATAGGAGGCAACAAAGACTTAGTGAACCAATCAGCTAACAACTGATCTAGAATAGGGGCCTTAATAAGCCTTCTCTGCCTTCTCCACTCATGAATATGGTCAGAAATGTGGGTGGAGGTGTTCTGTCGCAGAGAAGTTAAAATATCAGTGCCTGTTTCATAATGAATAGGGAGTTAAAAGTGCGTAAGAAATATGGTTGCCAATGAGCCAAAATCCACAAACGAATGTTGTGGGAGTTCAATATACCACTTCGCGGCCGTACCGGTGAAAGTTCGCTTGAAGAGTCGTAACCGAACGGAATCATCCATGAGGGAGTTTGAGGAACACCACAAATGAAAAGTCATAACATGGTTCCACGGATATTCACCCTCCTTCCCATCAAATTTTGGAATATCCGATGGTAACTTTATCGGAATGGGAGGCCATGAGGGATTGTGTCGAATGGGATCATTAATCAACTTCGACAAATCAGGCAAGTCCAAAGTTGCTAGGAAAGGTAACTGTCTATTGGGCTCCACATACTGATAATATTGATATGGCATGTAATTACCAGTAGGGCCATAGGTAGACTGATAAACAGGTTGCTGTGAGGAAGAACCACTGAAAAATCCGCCCATGGGGGGTTGATTTCTGGAATTAGGACCTCTAGGATCACTAGGGATTCCAGGAGGATGATCTCCAAAGCCACCGGGACCACCAGGAGATGAACCAGCAGACCCTCCGGAACCTCCAGAGCCACTGAAACCACTAGGTGGAGGGCCACCAGACCCTCCAGGACCATTAGGTCCCCTAGGGGGAGGACTTCCATAAGGTGGTCCTCCCGTACCTCCTGCAGTATGTATAGGTATCCCTCCAATGGCTGGCATGTAAGACCAGTTGGGTTTCCCCCATGGCATAAAAGTGTTTCTAGGGTATGGAATTCCAGTAGGATTAGATGGATGATTACCTACAGGTGTTTGATAACCATAACCACTAGAAGACTGAATGGCAACAGGTTGTGCCCCCAAGGGTTGAGCTGAACTAGATGGGGGATTTACCACATTAGTGTGGGTGGGAGGGACAAAAATTGTAGATATTTCTATGCTAGAGGTCTGCTCTTGACTAGGTACAACTCTGGGATCAGATAATGTAGGTCATGCTGGGGGTTACCCCCCGACATTCAAAGGTACCGAAGAAATAGGAATTGAAGGTTGGGCCCCAGATGAAAAAGACCTGGGAGGATTTGGAATAGACATAACATAAGAGGTGAGAGGGGTGGAAATTTGACCTGGGTTGTGGGTTGTTAATGGATGATATATAATCGGTTCAATGGGTCTCATAGAATCGGCTAGTGAATGATATCCCACAGGAAGGAATGTGGAACGAACTGGTGAAGAGCCTAATAGGTTGTCAATATGCTTTTCTACCTCCTGGGCACGGAGGATAGCAGCATGATATTTCCTGCGTTCTTCTTCACTTTCAGGAGAACTTACACGGGTGCCAAATGAGGCAATGGCCTATCCAATAGGTGTCTCCCAAAAAGGAGCATTAGGACCAAAGTCCGGACAGGTATCATTAACATGACCTTCCACGGGAGGATGGAACGATGAATCTTCCCGAGAAGGCTGTTGGACCAAGGGAGGCAAGTGTGAAGAATATGGTACTCCACTTTCCAACACCACATTATCTCCCACTTGGGAGGTGGTAGCAACTCCTTGGTCGATAGCTTCCATTGGATTTTCTTCTGAAACAGAAGTAAAATCAGGTGGCAAGCCCCGTACTCTCCTAGACTGTCTTAACTCAGCCAGTGTGTATAGTTCCTATCTAACCTAGGGTATGAAAATCTAGAAAAAACTCACCAAAAGACTTCCCTACTCAAATTATAGGTCAAAACAAGCATACTTAAAATGACAGGAGGAGTTCAAAAGTTAGGTCTCTCACTAGGATTGTCAAGCAGGTGCCACTCGCGATATACCTCGAGGGTACATGCATAGTAATCTCCTTGAATGCTGTTTTCGGTGTATGGATCCAAACAAGACGGCCAAAGGGCTTTTCTCAGATAGATAAGGTACCCTAGTGGGGTCTCCCGATATACTCAAGGTACATGGGAGCTTGAATCGGTAGTAGTGCTGTCTAATGCATAACCATACATAAGGGGCCTTCCGATATACAATCGAGTATGTGAAGTACCTTTCTATATACCTCAAGGGTACGTGAAAGGCCATTCGATATACCGACGGTACGTGGAAGAACCGCACGAGTCCCAGAATGTAATGCTGAAAAATAATGACAACTCCTATGTTTTACGACACCTGAACATGTCTCTAACCTATCACTCAAGTTACTATGTAAATTTTAACCTACAACTACTGTTAATTTTAACTTGTACGGTTAGGTGAATGCATGATGTTTTGATAGAAAAGTAAAACCATGCAATATGCTTGTGCAAATGTTGACTTTACCGTTCAATATGCCTACTTACAGGAGAGAAGAGAGTGTTTTTCTTTTTGTTTCAAAACCAAAAATCATTCCAATCAACAGTCATGAACATCAAATCAAAGACAAGCAAATACTTCTACAAACCAAATTATTCTTTCCGAAAGCAAATGAGAAGGGTGAGAATCTCTTTTCCTAAAAGAACAACACCAAGCACACCTATATGCCAATGCACTCTAACTTTTCAAATTTCTTAAAAACATAAGCAAATCTAACTTAAAACTACCATTTTTATTTATTTATTTTGATCGAGATAGTCCTATATGCATGACAGACGAGAGATCGTAAAGGTCCTAAAAGCTTATGAAGCCAATCAGAAAACCCAAATCCAACGCTCAAATATGATGTCCTAATCTCAAGCAAAACTTTTCCTTTTTGAAGGGAAGAAAAAGAAGTTTACAATGCGAGCAAGAAATGAAATCTAGAAGCTAATCTAGTGTTCTTCTTTCAGTATATGCAATGAAAAGAGAGTTCAATGAACACCCTAACTTTTGGAAAACAAGAAATCCTTCTTTAAGCACAACCAACAAGCAAGAAGCGGATGAACAATAAAAAAGACTAAACAAATTTTTGAAATTCCACTCAAAATCAATCTTAAACCATCAAAGCAGCAAGCCACACACATCAGATTCAATAACACAAGCCTGATAACAGAACTGAAAGCAATCAAAATTCCAAATTTTTATAAAGAAAAATGAGGAAAGGGTGTTTTGGACTAATGCCTACCTATTACTGTGCTTCGTAGGTGTTGTAAGAGCGTTTCCAAAGCAGCACCGCTCCTCGCAAACCAGATACAGGTGGTGACACCACTTACTGCTCACTGTGTTCAAGCGGTGGCACCGCTCCTCATACAAAGCATTACCACAGTTCCCTATAGATGGCCAAAACAAAAAAGAGAACGATGGATCATATCAAAAAAGACTATATCAAGGCAAATACTGTCGAATTGAATGTGGTAACACAACATAAAAAACTGAAATGACTCAGATCTGAACAGATCCAAAAATTTCAAACCCAAATAATACAAATCAGAAAGTAGATCTGACTAAAAAGAGTTGAAGAAAATGGAGCCTGGATTCAGACAAGATTTGCAGACTGAGGACGATCAGAACAACTGAATACAACTACTCCCCAGCGGAGTTGCCAGATTTGTTGACCGGAATATTTCACCTCCTATGGACAGCAAGGTGTTCCACTGGTCTGAATGGTTTAGATCTAGAACAAATAGATCACAGAGGCTGATAACTCTCCCTAGGCGCTGTAGATATTTGGAATACAAGGCTTTGATAGTCCACCTGTGTACCTGCAATCAAGCTCAACACGAAACAAATCAAAGCAACTTGAATATGATCTACTAATCTATGCTAGTGACTAAGGAATCTGGCAATATATATCTGAAATCAAACATCAACAATATATATGGGACAGAAAATCAACTTGCATTAGAAATATGAAGAAGTTTACAACCAAGCCTTAGTGTTGACATGCATCTCCATGAAACCAGCTCTTCATCCCCAAAAGCTCCGACTCTAGCTCTCTATGCTCTCTCCAAATGATCTTGGGCCAAGAATTAGTCCAACAGTATAACAATACCTTCAATGTTCTCCCCTCAACCATGGATATGAGCTCATATTCATAGGGCTTTAATGGATAGAGATGGTTGATAAATTAGTGGGTGAGGTGGCCTCTAAGATCCTAGGATGAGGGATCTCGAGCTCAACCAACCCACAGCAGTAGTGATAAGGGATATCTCGAGGCTTATCATCTAGAAGCCTCGAGAATCTTCTCTTTTTCTCTTTTTACCCAGGGTACCACGCTTCTCCTTCTATGACAGAGCGGTTCTAGTAATAACCGCCTATGGACCAAGGGCAATGGGCGGTGGCACCGCTTGTGGACAACCGATGAAAGGCAGTGAGAGCAGGGGTACCGCTCCTGGACAAAGGGGCATGTGTGGTGCTGGGAATTTGTATGATAGACTGATAAGAAACCATTTAGTCTTCACTCCAGAAGCTGGGATTTAGAGCAAGTAGGTATGTCAAAGGTCTTATCACATGATGGTGACATGATTTTGGTATAACAAGAGACAGTTTGCTTGAGCTTGTTGAGTTGTTAAATGGAGAATTCTCGAAGGATGAAGAGGATAATTACAATCTCACACAAGAATTAGTGACCACCCAAGATTCCTTGAAGAGGACTCAATGTGCACTCCAAGAGTCCAAGATGCATATAGAGCAGCTTCATGCTAGGAGTTGCAAATATTTCACCTACACTCCTACACACCATTCAAACATATTCACAAGGCTGATTGCATTCTTGATCATATGGAGGAATCTCCTGATATGGTGGATCATGATATGCATTTAGTTTTGCATGTGCTTGAGGACTGCGCATACAAGCTTGAAGAGAACCAAGCACTTGATCTTTTCCAGAGAAAACTAAAGTTGTTTTTAGAAGAGAGTCTCATCTCCATGGAAGAGTCAGATGAGCCCACAATGGTTGGATCAGCCGGTGATGAAGAATATGCAGCCATAATATGGGAAGATAAGTATTGCAGAGAGCTGATTCATAGTTCTACTCACACTTCTATTTTAGCCACATCAAGTGGGGATGAAAATTGGGAGAAGAAATTTTCCTTGTTGGTGCCACATGAGGAGCATGAGGCTCCCATAGGTGTTCAAGATGACTTGAGGGATGAACCATTACCTTCTCAACAGAAACATAGGAACATATTACTGCCACTTGATAGCATTCATCCCCACATGGATGGGATAGGCAAATACATAACTGAGACGAAGACTATGGGAGATAAAAGGTTTAATTTCTGCAATAATTTTTTTGTTGTGATTGACATTGTCCTGACATATGGTCAGCCACAAAGATTCAATTTTCAGCCTTTGGATACCTTCCATACACATGCACATGAGGTGCATTCTATTTTTTTGTGCTTGAATAATTTTGGGATGCAAATGATGAGTTCCAAGCACATGGACATTGCCCGAGAAGGGCTATTTTTTCTCATGGAAGGAGTCCTCTTTCCAGTGAAGAGTCAGAAGAACTCCCTTGTGTTGGACCATCCCATGATGGGTTTGATGCATCCATACCTTTGGTCGACACATTTTGTAGAGAATTGTTTCACTATAAATTATTCTTCACACCTATGGTAGCCAACACACACAGGGATGAAAATTGGGTGAGGGGATTTTTCCTATTAGTTCCACATGAAGAGTAGGAGGCTCCCACATATTCCATTGATTACTTGATGGCTCAGCCATGTGGTATGAAAAGTGAACCATTCCCTTTATATGTTGACAAGAAACATCAGAGGCATATATTTGATGTCTTCATCATGCATGGCTATGCATGGAAGTTCCACTTGAGCCAATATGGTGGAACAAATAGCAGAGTGTTGAGTTTTTGCACCAGAAAAAAGATAGACGACGAGCTTCCAATGTGGTGGTATGATTTTCACAACCTCATTTTCATCCTCTACAATGATGAAATTTTGTTGTTTTTACTGATGGTTGGAAGGAGGTAGATAAAACCATGGGACCCTAGAATTCTTGCGAATGGCATATTGCCAAAGGTGGAAGCAACATTTTGGCCCTTATAAAGGAGGCAGTGGAATCCAGGAATTCTATTCAGTTATCTTAATTGGTTTGAAAATTTTGTTAAAAGAAGTGGTCATCAAAAGAATGACTATGATCAGAGTGGTGCAACAAAAACATGCTAGACAAATTTGCAGCACTCTGTGGTGCTTCTGCTTGAGGACAAACAAACTTGGGAGGGGAGGACTATCATATCCCCACATTTTGAACATCAGAATTGTTGACCTTTCCTAGAACCAAGGGGGTCAAAAGACGCATTAAATAATTTACCTAGGAGATTTTATTTAAATATTACTTAGAAGGCATGTACTTGGTATATTAATTATCATTAAATATTATTATGCAATTGATTAAGTGGAAAATAAGTTGCCATTAACAGGAGGGCCACTTGGGAAATCCAACTTTCCAAGGAGGAAATAGAATATGTCACATGACTAACAAAATCCAAGAAAATTAGTCAAACACAAAAGAGGCAACTCTAGACAAGGTAGGGAACGATTTCCATTTGGAGACTCGGTCACAAAAGTAGGCTGTTCAGAAAAAGCTGTCATAAATAATAATAAAAAACTCTAGGGCGTAGTTTCCATTATGGAGTTTGTCGCCGCCTTTCACACACCTAGGGGGGAATGTGGTAGAAATATTCAAGCCACTCAGAGTGTCCTTGGGGGAAAGTCTCGATTCAAGTCCGTCACCTTGTTCTTGATTCCTTCGTTTAGGCAAACTCCTAACGAAGCCAAGGGGGGTAGACCCTACAAGATACTAAGGCCGGTTACTTAGATGATGATGGTATTAAATGGGTAAGTTTTTTAGGAGTTTTTATTTAACAATTGTAAACAAAAGATAACATGATGAGACAATCACAAATAAGCACGATATGCCACCCAATCACGTATAGATTGAAAGAAATAAACAGTTGACCAGTGCCTTAAATGGAGTCGAAAATAATTAAGAGTGCTTGCAAGTGCTGGAGTGAATGTTGTGTAATTGTATCTTGGTATGTTTTAAATTAATGTGAAAAGATGAGTGAATTAAATTAGGCGGGGGGACTCCAGATACCCAGGGGGTACTTGGAGTATGTCCAAAAGTAACAACCGCTACGGCTACCTGTAAGGAATGTGTGGGTTGTATGGAGTCTCTAAGATTATGTTCGTAATACACTTGCTAGGATGTAACAGAGATCAGTGCCTCGAGGTCACTGTCTAGTAGTTCCCACTTCCTTTGGGTATTTTGCCACTGTTTACTGTTTAATCGAGGCGTTGGATTTTCTCCTACGGTGGTTAATTGGGAAAGTGAATCCTAATTATTCTAGTCACTGATGTTGCTTTCAGCTTGACTGATCGGACGAACCATAGCCAAGTGCAGAGAATACACACCAGAGTCTTGTAAATTTTAGTAAATTTTAAGAGTGTGTTCTTATTAAAAAAAAGACCCTCCATGAATCTCTTTCGGTCCAAGTGGACCTCAATTGGGAAATCAAGGAGGGGTTAATTTTACTGCTTGCTTGTGAAAAGCAACAATGAAATAAAAGCAAAAACACACACTACAGGTTTTCTAATTAATCCTACCACGATCCTCTTTCACCTTTCGGTTCAATCAGGGATTCGTGGGGTAAGTATTAGTATTAATTTGATTTCAAAATATGGAATAATGACAAATATGATCAAAGTATACAATCCTGCACGACAAGACTAAGCTAGAGCAAAAATGGGAGAAAAATAAAAAAAGTGAAACGGACGCGGATCCCCCTTGGGGGGATGGGGAGTGGGATCGAAAGAGCCTATTTAAAGTGACTCTTTATTATTAAAGGTTACAATATCATAAAAATAATTTCACTTTGGTCCTTGTTATCTAGGATCCAAAGGCTTACAACATGCTTACAACAAGCCTAATAAGGAAGCACAACAGTGGGGGAAGCCTCCGGGAAGCTCCGGTTCGCCCAGCAGTCGGAAAAAGGGCAGAGTATCCTTCTCTTTTTTGTTAAATATGATAAAAACCACAATATATTAAAATAAAATGTGCCTAAAAACACTTTAAAAGTGCTTTGGATCACCACACTAATTACCGAAAAAAAAATACTAAGTTAAAAATTGTTAAAAAGGAACAATTTAGTTTTGCAAAAAGGAACCAAGGAAAGGAAGCTTTCCTTGGGATATTGGCTTAATTTTTGGGCAACCAATATGATGTGCACTTTCTTGCAGAATTTTAAATATTTAAAGAACGAAAAAAGAAACTACCTTATGAGCAAGCTTTATATCTACGATTTAGCTACTTGCAAAAATGAATTTCTTCACCTAGATCTATCTTTAAAATATGATATTCTTTATGAAATTTCATATCTAAGCAACAAGAATCTTAGGAAATAGATCTAACAATGTATAAGAAATTTTTAGAAGTAGATCTGATCATAAGAGGACAAACAAGTAACTAGAATATTGATTTTAATAAAATGGAGGAAGAGAAGGGGGAATGCCTGTTGGATAGATCTGCAAGGGAAACTTGTTAGTGGAATGCAGAGGGGCAATGCCTTCACAAATTTTTTGGATGTACAGTGTAGTCAAACTAGATCCACAACTCGTCCAATCCTTGCCACCTGAAATCTAAACACACAACCTTGCACAAAACCTTATGAGATATGGATATATATAGATATATATATATGAAAAAAGAGCCCAAGAATTACATGCAAATAAGCTTATTAAACATGTATAAGCTAGATATTCAAACACATATGCTATGAGATACATAAAAATAAGTAATATTAATTTCCCAACTACACTCCTATTGATTCAGCTGAATCATTCAAGCCAAACAAGGTTCAGATGCAGAAATTGAGAGAAAAACCGGCAACATCAATAGCCACAAGACAATGCTTATTCCACACACATGAGAGCATTACACCATTTATCCTCCAAAGCTTCTTTATTCCAACAATGAAAAAATTACAATAGTATTACAATAAAAATCCTATTCTCTCCAACTCGAACTAACTTTGAGAAGGGAATGGCAGCTTCAATTTATAGCCATATTGGCCAAGAGGGGTGCATGCCTGACTGAAGGAGAGACTGCAGCTGATGGAGAGTTAAGCCCAGCTTGATATGATGATGAACTAAGTATAAATATACTGGAACTACAAATCAGAGTGACACCTCACTTAGTGAATTGACCCATCCATCAAACCACTGCCAAATTGATCCACATGTGTGGAGGAGAGAGAAGGAGGGCGCAACCCTCAGATCTGCATGAGCCAGTTAAGCTCCTCTTCAGCCCTGATCAATGCCTTCAGTCAATGAATGATAACTCCTAGTCAATATGAAGCCGATGAGACTGATTTCAATCAAATCGGAGCAAATCCCACTGATTTAGGAACTTGGATTTGCTCCATTATTTAATTAATTTTTAATTAAATTAATTAATATTTGATTTTTTTGGATTTTCTTACTTGAGTGATGGAAAAATCCCTCAAAACTTTGGAAAAGTGGGTTTATGATTTTACTGGGTGCTCTAATTTAGAAAATGAGCACCCCCATGACCGAAACTAAATTTTAACCCCATTTTTATTACACGACCATTTTTCCATTTAGACTATTAAAAAATAGCCTAAGTTTTGTGGAAAAATTAAAATAAAAAATTAACAAAACCTAAACCTAGGGGGACTTAGCACATGTTCAAATGACTCGACCATAATGCCTAGCATGTTTATACATTGACACACATACTCTAATAACCTCAATAGGCCTAAATGTCAAGCCGACCACCCCGACTTTGGAGGTATTGAGTGAAAAACTCAGAAATTATCAGTTGTTTATTCAACAATCAATAATAACCAAGGGAAAAAACACTTTGGGCTGATAGTATTGACAAATGAGTCTAGGAGACTGAGTCTTTTATAGACACTACCATGCTAGAACATTTTATGACAACTCCCCCAAGGAGGTATGAACATGTGGTAGATAAAAAAAACACTTCCCAGAAGGAAGTGTGAAGGCCTTCTGAAGTCCAAACAAATCATATTTGTCCAGTTCACCATGCTCACTTGATAACACCGACTAAGTACAACTTAGGTGGTAACGGAGTTCAATGACAAAATCATGCAGGTAAGAAAAGATGTCACGGGGAAAAGCAACAACTCTGGGCCAAGGTGGGCGCAGTTTCCAAAGTGGATGAAGGTGGATGACAGGGAAACATCTTTCTTGTATCACACATTCTAATTTCCCCATGGAGGGCGAATTCATGGTTAGGGTTAGAGTTTTGGTAAGGGAAACTTGCTCAATAGGTGGTTTACTTGCCCAACAAGTCACCGAAGGTTTATAAAAAGACAATGGGAGCTCCATTACTTAGTTTGGATGTTTATTATTTTGATGTTGATGAAGCTAAGTCTTCCTTGCTGAGTGTTGTGCCTCAGGTTCTTGGGAGATGCACCCCAAGGTTCTCATTTTGTCTCTCTTCTTCCCCTCTTCTCCCCTTCTCTTTACAGGTTATACTGGAGCTATGGAGAAATCACTCTGAGTTGATTCAGAAATTGTTATAATCCTTCATCCATCCATTCCTGTATATCATATTTCATCAACAGGTCCAATATTTTTCAGTATCTAAGGGTTCAAACCTCCATGTCCTTCCTTGTATTTCGCCTTTAAATTACACTCTAATGATGTACAATGTTGAAAAGAGTGTTATAGTTCATTGATGAGAGTGATTTAAATTTTATTTTCTGTAATATGATCTCATAAACGTTCTCTACAAATTTTATTCCAATATGATTCTAAATGCCTGAGATTTACTCATTTTAAGTCAACATAGTCTAGATTTGCATTGGAAAATGACTAGTTTTATTGTAACTTTCATATTTCGAGTTGTATGACTCCAAATTCCACGATTTGTTTTTTGATAAGTCATTAAAATACATATATAACTCCCCCAAGTACAAAACATAGCATTCGAATCACCCTTACCCGGTTTGGAAAATCCTAAATATTGAGCTAGTGAGATGCCTCGTGAGCTAGTCTCACCTTTAGACCTTGCAGAACCATTTCCTTTGCCTTTTATATGTTATTAACATTCATAAAAATATTATTACTGTCCCATAACCTTATAACATAACCTTATTAATTTTATACAAGCCTCTGGTTGTTGTATTTGACAAAGTATTCCTAGTTTCGCGGTTGGGTGACCCAGAAGCATAGGAGTAGGTTTTAGCGGAGATGATTCCAAAACATAAATGGTCCCTGATATAAATGTGTTAGGGAAGATACTTTATCATTACTAAAATTTTCCTTGGTTTCTTCCCTCATCTCGCTTCCCTGTCTCTAAATTTCTCAGTTAAATACCCTTATCTTCCTAGCTCAAAGTTCGACTGATTGAGTGCAAAGTTTTAATACAAAATTTTCATTAAATGTGAGCAATATTAATATTGTGATATTTATATCATATCAGGGATATTACAGAGGTATCAAACCTTTGATTTACTTTTGAAGAATCTTTTCAGTTTCAGTTTGAGTCCTTCCAGTCAAAACTAGTAATTTCCTAGCACCTAGTTTGACAAATTTCTGCACCAAGTCTTTGCCTGGAGTTAGTATCTCTAAAAATTGATTCAGGGATATTACACAACTACGTCAAACCCTCAACAAAAAATGCTTCTCACTGATGCTAATAACCAAGCTCTGATACCACATGTAAGTTTTAAACCTGTGCAGAGAAGCAAAACATACAGATTCTTTTAAGTAAAATAGAGATTACACCATAACATTCACACTTAAACACAGAGATTTACCCTGGAAACTCTTAATTGGGAAAACCAACAAACCTTGGAGCCTCACCTCCTATTTTCTCATTATCATTATGGATCCTCACAATACAAAATATAGGTATTCAGCAACGTCCAATATCCTAATCCGTTAACCTATATTAGAAAATAGACTCCAATCCATTAATTGGGATTAAGTTACATTTTTAGGAAATTCCCCAAAATAGCCAAAAACAACCAAAATAGATTTTTTTGAAGGTGCTGATAGGGATCGTAAGAAAAAACACCAACATGCGCACCTCTCCTCCACATGCACATGCAAATAATACAACATATACCCAACAAGATTGTATCCAAGTACTTTAGGCCCAAATTAATATCCTCTATAGGAAAATGGAATAGATTTTGGAGCCGAAGGGACACTTGGTTCTAAAGGTTAAGAAAGAAGCAGGTAGATTTGTCCTCATTGATCTTTATTCCCAATGCTTTGCAGAAGCGCTGTAAGATTCCCGCTAGATTCCTGCCTTCATCGACAGAGCCATTTTTAATAAGAAAAATATGATATACAAATAAGATATGGGTGACTTTCAATTGTTATTCGTAAGGTATTCCTTGTAATGATTGGGACACTCTAGCTGCCAATATTAGGAAACCTAGCTCTTCTACCACCAAGAGAAAGAGATAGGGATACAGAGGGCATCGGTGACGTAATCCTCTTGAAGGAGTAAAGAATGATGATGCTGAACCATTTATGAGAATTGCAAATGAAATAGAGGAAAGGAATCCCATCATGTAGTTGACGATATCGAAGCTGAACCCAATATGAATTAGTAGACGTATCAGGTAAATCTAACTTACTTGATTGAAATATTTTAAGAGATATAATTTTATGATTGAATACCTAGTATCTTCTTGACTTTTAGATTGTATAATCACTCTTGTGAAGCCCCAAGGGCCTCATGAATTTGTCTTCCTTTTAGAAATGCATATTATTCTAGAATTATGACCTTTGATAGGATTGGGTTGAGGTGCTCCACCACAGTTTTGGAAATGATGGGAAAAAAATCCCCAAATGTGAGAGGATTATCTAATTTAGTAAGTGGTGCTAGGATGGTCGCATTCAAGGATTAAAGTACATTTCCTGTCTGTGTAACTTCTTGCCGATGCAAAATTAAGACTAGGGTTCTTGCATAGGGGCCAAGAAAGGTGGTTGTTGTAGTCACCATGTGTTGGCATTTTCAATCCCACCAAGGAGAAGGTCTCACCCAAAGCACAACCTAGACTTGTTTGTAATGAGGAGGGTTAACTGCATGGATATATTGAGAAACGATCTATTCATTCTCGATACCATGACATACATTCATCATGCATACTTAAAGATAAATTATAGAAGAGTTACACAAAAGGTATAAAGCAAAGAACATACATCATGACCCAATAATATTCATTCATATCCATTCACAGATCTTCAATATAATACTTTCACGTGACTCTATAACCTTAGTCTTTAATCTATGGAATGACCCATTGTAGATCTAAGTATACAAGCAAAACCCACACTCGCATGACCCAGATACATTACCCAAAAGTCATCATACATTAGGACTTGGATGATCATCCTTGTACTCGCTTCTTGGATGTGTTCTTCTCTCTGAATATGATATCTCCCTCTCTTTTCACTGGCTTGCCTATTTCTCCTTATATAGTCGCAAGAGTGGAACCGATATGGTTGTAGTTGCTATTTTTTCTACAACCTCCACCTTTTTTTTGCGCAATATTCCATGACTATGGTCCTTTCCAAAAATGAAAGAGTCAACAAGCCTCAACTAGAAGCATTGACTCGCCCTCAAGTCAACGTTTTTGTGTTCATAATGTTGAAAAATTTACCAAAGCAAGTGTTTTTCACCTTGTGATGTCTAAGGGTAGACAAACATTAAATGAGAGTCCTAGTCACTTTATTAAGTGAGAAGTACTTTATTTTTTTAAAGTCACTTTATAAAGGTGGTTCTTCGTTATATTATTAAATTGACTTTATGAGAAATTTAAAATGGGTTAAATATTTAAATGTCTCTTTTTATTTAAATGAGTGTGAATGGAATTCATTTAATGAGGGCCCTAGATCTTAAATAGTGAAGTTTTAATCCTAACCATTGGATTTGAAAGGAGTTAGTTGCCATGAACAAAACTAGGGAAAGGAATTGAGATATAATTCATTGTTACATTCACCAAGAGAGAATTTTGGAGAAGAGAATAAGAAGACTCGACTTGTGGAGAAGGAAGGTTTTAAAAAGAAAGAGAAATCAGAGAAAACTATTCAAGTGAACAATTTCCAAGGTGAAAGCTACAACATTTATTGCAGCTCGATTCGCAAGGAAACAATATTCAATCTTGGCACAAATAATGAGGTTGGAGAGTTTAATGACTGCATCGTACAGTCATTTATTGCAAGGACACGATTTCCAAGAAATATGAACAGGTCGTACTTCTAAATATTGTTGGCACGTGTGGTATTGACAAAATGAAAGTTATGGATCGTTTTCCAAGAAATATGGCACGTGTGGGATTGCTGAAACATTAGTTATAGCATGTTGAATCAAGCCATACATTCCTGGCATGTGTGGACCGCATAGCTATGTGAAAGGGGAACACAAATAAAGTTTATTCATACTATATTAATTGTTGATAAAGTACAATAGATTTTCAGTGAGAGATTGACAAAAATTCCAAAGCAATGAAGAAATAAGTTCTGCTGTTTTATTTTTGTAAAAATTGTCCTTGAATAAGAAGTTCCCTCTTTCACGGGTTTTCCCTTCCAGGTTTTATCTTGGACCAAGTTTGATAAAAAATAATCGATTTAAAATTTGTGGTGTGGTTGTATTTATTTTATGTTTTTAAAGTTGTGAAAAATTTCCATGTGTTTCAAGAAAAATTAATATTCATGCATGTAAAGTGAATTTGTAGCTATGGTGTTTGGGCATTAAACTCTATGTGAAAATCAAAACTTGAAACTGGGTTGAGGATTGAAAATTTTTCATGGTATCAGAGCATCTTTAAATGGCAGAAATAATTCTCAGAGTGAAATTTTAGACTTGGAAGAGAAGGGAGAACATGTTGGTTGTTGAGTTTACAGGTTCTTGGACTAGTTGTGGTTATGGATACTAGGGATAGAATTGAATATAGGATGGATGGGGCAGTAAATTTTATCCTATGGAAGGCTTGTATTGTACCGATTCTGCAAGAAAATGAACTATGAGAGATAGTTAATAGTACATAGGAACATCCAGTCACAATTCCTATAGATGCTACAAATAAATATTTGTTTGATAAGAAAGACAATAAAGGAAAGAGGATCATACTTGATGTCGTGAAGGATCATGTGATCCTGCATGTCACAGGAAAAGATCATTTTCATTAGATGTGGATTGCCTTAACAAAATTGTGCCAAAGTTCCAACAAAAAATGGAAAATGGTGTTAAGGGAGAGGTTGAAAGGAATTAAGATGAACAAAGGTGAGAACATGACTTCATAACTTACTAGGATCACCTAAGTTAGAGATGATCTTGGAGTAGTTGGAGAGGTTGTACAAGGCAATGAGTTGGTATGGAAAACTTTGAATGGTGTGACGAAGACATGGTATGTATTTATGGATTTTGTAGTTGCTTGGGAGAACATGCCTTCCTGGGATTGTCTTTTGGATGACTTCATTCACAAGGACACCTAAAGACGATATGTACATGGTAGTTCATCTCATAGCAAGGAAGATGAAGAGAATGTGGAATTGGTAATAAATGAAAAGAATAAAAAGTCCAAGAAGGGTCCTACGGTTGGGACCAGGCAATAAGGTGGCGAGCAGAAGAAGGATATGAGAAAAGTTAAATTATTTTCTTGTAAGAAGTTTGGACACTATGTTGGAAAATGCCCAAACAATAAGAAGAAGAAATAATAAATGATAGTAGCAACTGATATGGATGAGTATGATGCACGATTTGAGAGAGAGTTTTCTCTCTATGATGGCTGTACAAAGATAACATCTATCACCAACAGTGATATGGGGGATTCGAGAGGGTATTTCTTGGTTGTTGGTCATTCATTGAGTGTGTCCATGACTCCTTCCACTTGGGACAATGACAGTGGGGCTTCGATCCATATGACATGTGCATGATACATGTTCACTCAGTTGACTGAGAATGCCTTGGATTTGGAGGTGGTGTTGGATGATGGTACTATTGTTAGAGTAGTTGGGTGTGGGACTGTTATATTTCAGAGGGATTCCATGGATCCCATGGATCCCATGACATTGAGGGATGTCTTGTACGTCCTTGGGGTGAAAAAGAACCTTGTTTTAGTGTCCACTATTGAGGACAGAGGATTTTGAGTGTATGTCCTAGTTGGGAAAGTGCATGTATTTCCCAAAGTAGTGGGTCCCTATTCATGTTATTCCATTGGAGTCAGATGTGGGAAACTGTAAAAACTTATTTTCTAGCCTCATCATGCATTGGCACATAGTAGCAACAACAATGATTTCTGTGAGCTGTGACACAAGAGGATGGCCCATCTACATCAGTCAACTTTGAGGATGCTAAGAGATATGACTACAAGTTTACCATAGTTCAACATAGAGTAGGGTGGTGTGTGAAGAGGGTTTGATTTGGGAAAGTACACCAAGAATTATTTTTTGAGCATTGATAGTAGGTCAACAGGAGCACTCGTTTTGATACATTGTAATTTGTGTTCTCCCATTTCATCTTATTCATTGATAGGATTTGAGTATTATGTCACCTTAAATGATGACTACTCCAGGAAGACCTGGATCTACTTCCCGAGAAACAAGAAATCAGAGGAATTCTTGAAGAGGTTCCAAGAGTTCAAATCTCTTGTGGAGAACCAAGAAAGGAGGAAGATTTAGCTAGCCATATCACACAATGGGAGTGAGTATACCTCCAAGGAGTTTGATGAGTTTCATAGACACGAGGGGATCGAGAGGCAGTTGACTATTCCATATACTCCACAACATAATGGATATGTAAAAAGGAAGAATAGAGATATAGTGGGAGACGCTAGAGAGATGCTACATGATCAGATTCTTCCTTTATTTCTATGGGATAAGGCCTGTAGTACTGTTGTTTATGTACATAAAAGGATTCCACACCGTTCCTTGGGGTGTAAAACTACTGAGTAGATGTTCATTGGGAAGAAGCTTGAGATATACCACTTCCGTATATTTGGATGCCTTACATATTCCCATGTCCCCTATGAGAGGAGGAAAAATTTCGATGCCACTGCAGAGAGAGGAATATTTGTTGGCTATGACAAGACTTAGAAGGCCTTCCACATATATCTTCCTCCATAGAGGAAAGTTGTAGTGAGGAGGGAGGTGAAATTTGAGGAGGAGTGGACCTTCAGGAAGTATTAGGAGTCAGAGCAGTAGGTTCCTACTCCATAGGTGAGTGCATATCATAGTTTATCTAGTGAAGGTGTAGGGCCACATGTCTTAGGGGTGACTGGTCCATAGGATTTAGTATCTCCAGGTTAAGGGACTCAGTATTCAAATACTTCTATTATAGGTACAAGTTCTCAGGTTATAGGGGCAAAAGTTTCACCTTCACGTGATTCAGATTCACTTGGTATAGGTTCACCAACTACATGATCTCAGAATTTAGGTGCTACTTCTTCAGGTAGGCATGCAAACGATGAGGATGTAGAGGAGTAGGTTTCTCCATAGGAAGACACTTCAAGGAAAAGAAATCCAAGTTGGCTCAAATATTTGATGAAGGAAGCTTTCAAGTAAGTTGGGAAACTCAAGAGGGAGGTCAGAGAGAGTAAAACACCGGAGAGATTTTGTAGTTATATGGAGTTGGTAACTACTCTTCGTGAGTTAGGGCATTCCACTTTTGAAGAGGTAGCTACAAATCAAGTTTGGAGAGATGGCATGATGGAAGAGTACAATTTTGTCATGAAGAATGATGTGTGGGAGATAGTTATGAGACCAAAGGGGAAGTCAGTTGTGACTTCTAAGTGGCTCTACAAAATCAAGCATGCTACGTATGGTAGCATTGAGAAGTAAAAGGATAGTTTTGTGTTGTATGGGTTTTCATAGGTAGAGGGAGTTGACTATGAAAATACCTTTGCACTGGTAGCTTGATATTCCATAGTAGCGTCCACTTGATGGATGTGAATACTAAATTTCTCAATGGTATTCTATAAGAGGAGGTGTATTTGGAACAACCACAGGGATTTGAGGTTCATGGGAGAGATTATCATGTGTGAAGGCTGAAAAAGGCCTTCTATGGGCTGAATAAATCTCTTCCAACTTGGTATTTGAGGATTGACTCTTACTTGTATTCGATAGGATTTAAGGTTCATGGGAGATATTATCATGTGTGAAGGCTGAAAAAGGCCTTCTCTGGGATGAAACAATCTCCTCAAGCTTGGTATTTCAGGATTGAATCTTACTTGTATTTCGTTCAGTTTGGAGGTCATCCGCTCATACTGTTGTTATATGTTTATGACTTGTTTATCACAGGGAAGGAGCATCATATTGCAGCTTGCAAGAGAGATCTTTCTTTAGAGTTTGAGACAGATGATCTTGGGTTCGAGTATTTTTATCTAGGGATGGGGGTTTCGAAGGAGCCTGGTCATGTTTTCCTGGGACAAGGAAAATATGTTGCTGATGTACTGAATATATTTTAGATGGAGGGTTGAAAACTGATGGCCACTCCCATGATCACCAACTGGAAGAAGATTCATGCTTCTAAGGGAGATTGGTGGATCCTACCTTATATCGTCAACTCATAGGGTCGTTGATGTATCTGATTAATACCTGACCAGACTTGTGTTTTACGGTGAACACTCTTAGTCAGTTCATGATAGAGCTTAGGATAGTGCATTGGATAGCCACCAAACATGTGCTGAGGTACCTTGTATGGAAAATGGATTATGACATAAGATGCAGGAGGTTGGATGGAGTTAGTTTAATTGGGTTCACAAATTCAGATTGGGAAAGCAGTGTGATGGACCAGAAGAGCACTTTCGATTGTTGAGTTTGGGATTGATAGTGGTGTCATGGTTTAGTGAGAAGAAAAAGTACATTGCTTTGAGTTCTGCAAAGGCCGAGTACATGGAAACCAATTTGGCTAGTTGCGAGGAACTGTGGATTCACAAGTTGTTGGTGAACTTATTTGATCAAGAGCTAAGACCCATGGTTATTTACTGTGAGAATAAGAGTTGCATACAACTCCGTGAAAATCCATTTTTTTATGACAGGTCAAATCATATAAATGTCAGATACCACTTGATCTAGGATTATGTTCAGAGAGGTATTGTTGAGTTATAGTACATTCCTACCGTGGAGCAGGTGGCATACCTTCTAACAAAATATTTAGGGAGAGGAAAGTTGATTCACGTCAGAGATAAGTTGGGGGTTGTGAAAAACACTTTCCTTGGTAAGAGGGAGTGTTGAAAAATGTACGAAGGCAAGTGTTGTTCACCTTATGACGCCTCGGGGTGGACAAACATTAAATGAGGCCCCTAGTAACTTTACTAAGTGAGAAGGACTTTGTTTTTTTAAAGTTACTTTATAAAGGGGATTAATATTCATCCCGTTGCAATCTATTAAATGTAGCGACAGTATGCCATTGGATCTCAAGAGTATGCCATTGGATCTCAATTAACTTGAGATCCAATGGATAGTAGGCCTGCTGTCGCCACATTAAATGGCCTCCATCAGGCTGAATAATTTCCGTGCTTTATAAATGTGGTTCTTGGTTATATTATTAAATTGACTTTATGATAAATTTAAAGTGGATTAAATATCTAAATGCCTCATTAATTATTTAATGAATGTGAATGAAATTCATTTAATGAGAAAAAGTGAGCATTTAATGAGGGACTTAGATCTTAAAAAGTCAAGTTTTAATCCTATCCATTGGATTAAAAGGAGTTGGTTACCACGAACAAAACTAGGGAAATCCATTGAGATCTAATTCATTGTTACATTCATCAAGATAGAATTTTGGAGAATAAAAGAATAAGACTCGACTTGTGGAAAAGGAGGGTTTCGGGAAGAAAGATAAATATGAGAAAACTATTCAAGGGAACGATTTCCAAGGTGAAAGCTACAAGATTTATTGCAGCTCGATTCCCAAGGCAGTAATATTTAGTTTTGACAAACATAATAAGGTTGGAGAATTTAATGATTGCACCGTACAATCATTATTGCAGGGACATGATTTCCAAGAAATATGAACATACCGTACTTCTCAAGAATACTAGAACACGTCGTACTGAAAGAAAGAATTTTCTGGCTGGTTTTCCAAGAAATATGGCACATGTGGGACTGCCAAAACATTAATTACAAACTTTTGAATATGGTCGAGCTTTTCTGCCATGTGTGGACCGTATATCCATGTGAAAGGGGGAGAAAAATTGAGGTTATTAAGACTGTATTTATTGCTTATTGTTAGAATAATCAACCCATATTTTACTACCTTAGACATTAATTTAATTATTTTTTTCTTATTAGCCTAGTTCATGTGTCCCACCTTGTGCAAGTTGTCTTTTACCTATCCATAGTGGTCAAAATTG
This sequence comes from Pseudotsuga menziesii, assembly GCA_001517045.1. Lineage (NCBI taxonomy): Eukaryota > Viridiplantae > Streptophyta > Pinopsida > Pinales > Pinaceae > Pseudotsuga > Pseudotsuga menziesii. The sequence continues at coordinate 175,036 of LPNX010945319.1, forward strand.
CCTTATTTGACTCATGTAGCACTTGGGAAACCTCAAGGAATCAATTCTACTTTATTCCTGGCCTCCTAGGTGCCCTTCTGCTTTTTCTGCTTTATTGCCTACTTTTTCAGTGTTTTAAGGCAAATGGAAAAGCTAGACTAGGTGAGGTGAACTAGTTTTTTGTCCTCTTCATCCTCCACTCTTTTCTCCTTGGAAAGGCATGTATGAGTTGTCATTCCATCACTCTTTAGCTTGCCTAAGCAATTTTGCTAATTCATGAGCTCCATGACAGATTTGGGATCATCTTTTTACACCTATGGGGGATTTGCTTATTTTTAGTAAGCCTGCTTTATTCTAGAGTTGAATTGCTCCTCATGAATTCAAATCCCTGATGTAATTATTTAATACAAAAAACTATTATGTTACAGGGTTGGCTATTGTACACTTATTCAATACAGTTTAGTGTTCAGCTCATTATTCAGTCTCTTTTGTGAGTGATTTTGCATGTTCAATTGATAATTGTTGTGAGTAAAATTAATCTATCACTGGGTTCAATTTCCACATGGTATCAGAGCCATTGTAGATCGATTTCTCTCCTTCAAAATTGTTTTGCAGGTTCGACATCAGTGATTGGGAGCCTTCTACTGACAGCCGGGACATATTTCTAAGCTATGGATCAATCTCAGAAGATCATCTTGACTCCCTTCAATTTCTTTGAATGGAAAGCAGAGATGGATATATTGTTGACAGCGAAATGCCTCTATAGGGTGACTATGGCATTAGAAGCAGAGCCCACTGCAACTGCAGAGAAGATTAAATGGCACAACAGGAGGGATGAGGCCTATGGTCTCATGTGTCTGAGTATTTCCAGAGACCTCCTTTTCCATCTTGATGGATTGACATCACTGAATTAAGTATGGAAGAAGTTTACTGATATTTTTGGAAAGACAGATGAGGTGTGGGGACATCAAATCGAAAATGAACTGATCTCCCTGAGTCCCAATAGCTTTGAATCTCTGCAACTCTATTTCTCCAAGTTCAAAGCACTTGTTTTGCAGCTAAAATAGTGTGGGATCAAAAAGAAGGATGATCAGCTGGTCTTGGCCATTATATCGAAGCTTGGCCCTGAATATTCAGTGTTTGTTTCGACCTTCTATGCCACACAACTGACAACTCGAACCTGGAAGATGCCTATCCTTGCAGATTTCATGGAATCTCTCACACAAGAACAAGACAAGCTGGTGATGATGGGAACCATTAAACCATCCAAAGATCAAGCTATGATTGCTGGAGATTCGAGGGTGGATTCAAAAAGCAAAAAGAAAGCTAAAAATCCACTTGAGCAAAAGAGAGATAAAAAATAGTCTCCAGAGGAGCCACAAGGTTCCAAGAAGAATAACCAGAAGAAGAAAAACAAAGGAGAAATGAGCAAGTGCACATACTGTAATAAGGGAAATCACACTGAAAGCTCTTGTATGAAGAAGCAAATATACATGCTGACCCAACTCCTGGAGAAGAATGGCATCTCCCTTCCAGACAGCTCAAAGAAGAGAGAAGGAGGATCAAGTTCAGATGACAGAGAGA